>JABMIG010000003.1:1362687-1704164 GCA_013187285.1 Cyclotella cryptica
TACCATTTTGCCATCCTTACACAACAATTGAGTATCCTCTACTAATTGAGTGGTATACTTGTCATGTCTACTAAGCCTCTCCAAAGTTGCATCTGTCGCCTGGGCTTGTGCAATTTCCTTCACTGTTAAGGGGTAAATTACATCTTCGTTGCTGCGATTTGCAAACACCAGATTAATACTGTCTTGGTGAGGAGGAGTGCTGTTAGCACTCAAAGCATGCTCAGTGTAGTGACACCAGCATTTTGTGAATGTCATCCAATTGGCATTGCCATCTTGGGTTGGACTGGAGTCTAACCTGGAGATTGCGTCAGCAACAGTGTTATGGATGTTTTTTATGTGCACGATTTCGGGACCATACTCTTCTAGGAGTAACCTCCACCGGTAAACTCGGTCAGAGGTTAACCCAAGGGCATCTTGGATTAAGTTTTTATGGTCTGTATAGACCTTTGTTTGTTGTCCCCACAGTATGCCTTTGAACTCTTTTAGTGTCTCCACTATGGCCAGTAGTTCAATTTTGGTCACACTGTATTTTTGTTGTGTCTCAGATAATTTTCTGCTGAAGAACGCAAGAGGCCTGTTACCTTGAGTGATCACTGAACCAAGTTGTTTAGACGAGGCATCAGTGAATATTTCAAATTCTTTTGAAAAATCAGGGTAGGCCAAAACTACATCTTTAGTGATAGCAGCTTTTACGTTATCAAATGCTATTTGATGTACCTCATCCCAGTACCAAGGTCGCTTTTTAGTCTTCTTGGCTTTGGTGACTTTGGTATGACCACACTCTCCTACTAGCGAGGTGAGTGGGGCAAGCATTTCACTACGTCTTGCCCAAAGATCTCTATAGTACTGGACCATGCCCAGGAATCTACGGAGGTCTTTGACTTGTTTTGGCGGTGTAATTGCAAGTATCGCTTGTACTTTGTTTGGTTGTGGCTTTATGCCAGTCCTTGTTAAGATATACCCTAGGTATTCTGTTTCTACAGCACAAAACTTCGATTTGGGGGCATTGACTCTCAAGCCCGCATCTCGCAGTCTGGTAAGTACCAACCTTAAATGATCTAGGTGGTCATCGAGACTTGCCCTGGTGATGCAAAGCAAATCATCTAGATAAGTTCTAACGAACTCCAAGGCAACCATTAGCTCTGACATCTATGCCTGAAAAATGTCCGGAGAACCTGCAATACCCATCGGTAATCTAAGATAAGAATACTTTCCCCATGGGAAGATGATGGTGCAGATTTTGGATGCATCAGGATCCAATCTTATGGTGTAGTAACCCATGTTTAAATCAAGGGCTGTAGCAAAAGTGAAACCTTCTAACTCTTGCAACACTGTACTGATTTTAGGTAATGGAAACGGCTTCCTAACTAGTCGCTTATTTACCTCCCTAAAATCTGAGATAAAACGTACGGTGTTATCTTTCTTCAGTATTATGAATGTGGGTGACACCCATTCTGATGCGGCTGAAACTCTAATACCCCCAGTTCACAGAGCCTGTTCAATTCTTTGATTATGGTCTCTTTGTGTACTTTTGGCACTGGGAATGGTTGGCCATGATATGGCTTCACGCCTTCCTTTAATTGTAGGGAGATGGGGTCTGTGTTCCAATCACCTAGTGTTCCATCAACAAGTTCCTCAAATTCTGTGAGTAACTCTAGTAACTTGTTTTGGTCTTGGAGACTAAGGTGAGTACAGCTGGTGCTAACAACTGATTGGAGGTCTGCTTTTTCGTATTGAGCATCTAGGATATGGACCACTCGCTGGGTTGCTTCTTGCATACTGCTGGGTTCATGAGCCATGCTGTTGTTTACAGCCCAGGCTTTTTCCATTGTCAACTTAGTCAGACTACTGATGTCCCTCATTGGCAAAATGACGTCATCAATTGTTATCTCTTTTGTTCAAAAATCTAGAACAATTCCTAACTCTTTCATGGTATTACAACCAAGAATGAGGTCATACATTGGCTTGGTCATCTTCTTCTTATCATATTCTACAATGTCTGGCTTCACCAGATACTCCTTGCTGTTGGAATAATCGAAAAATCAAAGATGAACCTCACTCCTTCCTTTGGTTAGGAAGTTCCCATTCAACGTATGCCAAGAGTTTGGCACCTGCCTAGCCAAGTAGGGGAAATGCATGGATGCTCCCTTTTCATGGAACATCAAGTCACCATCAGACCCACTGTCAAGTAGGACTTAAAGGACTTTGTTACTAATGCAACTCTTCCTCGAGTGTTTGTGTCTCTGTGGAAGCTGATTTTCAGTTGCTAAGGTGTGCCATGCTTTGGCCACTACAGCTGTGACTCTTCCTTCTATTTGACTTTTGAAAGAAGTGTTCACACTATTGAGAAAGGCACCCGACAGTTCAGGGTCCGACAATTCGGCAGTTATCTCACTCTGTGTGCTATTTTCGACTTTTGCTGCAAGACTTTTTTGATCTTGCTTTGTCGTAGTATCGTAAACAATTCGATTATTTGAAATTGAATGTTCCGGTATCTTATTAAGACTTTTTAAATCTTTTATAAACTCTTTATTCAAATTAATATTTGAATTTGAGTTAACGGCAGTTTTACTCCGACTGGGGTAAGTATCACTTGGTTGTTTATTACTTTTTAGTTTCTTACAACATTTAGTTAATTCCCCGGTACTACCGCACCCATCCTTTCAGGACGAGTAGGAGTCATCACTGTCACTTTCGTAATGGAGCTTGCATTTCTTCTGCGAACGCTTGAGTTTCTTGTTAGATTTCTCAAGTTTCTTGATCTTCGCAGACAATTGGGCATAGGCACTATTGGTGCGAGGAGAAGCCTCAGTAGAATGCAAAGGTCCACGGGGCTTTCTTCCTGTGAAATCCTTTTTGAAGGAACCGTCCTTCGCATACTTGCGGCAGTCTTGCGTGTTATGGGTCGTGTGCGCGCCCCCATGTTTCTTGCACAAAATACAGTGCTTTGCATTTGTGGTACTCTGACGTGGGATACGATCCTTAAACGTAACCATCTTCTGCTTGGAGGAGTCGCTAGACTTCGCAGAGCTTTTAGACCCATCACGATCCTTGTTGGTCGGATAAGCCTTCTTGATGCGTTCGAGTGCTTCTAGAAGCTTCCGAACACTCTGGGGTACCGTTGCCCCACTGAGTTCATATTGGTCTTGCCAATTCCTTGGGACCATGCGTAATATGTGACTAGCTAGGTCCGGGTCATCGAACGGCTTCACCGCAGTGGTGAGCTTGGTGGCATGGTTGGAGTAGTAAAGACAGGGCAATAAGTCCAAGTAGCCATTCAGCTGCTGGAAGCGGCTGATGAATTGGCGAATCGGAACCCTGTTGGGCTTCTTCAACCCGTTACTTATGTAGAAGCGCTGGGTCTCAGCAGCGTCATTATGGAACACGGTCAACAAATGGAAGCTGACGCATTCCATGAATGACCCCCAAGACTGCTCATGCTTCTCGGGATGTTCTTCCCCGTAGATATCCGTCCATGGAGAACAGTCAATTTGTTCACTCACGATCTTCTTCCAGGGGCGCCTCGCTTCCTCCGTGAGTAGGTTGGAGTAGAGGCTGAACACTTGATTGATGACGGACGAAACAGCCTCGTCAGCTTTCTTTGTGGCTTCTAGGGCCTTTTCATAAGCCTTTTCTTCGGGAGGATTCGCATCCGATCCCGAGTAACTTTAAAAGCTTCATCGGCCTTGTTTGCCTTCTTGATGCAATCCTTCTGGTCCTTGCAGACCTTATCATATGCCCTATCAAGGCCCTTCTGCCTCACGGCATCCAGGGCTGCTTAGACATGCATCAGGAATTGCTCAGGGGTACCACTAATTGAGGTAGGTTCTTGGCCTATGTCAGATTCTGCTACACTTTACATCTAATAGTTGATTTAAATCAACAAACTAAAGCCTAAACAATTGCAAAACCTCTTGCAAACCACCCCTACACTCTATTTGTTATAAGTGAAGGGTGGCTTATGTGATTATTTATTTGCATCCCACCCTACTATACAACATAAGTGACTAGGTCAAACAAGGTATCATACAAAACTAGTCAAGATTCAGGAGGAGCACCTATGATCTACCAGTATACCACCCATACACTCACATGAATTTTTGTTACCTTACACATGATGTCATAAATTACAACTCCAGATGAACACGGACAATAAAATGTACAAAAATTACTGTCCACCACCCATACACTTGTAGGGGTTGTGGGTGGCTTATGGTTTTTGCTTGCATCACAATTATCTTTTATTTCATAAAACTAAGACTTTTCAACACCTTTGCTGTACTGGAAACTGAACTACTTTTGCTCCTATTTCCTTTGCCACCACCAGCTTCCTCCTTTTTCAGTGAGTGACTTTATTCACCTTTGAAAAATGTTGAGTATTGGTAGTTAAAGAATACTGGCACATTTTTGCCTAAACCATATATTGACTAAGACCTTCAATGGTCAACAAGATCATATGCAAACTAATCACAAATACATTTAACAAGCCTGTCATACAAGGCACACACACCTGCTTGTACATGCATTCACACTCAAGTAACACAAGACACACCAATGTTACATGTTCATTTCTCAGTTTTGATAGGCTAGCATTGTAATGTAACGTAGGTGCCCATTAGTCACAGAAAGTGTGCCTATTTTTATTTTCATCTTTGTGCGTTCTCTGTTTTAGTAAATGTGACTAAGATGATTAAAAAACCTCCAACATGATGTCCAAACCACTTGTATTGTGAATATGAGATGATTGCTCTTCTTTCTCGCCTCGACACAAGTCTTGTAGCTGCTTCCAGTTGTTCATTTCAAGGTAGCCTCTAGAGCACTCATTCCACCCTATCACTCCTTTGCTCATCCATGCTGTCCACCCACCCCCATGTGACTATGATTTGTGGTGAGTTTTTATGACTTACAAGATTTCTTGATAATCATTTGAATGGGCTCCTTGCTTCAGAGATGGAGATAAACAAGTTAGCTTTTAGATTTAATGGAATGAGTAGATCACGCCAACAACATTAATGTCAGTGAAATTAGCTAGTTGATACTTATTGTGGTCTTACTAATAAACTGGCTTATGCCATATCCCTACCTTACTCAACTTGTCTGACTACTCTAGCTATGGTCCAATTTGTTCTTCAAAGTATGACAAATTTAAGAATCATGTTCCTGTAAGTATTTCAAGAAAATTGGTAGGAGACATACTTGTACATAGATGTGATTTACAGACAATTTGCGCATACTACTTACTAACTTAATAATCTCTGTGATTGAGCAATAAGTACTTTTGTTTTTGCTCTCATCTGAATCATTAAAAGACACATACAAGCTATTTCATCACTATGAACTCACACTTCAAGTCAAATGTGCCAATGTTGACACTTTGTTTAGATATCAGTGAATTGTTCACCCCAAAAGCTGAACTCAGCCCACTTTGGAGCACCTAGATCTCCATGAGGATTTGAATGACATTAACAGGTGGCTGGTGATTTGTGAACAGAAAAATGTCGGCTTTCAATGGAACTCATGATATAGAGGCGTCCTTAAGTGAATACCACCGATAAAGTACAAATATGAATGTCACCTTACAAAGCAAAAAACTGAAAAGCTGAATTGGTGATGTCAGTCTCTTTGGTACATATAGTAGTTCTTACAGTAAAACAGGAAGGTCGCCAAAAATTTTGAAAATGGGATGGAGCCCCCAAATTCACGGGGTTTGGATGGCACCTTTAATAACTTTTTACCCTTCCGTTCCATACTTTTGGCCAAAGAGGGGCAAGTACCAGGTTCTTTGAAGAGTATACAGTTTGAAGGATGGTGCACTGCAAAGTTTTTATGATAGTCTGTCTGACGGTAAGGTATGAGCTGAATTCGGCCTTCTTAGCTGAATTCAGCCATGACAGAAAGATCAAACTGATTCTACTGTTGTTGAGGCTAATGCTGAAAACCTTGATCAGTGATAGTTAGAGAGAAATGTGATGCGAATTCGGATGCATGTATTGCATGATGTGGCGACATTATTTTTTGTCATCTCTATTTTGGTAAAGCAGAGGATGCATTCAACAAGAACAAGAATCCCACATTAAAATACAACACAGGTCGCGCCATAAAATGAAAAAGAAAAAAATTGAGTTTAAAAACTGGCGCGGCTTCGAGCTTTTTAACATTACCCGAACTTAAGAAATCAAATGTATATTCGCTTTTTTTATGAAAAAAATTAAAATTCGCTATGTAGTGCCTTCTTTCGGACAAAGCATGCAACGAAGCTTGCTAACTTCGTTGAGCTGCACCTTGCTCGTTTTTGTAGGTAAAATACTCGTACATCATGATTTTGGGCATCGTATGCCGAAGGGTACATACCGTTCGACACGATCACTAAAATATCGACCAAAAAGAAGATCCTTGCACGTGTCAGTCCCATCTCACAACTCAAAAGTTTCAAAAGACAGAAACAGGTGAGACTTATACAATACCCACCAAAATGGGGAAGGAAGAGTTTGAACGATCAACAGTTCGGTTGCTTTGTTCATCCTGTTCCTCCCATTGTTAATTGACGTCTCCCTTTGGTTGTCAGCATTATTAATCACCGATATAGCACGCAATAAGTTTCGAATTTCTGATTCTTCCTTAAACCTTTGTCCTTCCTGCACAGCAAGCAAGACCTATCCAACATGTCGTACAAAGCAGGAATCGTGAAAGCCATTGCGGAGCTCAAGGACCGCACCGGCTCTTCGTCCATCGCCATCAAGAAGCACATGCAGGCCAACATGCCTGCAGACAAGAAGTGGATGAACACCGCCTTCCTCAAGGCTCTTCGTGACGGAGTCACCGCCGGAGACCTCGTCCAGGTCAAAGGGTCGTACAAGTTGAGCGCCTCATTCAAGGAAAAGGCCAAGAGCGCTGGAAAGCCCAAGAAGGCTCCCAAGAAGAAGGCCGCTCCTAAGAAGACGGCGCCCAAGAAGAAGAGCGCCCCGAAGAAGAAAACTGTGAGTATTTTCTCTTTCACCGAGTGTCCGTTGCGTTCGCAGGAACTCAACTTCTCTCGACTTCTCGCTTTCAGGCACCCAAGAAAAAGGCTACCACTGCCAAGAAGCCTACCGCGAAGAAGACTGCCGCAAAGAAAACTACTACCAAGAAGACCGCGACAAAGAAGACTGCCACCAAGAAGCCCGCGGTAAAGAAGACAAAGACCACCCCCAAAAAATCGGCAAGCACCAAAAAGCCGGCTGCAAAGAAGGCCACGGCTTAAACTTTGCAGTAAAAATCTGAGCGTCGACTTGATAATACATCAGGTAATGATATTATTGACATCAACGATGATGATGGTTGCAGGGATGTCTCGCTCATGTCATGACTCAAAACAGGATTTTCTAAAATCCGCCCTATTATCAAAGATCACGCTATACAATTTCGCCCACAATGAGAGTCTGTTAGTTGATATTATATGTAGTACAGCATTTTGATTTGAAGAAGGTCCAGGATTTACTTGTCATCACAGAAGACGTTAAAAATTTGACCCTTTCGGTGCATATGTGTGCAGTGATGCAGAACATGCACTATTCTCATTCCTAAGTCTGTTTGGTTCACATTACCGTACTTGTGTATAGCTTGTGTATCATCTATCACCTCCATTGTGACATCTGCAAGTCAGGCCCCGCCTCGTTGTCTTTCTAGTGGTATCAATTTTTTGTCATATGCGAGGTTAAAATGCACGCGAGTCATAAATGCCCACCTTCTCCGGAATAATCCTTGATTTATCGTGTCGTTTCAGCGACGAAATCTAAATGAAACAACTGTCCCTCTGTTGCGTTCACCATGTAACGTATATGAATTAATTGGTAATAGAATAAAACGTCGAAATGAAACAAGGTCATATTGATGGACTTTCTTTGGGTCAGAGGGCGGATTTTAGAAAATCCTGTTTGTTTTGTTGTCATTCTAATTATTGACTATCAAATTAGGCAGAAGAGAACTTGGTTACTGCCTTGGTTCCTTCCGACACAGCGTGCTTTGCAAGTTCACCCGGAAGCATAAGACGAACTGCTGTCTGGATCTCACGAGAAGAAAGCGTGGCCTTCTTATTGTAGGTGGAAAGCTTCCCAGCCTCTCCGGCAATACGCTCGAAGATGTCGTTGATGAAGGAGTTCATGATAGACATGCCCTTCTTACTGATGCCGGTGTCGGGGTGGACCTGCTTCAAGACCTTGTAGATGTAGGTCGAGTAAGATTCGACGCGCTTCTTGGACTTTTTCTTCTTGCCGTCGGTAGGTTTCTTGGCTGCCTTGGCAGGAGCTTGCTTGGAGGGTGTCTTAGCCATGTTTTCGGTGTGGTTGTTATTCTTTGAAGAAAAATTTGTGAGCACATTTTTGATGTGCTAGAGAGATGATGAACGACGCCAATGGTGAGGCTATCGTTCGATACATGAAGAGTGATGAGATGGGTACCGTAGGTACAATACCGTAACATGCCGTGAGGCAACATCAAAGCTTCGTGTTCATTTTCCTGTTTTTAAGAAAAATAAATCAAATTTCCTTTCCTTTATGGAATCAATAAAGAATAACTATCACATAACCTTTCATAGACGAAGCTCAACGCCGCGCCCATTTTGTTGCCCGATTTACATCACTTCATTTTTGGCGCACCCTGACTCCCATCTTTTGGGGTTTGAAGGAAACGAAGCTGTTGTTCTCACTGTATCGTACAATATTGTATCTCCATCACGCTGCTATGGTATCTACTTTACAGGAAGCTTCCGCTCAAGTCCATAAAAAGTTTAAGTGCAATATTGCAACTCGCTCAACCCACCAACCAAAACTATCTACTAACCATGTCTGGAAAAGGAAAAGGAGGCCGCGGCGAAAAGAAGTCGACCAGCTCGTCCGCCAAGGCCGGGCTTCAATTCCCCGTCGGTCGTATTGGGCGCTACCTTCGTCAAGGCAAGTACGCCACCCGAATGGGAGCCGGCGCTCCAGTCTACCTCGCCGCTGTTCTTGAGTATCTCTGCGCTGAGATCTTGGAACTTGCCGGTAACGCTGCTCGTGACAACAAGAAGAGCCGCATCGTGCCCCGCCACATCACTCTAGCCGTTAAGAACGACGAGGAATTGAACAAGCTGCTTGGAGGAGTCACTATCGCATCAGGTGGAGTTCTTCCCAACATTCACGCGGTTCTTCTACCCAAGAAGACAGCTGCTTCGAAGTAATTGCGCTTATACCTTCTATAAGTGTTTCCGCTAATGTCAAAACAGGATTTTCTAAAATCCGCCCACTAACCAAAGAATCAGAGCATCTATCCTTGTCTACCGGAAATCATCAATAAGGCTATTTCGATTCATTGCACCCGGCTTTTTTGTTGTGCTACTCATTTGAATACTCAATCTTTGTCCGAATTCTTTGCAGTCAACCAGAAGCAAGATGAAACACATTCCCCACTCATTATTTGAAAAACGAAGACGTTTTCCTACCCACGTCCCCACGTTTCTCGGATCGTCTTTGCCATCTACACATGACTTATCTTCCAAGTAGGGCAGAGGTGAGTCCGCTGGGAACTCTCAACAATCATCCGAGTCGTGTTCACTTTGTCATGACAAAATTTTAAGCCAACATCAAATTCGATGTCATGTAAACCACTAAAAACAAGTACATCAAGTATAGTAGGAAACTCGGGGTGATCGGAGTTTTCGCGCATCGTGTAATCATTGGATTGCAGTATAAATGCCATTCAATGAGATTATTATTGCGACAATAAACAGATAAATCCTTCTGCCTCAAATATTAGTCTAAGCATTTGATAGCCTAACTCAAGTCTCCCAGCAATTTCATTTTTGCGATTGACAGAGCCCTTGGGAATCGTCTTGGATATGGTACATCTCGCTCTATATCATTGAATGCTGCAGCTCCTAAGTAATTTTTTTTTGATCGACACCGATAAGACCTTTCTGCTATCTCGTGATAACTTCTCACGGCAGCAGACAACAAGCTCGCTGTATCAAATCCAGTTTTCAAAGTGCGAGTATAAATCTATTTTCAAGAGTTGACTGATGGCTGGTTGATGACTGGGATGATGCGCTCTAACGAATGAGTCATACACCATTCAGATATCATCGATTTATCACCGGCGGTACACATCTTTTGTCGCACGCATCACACCAAAACTGGAAACCACACAGGTAAATGAGAGCAAACACACAACCACATGTGACATCTGAAAGCATTCTTTTCCATAGCATTGGTAATTTTCTCCATCAATAGAGTCTCCGTGACTTTTCATTATGTGCTCGTCATAAAAAGACTGCGCCACGAATTTCGAAAGAAGAAGGGTCCCCATCGCTGAACTGAAGCCATCAAAAAACATGTAATTCGCGCCAACGTGTAAGGTACCGAATACTTCTCCAGTTATTAGGACCTACATTGTATAAGATAGTTGAGAAGGAGGTGTAAGACACTCACTTACTGAAATATCAGGAAACTAATGCCACCCCTTCTCCAACACATGACACTCACCATCAGTGGCCAGGCCATTCCAAACGCCACCCCAGACAGTGTAACCCCGAGCGCAAAGCCTTCTTCAGTTGATGCAACAGCCAGAGTCAAATGTGCCACAGCACTCACCAACGAAGCTAAAACTAAAAATGCCGGACGGACAACGCCACGGCCACCACCAAAGCAGTTACAGAACCAAGGAACGTTCCATGCCAATGCTGATTCGGAGATGGAACCGGTGATTACTCGCGAGGCACCTTGGGCTGCGCTGAATAATGCAAGACTGGCGGGAGTGATGTCTGAGTCAAAACCCAGAGCTTCCGTCATTTGACCTAAGAATCATCGAGAGACATATACGTTTCCGTTTCAAGCCTGTTTGTAAGAAATAATAACAACGATATCAATCCTTATTCTTTTCTCACCTATATTGCAAGTCATTAGGGTCCCCCCTCCTACCAAAACTAAAAATGTCCACGCCATTAGCCATGCGTGCCCAGTTCGTAGCATCTCTATCAGTGTGAAATCTCTTCTCATTGTCGTCGAAGAATCCGAGCTATCCCCCTCTGTTTTCGTCAAGGACAACGGTCTTCGACTTGGCGCTACTTCCTCCAAGAATGCATCGTGCTCAGTGACTTCGATTTCTTCATATCTGAGTTCGTCCCCGTCTCCGTTTATTTCATCATTCTCGCCGTCTCCATCTTCCGGACTTAAAGTCGCATAGCCACCAGATGGCTCTTTCCGAGGTGGAATGATCAAGAGACTCAGTGCAGGTCCCCACCATAAGAAGAGCAACAATATTGCAGTACCCCAATGTCGCTCGGGTGCTGAGGGAGACAGGCGTCGGATTGATTTCCATGACCTGCTTGCAAAAGGTATTGATGAATCGTTACGATTGAATTGCTTTTTGTCATTTCCTTCTGCACCGAGAGCTGTTGTTGCCTTTCGTACTTTCAGTTGTTGAATCTTCTCAGAGGCATTCTGGTTTTCCAATACTTTTGAACCAGATTGTATGTCATCCCATAAATAGTGATTGTATTGCATATCGTTCCAAGCGCTACCAACTGCCGGTGCATTTCTATTCCTACTTTCGATCGAATGAAAATCCAACGTCGTATTAACGGTAGCAGAAGGTAGACCCGTCGCTCCACCATTCATTTTTTTAGCGCCGGAAGCAGCAATCTTTTTCTCGTCCTCTTGCAATTTCGCCAAGCTTGTCCCCACAACGAACAACCCCAGCAAGATCAAGCCCTATTGTGTCAATGTACAGTACGAACAAGGAGATAGAAACTTAGAAAATGTGAAAGGTAAAAAAAAAAGATGGTAGGCCATGCTCTGGTTGCTCCTCGAGGCAACATAGTTCACTTGACTCACTGCGTATACAACCCTAAAATGTATATTGCGTGTTCCGTCTCTCCTTTTTTTGGCTTGCATTTCGTCACGCTTTGGCAAAAAGAGTAGTGCGGGGATGACAGCGGCAAGGAAAGAGAGACACGATGCCATAAGGAGGAAGTTGAGTGTATTCATTATTTCTGGATTTGGAGGAGTGTTGCCGGATTTTAAGAACGATCTTGTCGTTGACAATGTAGCAGCAGAACCCATTTCGGTAAACGTTGGTATAGGCCAAGAATATTTTGATGTAGCACCTGTTTCCCACAGGGCACTGCTTGGAAGCAAAGCTGCCAGACTCATACTCGACAAAAGGGCGTTATCTTGTCCACTTTGACCGGCATCTGGACCGGAAGAAGGCTCACTAAACAATGCTCGAAACAAGCACACATAGACCCCCGATCCAACACCCACATAACCCTTGGCACACCCCACAGCTTTCCCCTTGGATCCTTTTCCACAGGTTTCCACAATCAATTTAAAGACCGATCCGGTAATGAGCGCACATCCTACAAAGGTTAGCACTCCGAGACTACTCAACAAAACGATCAAAAAGGTTGTCACGTCATCTTCATCCCTTTCCTTTTTCAACTCCCACACTCGCCCCGTAGCAATCAACCAATACAAACTTAGCACACACACATTCCCCATCCCCCCCATCACGATTCCCACCCTTGCACCGTACCTGTCCACCACCATTCCAGGAATCCAACTCAACACGCCCGCGCAAAAAGTGGCACTCGACAGGGTATCCAATTGTGACTGCGATAGGTGTAAGGATAGTTTGAGTGCGGATGAGTAGAAGGAGAAGGCGTAGGTGGTGGCGCCGGTGGTGAGGGCAGAGAGGTAGGCTGTGGTTAAGAGGGGGAGGTTGGTGGTGGTTGTGGAGGTGGCTGGAGTGGCTGTAGATATTGATGGCGGCAGCGGTGCACGTGCTGGAGAAGATAGCGGAGATTGAGAGGATGGGGTGGTAATAATGTCATTTTTAGTGTCGTCAGCATCGATGCCGAGCGACGACAATGGATGTTCTCGAGGTTGTTTTTCTGGGGAGGCCGTCATGGTTTTCTTTCGCAGCATTCTTTATGAAACGTCGCTAATAGATTTCTTGATAAACAATGGGTAGGATATCTGAACAGGAGGCAAGAGAAAGGCAAAAATCAGTTGTGAGATCAAGTCTGAAGCGTCAGTCTCTAGTGGAGACAGAGTGCCATCCATTATTCCCAAATCAAACTTCGTCGTGGCAAATTATTATTATTATCCAGGACCAAAAACAGTATGCAGTCTGTCTGGACACAAGGCAACGAATCTAGGTGACCGCTCAAGAGATACCAATTATACCGATTTTACGCAGATCACGCAAGCAAATTGTTAATGAATCATTGACACAGCGGGTTTCGTCCTCCACTTTCGAGTACATACACCAACCCGTACAGCACTTCAAGGCAGACACGGAGCCGTTAGAATTACAGCGTAATCGTGCTGAGTTCGAACGAGACTGTACCCGCAGGCTTCTTGCTTACACGATTAATGCATGGAGCGTCGGCTTTGATGGCTACTTATTTTGCAAAGCGTCTAGCTGGGCATCAATAATTGTTCTGTCACTTATCATCATCATGATGATGTTGTCATGGCGGACGACAAAGTTCGGATTTATCGTGTCGTATTCTGTGAACGGAGCAAAAGATACCGTTTGGAGATAAGATACCTCAAGCGTGCCCCCCCCTCCCCCCACCCCAAAACAGACACTACAATACAGCTATTTTACCGTACAACCATACCATTGTATTGTATTGTAGTGCTTTTGTACAATACCAACAAGCAAATACCAGTAGGACTGAGAAGGATCTATCAAATTCATTGATAACTTTAAACTGAAATGTTTCGAACATATGCCAAACGTAACTCTGCTTTTCGAATCACCTCCAAGGCCCCGGAAGATGATGCGTCTCTGCCCCGAATTCTCTCCCGCATAGAATCTTCGTCCAATGTTGCGAGCTGTGCTGCATACTGCAACAACGGATTCGGATGGCCTGATATTCCCAAGGCAGTGAACACATTGCGGATGTAATTCAAGTCAGCCGCAAGATGTTCGGCACCCTTCCTTCCCAGGCGAGGGATGCGCATTGTGCGTTCCAGGAGTCGTCCGGTAACCGCCATGCCAACAACATCAAGCCATTGGTTGCAAAAGGCAGTACTTGCTGCTGAATCAAGGTCCTCCTCATCCTCTGCTTCGTTTTCTTGTGCAGCATCTTCTGTGATATCTTCCTCATCCAATAGATACCTCGATAGTGTCTTACCGACCATCAGCGCCTCCAATGTTTCGCTGTCATCTCCTGTGGAAGAGCACCCTGCGGCAGCCACAAACTCCTTCCACGGCTGAACTGCCACTGCTGTCACTCCAGCCATGACTTCATTGGCCAGTCCCAGTGCTTCCTTATCGGATGCAAATGGTTCCAGTGCCTGTACCAGTGCCAGCATATGTTCGCCAACTTGAGTAATGAACGACTGAGGAAGTATCCCATACGAATCATCGCCTGTTCCACCACCAGAAGAGCCTTCTTGCTTCCAAACCGGCAAGGCAGAGATGCCTCGTAAATGACGCTCCGGAATGGCATAGCATACTTCAAAAACGAAAGACTGAGAGCTTCGTGCGAGTCGCGATGTCGAATCCATGGCCTTGGGAAATAGCAGTGGGAGGCTATTTTTCGAATCACCCGAAAGTCCAGCGAGTCGTCGAAGCTGGACCACCGAGGATGGATACTTCACTCCAGTACCATCGTCAATATAGGGAGATGGCAAAGGGGAGCATGCCTCTTTGGCAAGCATAGCTCGAATTTGAATCGGAGTAAGAGAGTCAGGTATGTCATTGTTGGACGACATACCACTCGGCTCCAGAACTGTATCCAACATTAGGTTCGCCATGATCTTCAGTCTATCTCTCACAGACTGTTCGAACGATTTGAGATTTCTTTTGAAGACGCCAGCAATACGCAAAATTTCCAAAGCACAGTGGACATGTTGTTCGTCGAATTCTGGACCTGAGGAGGAAGATGTGGCATTACCAGAGAGCGATTCCATGGCAATGGCAAGCTCCGAGGCATGATTGGAGAGTAGAGAGTCGATTGCAGAAAGCGTAGACGAGGCGTTGTATCCGCTGTTGAGCAACTCAAATCGATCAATAACGACTGTTCAAAAGAGGAACGTGTTCAAACGAGGACCGGTAAGTATGGTATGCAGAAAATAAAATGAGCTCGTGGGAGAACGACGCCTGTGATTGAAAACAACCAACACATAGACACATTCTACAAAAAAGTACTGCAACATGCTTACCCTCGGCTAAAGGAAACATAAATGGAGCCAAATCTCCTAGCCTTTCTGATGCATCTTCCAAGTGATTCACGCTCCTAACATCTTTCGCAACAATACTGGCCGCTTCTCCCAAAGGATGGCGCTCCACCTCTGCCAACGACTGCTGATACGGCACAAAGGGCGATGCAATGAGGAGGAAAGCTGTTCGAATATTTTCAATGAGTGTCACTTGGTGATTGCTGCCATTGTCCTTGTTCGATTGAGCAGTGGCTCTATCGGAAGATGCAGCGTCCCATGCCTCCATCTGATCATAGGCCAGCGAAAGGAATTGTATGGTTGATTCGTACGCCCCTGCTATTGCCTCCATACCTCCTGTTGAGGATGATGGGGTAACACCCAACGAATTGGGCAGAGGACACAAGTTCTCAAGACGTCTCCCAAACGAAGAAACAATTGGCTTAAAGCACTCGATCAATACCCTAGCTACGATCGAGGGAGCCATTTCTGCTCCAAAAACGAGCCTCGCTTGATTCCTTTCTTTTGCTAAAAGCTCGAGGACTGCTTCATAGAAGTCTGGTAAAAAGTCCGTGAATGGTTGTTTGGTGGGTACTGCCGCATGTGTTGATGAATGCTGGGAAACATTCGAAGACTCAGGAACCGCAGAGTCATCAGGAGGTGCATCGTCTTCGGTAAAATCAAAATCCTCTGCTGCTTCATCCTCTTGATCGTCCTTTTCTTTACTGCTTTCGGCAACATCGTCGCCCTTTGCAGTAGCTCCACTGGTCCCCCCAAACGAAAACCAAACGGCCAACACCTCCCCTGGCCTGGCCTTGACATACTCCTCCTTCAAAACCTCCATCTTTCCCAAACTTCCATACATGTCAATGCATTGCTTCAATAACCCTGTCCTCGTCTCGGTCTTCTTCAACGCATGCAACAATTGAGGCTTCAACATTGCCTCCGTTCGCGATCGCAAGGTGGCCAGGACCTGCTCTCGCTCTTCCCTGCCCGAGGTCATGACGCGCAATGCTCGCTCTCCCGCCTCTAAAGTGGACAGCGCCGCCACTGCCGATATTAAATGCTGCGATGCCGAGGGACCGGCGGAATCGCCCTGATCGGATCCGAGAGAGTTGTTGTTGGAAGCCGCCAACAGAGCGGGAATGGACCGAATCGTTTCGTCCCAACTGCTTGCCGCGGATAAAATGGTGCGAGCCGCGGAAAGATGCGTCTTTAGATTGAGAAGAGTGTGCAGCGTCATCAACGGATCGTCCTTTTCTTCGCCCTCCTCGGCGTTTGTCTCGTCCAATATCAACCCCGCCAGATCCATCTCCATCCCCTCCAGTCCCGCAGCCACTCGGCTCACATCGGAACAGCATCGCGGCAGGACCGCTTGAAGCTCAGCGCCGATCCTGCCGATTTCGTCGTGGCACGATTGCGTGCGCATCTGCAGCTGCAGTGCGAGATTGGCCATTTGCTGCTCGAGGTGACGATGTTGTTCGTCCGATGTGGAGTGTGCTGCATCGTTGTCGGAGGCGGCGGACGAGAGATCGAGCGCCATGTTGAGATAGGCGGCGACGGAGAAGTCTGGCGAGGCGAGCAGGCTGGAGAGGCGCTCGTCCTGGAGGGGATCTGTAGTGTTGGAAACGGAGCTCATGGTGTCGAAGAATTTGCCATCATAACATTATACTGTGTTAGTTGTTGAGGTTGGTATTGTACAGTATGTGTTTGCTTGTGCTGGTATGGAACCTGTATGGAACCATACCGTATGGTACAATAGTGTGTTCAACTAACACACACATCCTGATAGGGGCAACAAAATGCCCCTAGCGGGTTCTGTGTTATGCTAAAACCCTAGGGCCACAGGTCATTCATTTAGGAAAGCACTTCATTTTTTTTCTTTTATCACATACACTATCACATCGCAGACTCATTTTGACAAACACAGGCATCCACCATATTATATGATAAAATCAATCCATATTTGTTGCCAATATCATATCACCCACATACTCTATACCTGTCACAAACAATGACATAGCACAACCCCACAATAAATCATTCTCTGCGGCATCTAGTGAAACGTCCGTTGACAACATCTTTCCAACTGTCCTCTTCAAAAGGATAGCATCTTGTAATAAAGCACCTTCTTCTGTTGAACAATCCTTTGCCATCATCATGGACTGCATCCAAGTGAAATGGCAAGCCGACCAATTAAAAATGTAGACAATATTTTGCATGCCTTGTTCACATCTTTGCAGACATCTGGAACTAAACCTATTGCACCCAACAGAGATGCATATGGATGACTTAGTTTCACATGTCTGCTGCGTCCGCGTCCAAAAATTGTCGAAAAAGACACCATGCAGGACATGTCCTGGACACGTCCTGGACACGTCCAGGACACGTCCTGGACATCTCGTCTTTTTAGTGTTTTCAAACGAGGACACAGGACATTCAATTTCAGACAAAGAGGACATGACAGGACATGAGAGGACATGGAGTGTTTACTTCATTTATAGGGTCCTTTTTGATACTTTCAGGTGAATATATCAAGAGTGTTGTTGTTGCATGTACATGACATTCATTTAAGTGCAATCCATAAGGATTGCAGTACAAAAATACTTAAGATACCTTGACATGTGCCTTGATACTGTTATGTAATGTATGTGAGTCACAACTTCTGAGGACACGGGGCGGACATGGGACTCAACACTGACATATGTCCTCGTGTCCACAAAATACCCGTGTCCTGGAGAAATTAAGGACATAGGACACGTCCAAGGACACGTCCTGGACATGTCCAGGACATGTGAAACTATGACAGAAAGCAAGAGGTATATCCTGGAATAACCCCCATTTTGATTTCAGCAGACAAAACCGTACATTATCTTGGCTTTCAAGTACCTTGCATAGTTCTGTTCACAGTTTACTTTCATTCTATTCTTTTATTCTGTACTGCTTTTATCCATGTCAATTTTATCATAAATCTACTAATTGTTTCTTCACACAGCATGTTTGTCTTTGTATGTACATCCATAATATGTAGAGTTGTATGTATGTTATTACTGTCTCCCCCTTGCAAGCTGTAAGTAAGCTAATTTTGTGTGTGCAGTGGACACTGTTGGGTGTGCAGCACCATGTGTGTATATTGTTTTGTGAAATTTGTGTGCACATTTTTGTGGAATGTGAGTTGTTCACACGTTTTTGGACTCCAAGACTTTTGATGGGAGGCTACATCTTGTCATGCGTTTCCACATAACCTTTTTGCGGACTGATATTTCTGTTTGTAGGTCTTTTGAGGGATTACTTTGTGCTGCATTGATTTTAGATGATTTGTATTTCTATCTCTTTCCCTGTCAATTGTGAACAACCTGATATCAATACTTCCAGTGCTGAAGGATTTGCATTTTGGAGCCCTTGGTCAGCTCGTCTTCTTATATCTAGGTGGTACAAAGCAGTACTATTTTCATTTTTGACTAGTAGAATCCAGTTTTGAATTTGAATGTAGTATTTGTTCAATTTAAATTCCAACTGCCTGCCTGAGAAGTGCCTTAAGTAATAACCGCTGTTAGCTGTTAGTACATGTTTAATTCTTTTGTTGCCATCGTCTGTGTTGTTTAGAATATCAATGGATGATGCCAACTCTACTAAGACTGCCCTCCTCAACAAAGAACCATCCAGTTGACATGCATCATCCCCAACTGCAAAACCTAAAGGTGAAAAACAAACCTGATAATGATCTGATCTCTCATCTTCTACCTCGTAGCCAGAAAGGTGAGTTTTCTTGACCAAATATAAGTGCACAGACACGCACACACTATCGTCCATCCTCTCAAGCAAGCATTTCCACATCAATAAGAAGGATGAGCCTCACATCTGCACCCATTGTTGTCTGAGAGACATTCCACGAGGATGATCTTTGCCATACTTTATATGTGTTGTGTGTGGTGTGTAGCGATGATGTATCCTTTGTTTGAGGGACACTGTGCAGTAATTCAGCAATAGCTCCCAGTTACTGGTAGCTAGCATGCACATGGGTGATTGCTGGGAACTCAAGTCAAAGATTTATATGATGGTTTTAGAATGTCAGGGGTCCTTTTAAACAGGAAGTGTCCACAGAATTGGGTTGAAACACATCAACTGTTGGGTTCTCATGGCCAGGCATAATGACTATGGATGATATCCTGTGATATCACATGTTATGATCCGGTGTTGTTGTGTCAGTGTGTTGTGTCCATCCCGAAAACACACGAAGAACGTGCGGCTCCAGCACGTGCTGCATCTTACCTGTCCGTTTCGAGTCACCGAAACATTATTTCTTGTCGAGAAGCTTGAATAAGTTTAAATGAATCTTTTAAGATTGTAGTTTATGTTTTGAAGATATAGGTAATTGAAAAGATATTTGAAAAAAAAACTTGCTGACTCCCATCACCCATCTCAACCACGAAGACAAACCGCGAACCACGAACCGCAACACCAAGAGAACCAACCCCAATAAGACGTGCTCTGTGCTTCCCGTGGTTACACACGTCTCATTATTTATTGTTTATTATTTAGAGCGCTCGCACTGCCCTCGCACCATTGGTCGATTGAATTCCGTTGCCGTGTTCGAATCAGCTCATTATCAATAACCTCAGCCATGTCTTCTTTCAAAGATGCCGTAAGTGATCCTGTCATCGATTTCAAGATGTGTTTGATCGGACCGGCCGACATTTTGATCTGTCGTCATGTATCACACCGCTTCTAATCTAACTGTCACGTCCTTCTGCCACTCCCGCTCAGCCCTTCACCGGCCTCGTGCCGCTCTCAGAACATGATCCCGCGATGTACGACCTGATCGAGCAGGAGAAGTTCCGTCAATACACCTCGCTCGAACTGATCGCGTCCGAGAACTTCACGTCGAGGGCCGTGATGGACTGCCTGGGCTCGGCCCTGACCAACAAATACTCCGAGGGCCTGCCCCACGCCCGCTACTACGGAGGCAACGAAATCGTCGACCAGGTGGAGGAGCTGTGTCAGAAGCGCGCGTTGCAGGCGTACGGCCTCGATCCCGAAAAGTGGGGAGTCAACGTCCAGCCCTACTCCGGATCGCCCGCCAACTTCGCAGTGTACACCGGGCTGCTCAGGCCGCACGATCGCATCATGGGGCTCGACCTTCCCAGTGGCGGGCATCTCACGCACGGGTTTTACACTTACAGCAAGAAGGAGGGGACCAGGAAGGCCGTCAGTGCCACGTCCGTCTACTTCGAGAGTTTGCCCTACCAAGTAGACCAGACTACCGGTATTGTCAACTACGATCAGCTCGAGCGCGACGCCGCTCTTTTCAAGCCTGCCATGATTATTGCAGGTGGATCGGCGTATCCTCGTGACTGGGACTATGCTCGTTTCCGTAAGATTGCCGATGACAACGGCGCGTTGCTTCTCATGGACATGGCTCATATCTCTGGATTGGTGGCAACCGGCGAGCAAAAGTCTCCCTTTGAGTATTGTGATGTTGTTACAACCACCACACATAAGAGTCTTCGCGGACCGAGGGCTGGAATGATCTTCTTCCGTAAAGATGAGCGAGGATTTGAGCACAAAATTAATCAGGCAGTTTTCCCTGCACTTCAGGGAGGTCCCCATGAGCACCGTGAGTAAATTGCCAAATTGTTGGGGTTTTTGTCCTTGCTTTGAGTTTCAGTCTGTCCATCTATTACGATATATGCATGCCTCTTACAATTGATGCTCGAATCTTGCTGCCCTAGAAATTGCTGGTGTGGCCACACAGCTGTTGGAAGTCATGACTCCCGAATTCAAGACATACTCCGCCCAAGTGCGAAAGAATGCTGCCGCCTTGGGAGAAAAACTGAAGAGTTTGGGATACACCCTTGCCACTGGCGGGACAGAAAATCACCTTGTCTTGTGGGATCTCAAACCCCAGAAAATTACTGGATCCAAATTTGAAAAGGTATGCGATGCGGTTTCCATCACGCTCAACAAAAACTGTGTCCCGGGAGATCGATCGGCTGTTACTCCTGGAGGTGTACGTATTGGTGCTCCGGCCATGACCACCCGTAAACTTGTTGAGGCTGATTTTGAACAGATTGCCATGTTCCTTCATGAGGCTTTGGGTATTGCTCTCAAGCTTCAGGAGAGAAGTGGACCAAAGTTGGTAGATTTTGTGAAGTGTTTGGAGGGAGATGAAGAGGTGACCGCTTTGAGGAAGAAGGTGAATGAGTTTGCTGCTGGATTCCCTATGCCCGGCTTCGATCCAAAAGAGATGAAGTATAAGCTTTAGAGATTTTCATCTGTTGGAAGTGTCATGGATGGAGTGAGTAGGTAGGTACAGCACTCTCAAACATAACTGAGCAACTAACAGTGGAGGCAAGGCTGGTAAATTGGTCCAGTGTAGTCAGAATCAACCGTTGTAATTCACCACAAAATTGATTATCCAAGAGAAATTGTGTACCCTTGATTCGATTTTGACAGTGAGATGGTTTTGAGAGAATATTTAAGTTGTTACAACTTCGACGTAATAAGAATTCATTTCCTTACATGCATTTGAAGTGTTCGTCTTTGAAATGAGATTTTGGTTGAATTCGCAATTACGACGAATTCTTGAGTACTACTTGTTTCGCTGTCACGGTACAGCACATTTGTGCATGCCGACAATGAAGAGGTTGTGTGCTGCCCTTGAGCAGCTTGCCAGTACCCTAAGAAATCAGAAAATGAAAGTATGGGCAATGAGGTTCAATCGGTTATTTCTGGTCATAGACCTATCCTTAAGTCATTTTCATGGGGTTACCGACTAAAGGAGTTAATCCTGCATACCAATCTTTTATTAAGAGGAAGTCCATGGAATACCAAGATTACTCCAGCAGAAATGCTGACAGTTCTGAAAGATTTTTCGAGGTCATAAACTTTTTGACGCACTCCAAAATGTACAAGGATATGTAGTATTGTGCCAATTGTTACTCTTCACCCCATGTCATTCCAAATGTCATCAAGATTTTTTGACTTCATGTTAAGCTGATATTACAAGTCATAAATACATACTTACTCATTACTGATGTTCACATCATAATAATTGATAATAAAGACTTTATGATAACTCAGAAAATAATAATGATAGATACCTTTATTTTTGCTTGACCTCTGAACAGTGTGTCCTCTGCTCGAACATACATATGAACCAGAATCACATGGCGCACATATGGAATTTTGGTGGGAAAATCTGATTGGCTATGTAATTGATCGGGCCTGTTCAAAATCAACCAACAAACTCTCTTGCCCAATTTGAAACACAGCCAGTCAGGGTACCAGGGAGAAAGTCTGACTAGTTACTGATTGGGGTGGCTAAAAAGTCAAATTCTGCACATCAACAGGCCAATATGGCATACACACAAAAATTTTGGTTGCCACTTGTGATCCAAAATGGGACACCAGCTAGCGAAACATGACCTGCCCCGGTCGTTGCAAAAAATATTAAGCGCAAAAATTATAGGTAGGTTCGACAGGTGTCAAAGAATTGATTTTATGAGCTATATTTGCTACAATTATGAGGATGGAAGGGCAATGAAACTGCAATTCCAATCCAAACGATGCAAACGAACATTGTGTAGATTCTATACAACATTGGTATGCTTATACCCTTCTCAAGGGTGTTCTCTCGTTTGGGGCTATGGACTTCTGTATTGGGGAGTCCATGCCATCGGGAGTAGGGCAGTGGACTCTTGTGTTGGGGAGTACATGCCTTTTGGATCAGGGGCAGTGGACTCTCTTCCTGGGGAGTCCTGAAAATGATCCTTTTAATTTTTGTACCTGGGGGTACAAAAAGGGCAGATTCTTGGCCTCTGTTAAAACACACCCCATATCAAACATCATAAGCCTGCATACACAACACAACCATGGAATTTATCATCACAATTCAAGCCTTTGGGGTAGTGATATGGTAAGCTGACAGTATCTGCATACATTGGCTTTCATATTCACTCCTGAAAAAGTCCATCATTCTGGGTGTGATATTTGATGATTGCTTTATTGCACTTGCATAGCATTTTGCCAAAGTGATCGTTGGCGGAAAAGTTAGACCATGACACCAGGAAAAAAATATATCTGATTCACATTTTTTCCATATTCTGTAGACACTCAGTTATGGGGACTCTTCCACAATTATCCACTAAGATGATGTGGTAAAGATCAAACATAAGGCGACTCTGACTGGTCTGATGTCATGTTGAGCTTGAGTTGAAATAAAGCCAGATGGCACTTTGTTGTTTGGGTGCCAGGTGTGTATCACCTGTTGCAAGTAAAGTCTATTTTGAACCAGCATAACATTTTATTTAGTCAAAAATATGGATCCCCCCTCAACATTTATATATCCGGGATAGATCCCATCACATGATGGGAAACATAGGCTAGGCACAAATCCATTCAAGACCAAACAAACAAAAAAGACATCTCTTGATGACTGTAACATTATCTTGATTATAGCACCATTTATTGCAGACTGTTGAATGTTGACATTACCACATAACTTCATGGATTTTCTCATTGCTACAACACCCTAGCATTCTATATTAGTGATACACCTCTATTAGTGAGACTCCTGTTAATAATCAGACAATTGTACGGTACATGAGAGTTGCTTCAATTTTTTGGTTACCACCTATTGAAGGATTGCACTCCCGCATCAAGAATAACATCTTACAATGGTGTGATGATCTCGCTTGATTATTTTCCACGCAACAACAAATTGAAATTGACTTAGAACATATATAGCCAATGTTTTAAATCAAAAACATTATGACACAAGTTGTATTGTCAGGGGTTCTGTCCGTGATGTACTTCTATATATAGTCAAAATATCTGATAAGGCATTGGTGTGCAATGGTGTGGACTCAGGTGTTGTTGCATATTTACGATCACTTCTGCTATCTGACACGTATATTGGCATAGAAAATCTACCAAGTTAGATGCAAATCGACTTTGAACTCTTATCTGATGTTAGATTTGTTACAGCAGTGTATTTGAGTTTGCTATCTCTTGACATGAGTCCCAGATGGAAGTGAAACCTTACTGCACTCTCGGGGGTTACGTACGTAGGGTACACAAGTCACTGACTGAAAATGCCCCAACCTGAGTTGAGAAGTCTATTAAAGGCAGCAGTCATGTGAAAAATAGTCAACACCAGTGGTCTGGAACACATTTGTATTAGTGGAGTACAAGCTGTTGTCCTATGAAATATTCCCACAAGCGTGTTGGAAAGTTTTTCAGTGATGCAGTGGCTGATGTCATATGTATGGTCAAGAGAAATCAAATGCAGGTAGAGGTAGCAGAAAGGCACTACTATCAAAGACCGGTGGAAAACAAGACCAGGAAAATTACCAGGAACCAGGAGTTTAAACACATTTGATGGTGATAGCTAAACTTTTAGACAACAGCGAATTTCATGTCATGGAGATGGATTCCAGCTCATTCACCATCCCACCTAAGAGAAAGTTGGCATACATGACATGCAATTTTATACAATTTCTGAAAAAAAATCCACCAAGCCGCTCCATTGGAACATTCATACAATTTCCATGATAAACATTCTTTAATGATGGGTCAAATGCCATCATGGTACAGCCCTTGACGCCATATCTCTTTAATTCCCAAGAACAAATCAATTCCAAAGGTGAACTCATTGTGACTGTCCAATGCAAATATCTATCATTCAATTCAAATGTGGGAAGCTTCGATCCTGTCCTGGGATACAACGAAAACGCGGAGTTCATTGCCATAAGAAAGATTTTTTCTATCAAGAAACGATTTGATCCAAAAAATGCTCGACCCAGCATACTGGAGGGAGAAGGCTGTAGTACCAAGTAGTCAGAACATTGCTTACTGATGCGGCGGGACAACAGATCAACGTAGGGTAGAGTTTTTGAGTCATCGTTCAATAGGCGCTTTCGTCGTCGCATCTCTTGACCGCTCATGTCAGTCAAGATTCCAAAATCGGTGAGCACAGCCCATTGCCGAAGTCCCTCTTTCGTAAATCCGCCACCAATTGTCGAGTTCGACCATAGGGGCGTGGCGGAATTGTTAATGTGCCGCAGCCCCTTTGCATGGGTGAATGCTCTAAGATGAAGAGTCATCGACGATACTATAGTGAGGGATGGGGGATCGTCAAGATTCCACCATGATCTACGCCAATCTAATTTTTCGATGTGTCAATTTATTCTCTAGCGGTGTGGTGGTGTGGTTTGTAGCGGATCGACCTGGAGCACGCACCAAATAACTATCATCTTCAAAGTGACCAAAGTCAGTCTTTCGCGAGCTACAAAAGTATTAGGACGGGTGAACTCCTGCCTGCCTGAATAAAGATACCATGGTATTTTTCAAATTTTCTCAGGAGGCCGGAAACTACGTAGAACACGTACGCACGGTACAAAATTTGGTAGGTATCAGATTTCAGGCTCCAGGCGGAGTGATTATGTACTTATACCTTATACACAACATACGTACATACATACATACATATAGTAAGGTATTCTACTAAGGTTACCTCAATAATGTCCCTACATACTGATCACTCAACAGTTTTGCTTGTGTCGTCATCAAACGTTGAGGAGTGAAACATTCCCTTTACTCCAATGATGTCCTTCCCGGTAATCATTCTAATGACACGACGCATGTCATAGGCATCATCACTAAGTTTCACATCTTCAAAAGGTTCGAGTGTTCCATCCTCCACCATTCTCACTGCAAAGCGATACTTGCTTTTAAGTTGTCCATCCATGATTGGGCTCCACTTCTTCTTATCAGTACTCATGTACCATTTATTGTAGAATTTGTTGTACACTGATAAAACCCTGTAATCCTTTGTTATGATCGGACTGTCTCTTTTGGTGCCATTTTTAAATTTGCACGTCACAACGGTATCCCTCCCAATGATATCCTCTCCCTCACCGACTTCAATGCGTGTTTTCAATGTCAATGCTTGAACTGTACGGCTAGTCCATCTTCCAAATAGGGTTTTAGTTTTTCTTTCTTGAGACAATGATCCCCTCTCTAACTTGTCATCCATTGACTCGATAGCTGCACTGACCTGAAGAATGTCATCAAACAGATCCTCAATCTTTGTGCAATTGGACAATTTTTTGAATGCAGACAACAGTGCTGCATTAGTCTTTGTTTTTCGTTTCCTTTGAACACTTAATGAAGTGTCTGTTCTTCTTTCATTGAAAGTCACAGTCTCAATCTCAATACATTTTTTTGTTTTGGGAAGGGAATGTCCAATTTAACTTTTTAATTGGTAAAAAATCGGATTTTATCCATTACCTACTACTAAACAACGGGAGTTGCCAGGTGTACATTCAGCCATAAACAGTACATGCAGGAGAAAAGACAAGCCACTGAATCCAAGGGCACCATGAAAGAATTGAAGAAATAGCGCAGAGAAGTCCTCACGTACAACAGAGCTTTGCTTTTGGTAAAAGGCAATGCAGTCAAATGGAGCTCTTATGATTATTGCATACTAAAGCAGCAGTGTCTTCTAAAAGTCAGTTGTTGACCAGAGATCTGCAAGAGAAACAAACTATTCCGTCAAACTGCGCGAAAAAGGAAGGAAAACTGCTCTGTGTGGCTGTTTTTTAATGGTTTGATGCTGTTCAGTTGGTGGAGAGAACAAAAAAACACATCATGATGATTGAATCGTTCCATTACCTGTAATTACGATTAATCGTAGACCATTTCTCTAAATAATTTTGTGCAATTTTGAAATCCACGTAAACGATTTAAAGGTGATCGATTTGTTCTTTTCCCAATACTTGTTTACTAACACTGTCTACACGAGCCACATAGGAATGCCTTACGAAATGAATATGATTTTTACCTTTAATGTAATAATATTTTTCATGGACTGCTCATCTTATTTCTATTCGGGGTTCAAGATTTTATAGGTATAGAAATTTTTTAACCCTTCATGCCTGGATAATGATACTAGGGTATCTGCCATGTTTCTTCTCAGCAACTTACTGGAATTTACCTGTTTTTTATCACCGGGGGCCAATTTTGGGGACCGTGAACTGCCGAGTGACGTTCATCTGAACCTCGCACGATTAAAATTTCTCCGAGTGACGTAGGTTAGAAACAGAGTATCACCGTGTTGTATCACCAAGTGCTCGGCGGTACCACCAAGTGACACCGTGTACAGCTGTGCACGAGACCTGAACGCCATACAGTAGACACGGTATTAATTTTACACGAACCCATGACACGCGCACTATAAATGTCGAAAACGGACCCGTGTCTTGTTTATTTTTCTGTCAAACTTAGAACGAAGATCTCAAAAATTCGCGATCGCACTGCCACAACAATCACAATAAATACTATTATTCTAGATTGTTGAAAATTCGCGACCGCACTGCCACTGCAATCACAATAATTTCTAGATTATTGCTGACACGTATTCTTTGACAGTTTCAATATTTGCCTTTACTCTTATCTCCAATCTAAGGATACTAGGGTATTGCGTAATGCGTTTGATAAAATCCCACCAGCAACGCCCTCCCTTAGTTGGTACCCACCTTCCAAACCGAACATAAGTGCAGGTTTCGTTGAGGCTGATTTGTCAATGTGATGAAGCAGACTTTTTGTCATTTCACCATAGTCTGTTGCAACCAAGTTGACACTCGCTAATTCATCACTATCCAAAGCATCATATCCAGCAAAAACAGTGACAAGATCAGGCTCCCATTCGAATGACGTTGAAATGAAAGGATACTTTGTAAATATCTCTCGATAACCGCAATGCCATGTGCTCTGTTGAGACATACGATCCTCTAATGCGTCTATCCGTTCATCCAACACCTCCCAGTGAGGCAATATTTGTATGGAGTCTAAAGTAACTTGAAAGGGCCGTAAAAGAGAGTTGGCAGCCAGAAGAGAAGAGGTTCGACATTCGGCACCCCGTATACTCGTGACGATCTTATTGTTGACATCTTCGTGCATCCAACACCTCCCAGTGAGGCAATATTTGTATGGAGTCTAAAGTAACTTGAAAGGGCCGTAAAAGAGAGTTGGCAGCCAGAAGAGAAGAGGTTCGACATTCGGCACCCCGTATACTCGTGACGATCTTATTGTTGACATCCGTCGCCACGAAAACGAATGAATTGGGGTATGATTGATAGTGCAACACCATAATAGAGCGATCAGGTGTAATCGTGGCCGACGCATGTTTTTCTAACTAATTTATTTCAGCGGCATGATGTAGGTCAGTTTTTTGTCAGCTAGTGTGGGGCGAGAGCGAGTAGTAATGGGCCCCAATCTTGCTTAAATTGGTGAGTTTATTGGTGGACGAGCGCGAGTTGCGATGAGGACAAATGTTGCCTTGATTGTGAAAAGAAGCGTGATGTTGATCAGTTTTTTTTTGCGTGGAGTTTGTATGTGGACGAGCGCGAGTTGTGGTAGGGCGAACGTTGCCCTAAGGGTTCAAAAGATGCGGGACACTGCGATGTGTCCGCACGATGCTTAGGCAACGTCCGGTACTTGTAGTTTCGAGATATCGTGATTCCGGTCAATATCATTTTTGTTGACATGGTTGTGTCTTGATACGTCGTGTGAGCTTTGTGTGGATTGACCGTCAGCTGATGATTGGCAGATGATTGGCACAAGTTCGACAAGTGAGGAGTATCGTAAAATAATTTGAATTTTACAGGTAATTCTCATGTAGTCTGAGGGTGGTGCACAGCTGTACTTGGTGATAACTACCGAGTACTCGGTGATATCTACCGAGTACTCGGCGATACCTACAGAGTACTCGGTGATAGCTACCGAGTACTCGGTAATTATCACCAAGTACGGTACAGGTCAGAAATCACTTTGACGCATTACGTGGACTTTGACGCAATATGGAAGTGGTGTATTATTCCTACGTAAAGTTGTACATATTTCGACAAAAAAATCTGTGATACGAAGTGTCCGATAGTCTGTCCGTGGCTTACTAGAGGTGACAATAAAAAAATTATGCGCACGGATGCGCATAAAAAGTCGTTATCCTAGCATGATCCCACAATTTTCACGATCTTCGTTATCTGACACGGAAATCCCGTAGAAACCATACTAAGTTCTACAGGATCCACTTTGACGCATTATGACCATTTTTGGATTGAACTGCATTGCAATTGCAGCTGCCTTCGTTCCATTCTGAGGACTTGTCGAGCTGGACTTAAGCCCCTGAGATAGTCCCAAAGGGTTGTGCAATGTTGGCCGGGACTCATCACGTGTATATTGAGGCCGCACCAGCGGCCAAAGATATCTGACATTTAATGTGTCAAAGTGATTTTTGACCTGTACTACTACTTGGTGAGCTTCGGTGAGCGACACAGAGTCCTTTGTGTTATCCACAAACGACGTGTTGTGTTACCTCCTTACTTGGTGGGTAGGTAGATATCGTACAGTACACTTTTAAAGACGTGTCGAAGATTAAAAAGACACATTGGCATGGACTACACATCGTCATGTCAAGTAAATCATACTTCCAAGTAGGGCACCACCACTACTGTTAAGGCCGAAACGAGTCTGCACTAATGTTCTGTAAGAAAAATTAATTCACAGTTTTGAAGTACTCAGTTTACTTTACAACATAGAGACTCTTCTTGTCATTGTCAAATTATGATTGTTAATGGATTCTCCTCTTGCTTGATGACAGTACTGGCAAAAAAGGGGATATAATTGAGTACTTTATGATAACCACCAGTTTGGTAAAGTACTTGGTATAACTACCAAGTACTTGGTATAACCACCAAGTACTTGGTATCACCACCAAGTACTTGTTCATAACCACCAAGTACTTAGTGAAACCACCAAGTATTTGATGACAACCGGTGAGTACTTGCTGATAACCATTAAGTCTTTGTCTTGGTAATTACAACCAAATACTTGGCAAGCTTCACCAAATCTTGGTTTCACTTGGTCACTGAAAGATGTCACTATTTGTCCAAGCAAATCCTATAGAAAGATCTGCTTGCTGCGGTGCATTATCTGAGTGACTTCGGTGTGTCCAAAATTGGGAATTCTGGCAAGTGCTGCCACCTCTTGCTCTTGCCATTTGTTTCCCATCATTTTAAAAAAACCTGATATGCACAAAGAAGTAGCCAAGTAGTACTTGATGTGGTGTGACTCACAGAGTACCTGATATTCACTACCTAGTACTAGGGGATAACCACGAAGTACTAAGTGATAAGCACTAAGTATTTGGTGATGATCACAGAGCACCCGGTGATAACCACAGGGTACTTGGTGAAAACCACCAATTACTTGGTGATAACCTCCAAGTTTTTGATGATGACAACTGAGTACTAGGTGATAACAATTTTATCTTGGCAATTATAACCAAGTACTTGGCAAGTTTCACTAAGTACTTTGCATCACTTGGTGGTACAACACCAAGTGACACTGAAGGATGACTTATTTGTCCAAGAAAACCTTAGGGAAAGTTCTGCTTGCTGCAGTACAATATTGCGGTGACTTCCATTGTGTCCAAAAACTGGTGACTCTGGGATGTGCTGCCACCTCTTGTCATTTGTTCACCATCACTATAAAACCAGACATTACAAAACAATTAGTACAGTAGTACTTGATGTGGTGTGACTCTGACCTAAGCCGTTTTGCTGTAGTTGTTACTATGTAGTAAACGGGTAGATACATGTTGTTGAAAGATTTTATTTATGAGAGTTACACTACTGAAATAGGTATTGCATGGTACACTAGGTAATCCATGCATCACCAAGCACAGGTGATCCTGTTAGAGATTGGAGGTAATTTAGGGCAGTTCCATGACTGCTCCTTTTCTCTCAACTGCCAACAGGAACTGTCCCATGAGAAGGTTTCTGAGAAAGAAATCCTCTCTTGGATATTTTGTCCAAGAAACACCTAGAATGTATATGGGTGTTTCTCAAGAAAGAAATTGTCTTTTGAATATTGTTTCTCAGAAACAATATCTTATGACTATTGTACTTCCTTTGTGTTACACAAAGGGAAGAGGACCATTGGAGGTTCCACCTGGAACCTCTTTGGGTTTACCAGTTAAGGTAGATAATTGGCCTATGTCACTCGCCCCACGATTGGAGAATTAGCGTGGCTCGCGGAAAAGTAAAACCTCGGTGAGGAAAAATCCGAATATGAGCCAGACTTGCAGAAAAACCGTTCTTGTTGAGGTTAAAAATGTGCAAGCTGCCTGTGACGCTTTGTACCTACATATTATTTTATGTAGTATATGAAGTGTAAGTTCATGTGGAGAGGGAGATTTGTCATGGCTTATGATAAAGCTGGTTTGATTGTACTCTCCTAAGTCAAACTTATATTCTGACTTACTTCGCGTGTAACCCTGATTGTCTTATCGTATACTGTCTGTGATAGTCCAATTATCACTGGTATACCGACTGAATATTTGTGCGGGGTAAAATACCTTTGTTTACTAAGCATTGCTTTCCACGGACCATGTGACCATAAATTTATGAGGATAATTTTGGGTCGGTTTGGTGTTGCCTGGTGTCTCCTATTGATTTAGTCTGTGTGTGCAAAAGTGGAATGCCGAACAACAATTCCATCTTATGATTGCTACACTACATTTAGGCGATAGGCACTGCATAGTAGGTATGAGTGAATGGCATCTGAGTGTTTGTTTAGGTAAACATTGTGCCACTAGAAGCTGCTGACAAGACCATGATTGGTACAGCAGGCCAAGCATCTCCATGATTTGGTTGATGTTGAACTCTAGATAGTAATTCACTTTTTGGGTTTTGATATTTGAAGACTCTGGTTGACTTACACTGGGAAGCCAAATGAAATGCATATGGTCCGAAAGTGGAGTGTTAAAACTGCACCTTAATTGTCACGATGTGTGTACAATGTGGATATTGAACCAGGTCTAGGTACGAAGGTGCTGATAGTACAGATATTCTGTTTGTTATCTTCTGCAATCCTTTGTGTTTGTATATTGTCCTTCTATTTGCTCTGTAACCCCTATGTATCCATGGGAATAGTTGCCCAAAGGGTCAGCTATCGGCAAGTGAACAATGTTAAGTCATACATAATGTATTGACTATAATCATTGGAAGGTCCAAGCGTCAACGTCTATGTCTTTTTGTACCATGAAGAGTACGGATTCAGTGTTTATGATATCCTTTTGTATTTTGTAGCAAGGATCCTCGAGGGAGGTCTGTACATGTATAACTCTTTTGTTGGTGGTAATGACATTGCAACATATTTAAATGTGCATGTGCGTACCAATTTTTATATTTTGTAAGACAGTTGTTGACTATAATCTTATGGTTTATGGAACCATATTGTGACTTCACAGCGAGCATCATGGAGAAGTGAACTTTCCATGATATGTTGACAACGTAATAGTTGTGTTTCTCTTTGGATTTGTCTAAGCTAGTGAAGCAATACTACATTTCTGTGCATAGCTTCTTGAGTTGCATTTGTTTTGCATTGCATGCCAACAAGGTGCTACATGTCTCTCAGTAGAGATGTTCATGTTTGACTTATCCTTTGTGTGAGATGATATTCCTGTTTAACTAGGGATACTCACAATTCTATATGCTGTGGTTTTACAAGAACAAAGGTTGTGGATCGTTTTTGTTCGTGTGCTCATGTGATTATGAGGCTTATTTTATGGTTTGTTGTGCAACACATACATATGTGCACTACCTATGGTCATCCCGTTGTCTTTAGCAAAAAGACCCACGTGTTTCGGTGACTCTAAGAGTCCTTCCTTATGGACACCATATGTGTTCTCCATGGATAATTCTGAAGGTAAACCATCAGAAGTTCTCACAAGAGAATCAAGTACTAGTCATTGAGTCTCAGTGAGACCATAATCTAGTAAGACACAGTGTTGAATCCAATGATGTTAATCATGGTCAAGGATTCATTTTCTCTTATTCTGTGTATTCTATGCACTCTAAGTTCAGCAAGCTGTACTAGAATGCGAGCATACCCAACCTGAGTTGGTGTTGTTCTAGACTTGTTGTGGTAACAAATGTCTAACATTAATGTGTCTCTTTTTTTGTACAGTGTACCTCCTCCTCTACAATTCCAGTTGTGAGTGAGGTGAGACAATCATATTGTCTTACCCAAGGTTCTCCCTTGTACTGGACCACCCAGTAGCATGTGAGTTCCCTGTATGGGCGAATGTATGGCGAGTTTTCATCTGCTTGTAAGCATGGTGCATTTGCCGTGCGAAGACTTTGGGTCTGTTATTAAGCCCTTGTTGTCTTTGTGCAGAGATGTTGTGTATTGGTTTGTCATGCAAACCTTTACTCGCTGCTTAATGAGTCCATCCTAACCTTGTTTAAGGTGTCTCTCAAGCTAGCCTTTGGAGAATATCATATTACTCCAAATGAGTTCTATTGAGAACAGTATGGCCATCATTGACTCCATTGAATGTGCTTGTGAGGCACGTGGAAAACCCATGATTGTTATTGCTAGATCTGAGTAGGTATAACCTTCTTCAGATTTTCTAGGCACGTACGGGTAGATGCGTCAGTATCTAGTCTATGATTAGTTGACTTTTCATGAAGTCTTATGGTGTTTGCAGAGTTGAACATGGCAACATCTACAGTACTGTAAGGATTCTTTTGAGTTTAGACAATTTTCCTAACTTTTTGTCCATATCTTATTTTAAGAATCACTTTTTGATTTACAGTAATTTATGTTTGTTTGGGTGTTCTGTTCTTGTACAGCCAGTTCTGACGACGGCTGTCAATGAAACCCTCCAGTCGCCAAGGTAAATTGTCCTCGTTGTTTTTACTTGACTTTTGGACTGGTTGTGCTCTGTCTTTATAGGCTGTAAACCTACCTCGTTCGAAAAATAGAGGTAAACAGGCACGTTCTTCCAACACACTGAACTTCATCAAACAGTTTCTCTTGTCATGAGAAACCTCAGTAACGTGTATGAAATTGAGTTTGTAGTGTAAGTGTGTGTCTTTTTCTTTTATTTTGACACAGCTTGGAAGGTCTGCTATTTTACTCAACCCCCAGAGGAGTTTTTCACAGGAGTGGTTAGCTCTGTGATCATGAGTATTTTTGCTCAAGAAGAGTCCTGCACTTAAGTGGTTAGCTATGTGCGTGGTATGTTGTGTCCAGGTTTTGTTTCAACTCTGGTTCACAGATTTTTGCAGACTTTGCATCAATTATCACTGGCAAGGTAAAATTGATCTTAACATATTTTATGTTGTTATTTGTTCGAAAATCTAGAACAATTCAAGCTCAGTTATTGCATTTGTCAAAGACTGAGGTCATATGCTGGCTTAGTCACTCTGGGTAACATGTACTCAGAAAAGTGTGTTTTGACAGGAATTTAATGCTTGCGCAATAAAAAACATCGTGTGACTTTGCCCTTCCTTTTGAGTAGGAAGAACCCATCCTGCGGCGCCAAGAGCTTGACACCTGCCTAGCTGGGTAAGGAAAACATATGGATGTTCCTAATTTTGGAACATGGGGGAAGCTTGGAACTACGTCCTTCTTGCTTTCACTGTTACTGTAGCAACACCGTGTCAGGGGTTCGAAACCCAACATGGTTTGATTTCCAGTTGCTTTTTGATACCATTGCTTGTTAATAGTGCAACATGGCACATGTGTACATTTCTCAACGTGGGAGAAGAGTTCATCTTCTTGAGAAAACAATTCATGATGCCAGAAGATTTCTTGGCATTTTTGTTTTATTTTTACATGTAGCAAGGTATTTGAATATCAGGTTATTTTAACGTGACAGTAGAATTTTGATCAAGATTTTTCTCTAACGAGCTCTTTAATTAAAAATTAAATAATTCGAATTTATATTTTCGGCTCTAAATTCTATTTTCCTCGGACCAGAGGTTGTGCATGGGCTATTCATAAGCCAACTAGCTTTTCTTTCCTTTTTGCCAAGCTCGGTAGCTTATATGCATGAAAGGGATACCACATGAGAAGAATTCTCACTTTTGTGGACTTTTCTCACTTTTTGCTTGGATTCAAGAAATAAATCAACAAGTTGCGTGTTTTCCTGACAAAACCGCAAAAGTATGCAGCATTCTTACGCAAATCGGAGATTCGCAAGAATTTTGCGAAGAGTGTTTCTGGGGCACGACACGTAGTCGCTTTATGGGTCCTTCTTGCGCCCCATGCGTGCTGGGACTTGGAGACAATACTCCGCGTCACTCTGACGCCTGACCGGGATGCGGCAATATATTGCGCTCCTATGCCCATGTGAGGAGTAGAACAATGTTCGCTCCTAGGCTGGTCCATCGCGCACGTGGGCTGAGCCCAGCGAGTCTAGGACACATGATATGTGGTCGTTTTTTCAGATCGTGATCGCGAGGGCTGTGTCGCGATACGCTTTGTGAAATGGGCTGTGCCGTGACGCGCTCCCATGTGAATGGGGCTGATCCGCGATCGTGGGACTACGTCCTGCACGTGCTCATTTTCCCTTGAGGATGTGTCATACACATTGGAAACCTGAGAACCGCGAACTTCCAGGGAAATCGCGAGTCTTTCAAGTGACCGAAACCTCTCGGGGGTCACGAGCAAGCTTTTTAGGCCTTAGAGGCCATACGCTTCTTCATAGGGTCATTTTATGCCCTAGAAGATTTTTTTTGTACTGCCCTAAGGCTATAAGTACTTAGTACTCCGTGGTGTCACTGCATCTGCATGTGATCACGGGTACGGACTAATTTTAAGTCTAATCGTGTTTTTAGGTCTAAAAATAGACTACACACATATTGCTCTTTCGGAAAAAATAAACCGAGGCATTTATGTTTATTGCCTCCTCATTTTTAATGAGGGGCTGCTACTACCTAATAGGCAAGTAAGCATTCGTGCCACAAGTGCGTATGATACGTCACAAGTGGTCTTTTTTTACGGCAAGTGCACTTAGTGCTACATGCGCACTCTGCTATGAAAGCGGAGTATACCCGTGTCAAGTGGGATCTAGTCCTCACTGGCATACAGGGGAATTCTTTTTCGCTAGGTGTTTAAAAAAAACACGTGCTGGCCTGTGAGTGAACTCACTTCAACTGGCTGAGTACGTGACTCGGGGCTCAGCTGTGGCAATATTGCTACTCTTGGGGTCAGGCAGCACAAGTTGCGCCACGTGTAACACACCAAGTGTATTTGACGGCTTCAAGCAACAGTGGACGACGGACAGACGAACCTACCATGGTCAACCACCGACAACAGCTGATGGATGATGGATGGTGGAGCGACGGACAGACGATCCGATCTGTTTGCGCGAAGGCTATCAATTGATAGTGACCTAAGCCGTTTTGCTGTAGTTGTTACTATGTAGTAAACGGGTAGATACATGTTGTTGAAAGATTTTATTTATGAGAGTTACACTACTGAAATAGGTATTGCATGGTACACTAGGTAATCCATGCATCACCAAGCACAGGTGATCCTGTTAGAGATTGGAGGTAATTTAGGGCAGTTCCATGACTGCTCCTTTTCTCTCAACTGCCAACAGGAACTGTCCCATGAGAAGGTTTCTGAGAAAGAAATCCTCTCTTGGATATTTTGTCCAAGAAACACCTAGAATGTATATGGGTGTTTCTCAAGAAAGAAATTGTCTTTTGAATATTGTTTCTCAGAAACAATATCTTATGACTATTGTACTTCCTTTGTGTTACACAAAGGGAAGAGGACCATTGGAGGTTCCACCTGGAACCTCTTTGGGTTTACCAGTTAAGGTAGATAATTGGCCTATGTCAGACTCACAGAGCACCTGATATTCATGACAAAGTACCTGGTGATAACCACCAAGTACTGTACTTAGTGATAGCACCGAGTACTTGGTGATAACCACCAAGTACTTGGTGATGACCACAGAGCATTTGGTGAAAACAACAGAGTCAGAGTACTTGGTGATAACTGACAAGGACTCCATGATAACCACCACGTTTCCGTATAACAACCAAGTACTTGGTATAACCACCAAGTACTTGGTATAACCACCAAGTACTTGGTATAACCACCAAGTACTTGGTGATAATCACCTATAACACTTGGTATAACCACCAAGTATTTCATAGTAACTCGCGAGTACTTGGTGATAATCATTAAGTCTTTGTCTTTGTGATGCAACCAAATACTTGGCAAGCTTCACCAAATCTTGATTTCATTTGGTCACTGAAGGATGTCACTATTTGTCCAAGCAAACCATATAGAAAGATCTGCTTGCTGCAATGCAATATCTGAGTGACTTCGAGTGTGTCCAACACTTGGAAATTCTGGCAAGTGCTGCCACCTCATGCTATTTGTTAGCCATCATTACAAAAAACCTGATATGCACAAAGAAGTAGCCCAATAGTACTTGATGTGGTGTGACTCACAGAGTACCTCATATTCACCACAAAGTACTTGGGGATAACCACCAGGTACTAAGTGATATCACCAAGTACTTGGTGATAACAATTGAGTACTTGGTGATAACCACCAAGTACTTGGTGATGACCACAGAGTACTTGGTGATGACCACAGAGTACTTGGTGATAATTATTGAGTACTTGCTGATAACCACCAATTACTTGGTGATAACCACCGAGTACTTGGTGATAACCACCGAGTACTTGGTGATAACCACCAAGTACTTGGTGATAACCACCAAGTACTTGGTGATAACCACCAAGTACTTGGTATAACCACCCATAACACTTGGTACAATCACCAAGTATTTCATAGTAACTCGCGAGTACTTGGTGATAATCACTAAGTCTTTGTCTTTGTGATGCAACTCGATACTTGATAAGTTTCACCAAGTACTTGGTTTCACTTCTATTTGTCCAAGCAAACCATATAGAAACTGCTTGCTGCAATGCAATATCTGAGTGACTTCCAGTGTGTCCAACCCTTGGAAATTCTGGCAAGTGCTGCCACCTCTTACTATTTGTTCGCCATCATTATATAAAAATCTGATATGCACAAAGAAGTAGCCCAGTAGTACTTGATGTGGTGTGACTCACAGAGTACCTCATATTCACCACAAAGTACTTGGGGATAACAACCAGGTACGTAGTGATATAACCATGTACTTGGTGGTAACAACTGAGTACTTGGTGATAACCACCAAGTACTTGGAGATGACAAAAGAGTACTTGGTGATGACCACAGAGTCCTTGGTGATAATTACCGAGTACTTGATGATGACCACCAAGTTAGGTATAACCACCAAGTACTTGGTGATAACCACCGAGTACTTGGTGATAACCACCAAGTACTTGGTGATAACCACCAAGTACTTGGTGATATCCACCAATTACTTGGTGATAACCACCAATTACTTGGTGATAACCACCAAGTACTTGTTCATAACCACCAAGTACTTAGTGTAACCGCGAAGTATTTCATGATAACCGGCAAGTACTTGGTGATAATCATTAAGTCTTTGTCTTTGTGATGCAACCAAATACTTGGTAAGTTTCACCAAGTACTTGGTTTCACTTGGTCACTGAAGGATGTCACTATTTGTCCAAGCAAACCCTATAGAAAGATCTGCTTGCTGCAATGCAATATCTGAGTGACTTCCAGTGTGTCCAACACTTGGGAATTCTGGCAAGTGCTGCCACCTCTAACTATTTGTTTGCCATCATTATAAAAGCCTGATATGCACAAAGAAGTAGCCCAGTACTTGATGTGGTGTGACTCACAGAGTACCTCATATTCACCACAAAGTACTTGGAGATAACCACCAGGTACTTAGTGATATCACCAAGTACTTGATGATAACAACTGAGTACTTGGTGATAACCACCAAGTACTTGGTGATGACCACAGAGTCCTTGGTGATAACCACCAAGTTTGGTATAACCACCAAGCACTTGGTGATATCCACTGAGTACTTAGTATAACCACCAATTACATGGTGATAACCACCAATTACATGGTGACAACCACCAAGTACTTGTTCATAACCACCAAGTACTTAGTGAAACCACCAAGTATTTCATGATAACCGGCAAGTATTTGGTGCAAATCATTAAGTCTTTGTCTTTGTGATGCAACCAGATACTTGGTAAGTTTCACCAAGTCCTTGGTTTCACTTGGTCACTGAAGGATGTCACTATTTGTCCAAGCAAACCCTATAGAAAGATCTGCTTGCTGCAATGCAATATCTGAGAGACTTCCAGTGTGTCCAACACTTGGGAATTCTGGCAAGTGCTGCCACCTCTTGCTATTTGTTCGCCATCATTTTAAAAAAACCTGATATGCACAAAGAAATAGCCCAGTAGTACTTGATGTGGTGTGACTCACAGGGTACCTGATATTCATCACAAAGTACTTGGGGATAACTACCAGGTACTTTGTGATATCACCAAGTACTTGGTGAAAACAACTGAGTACTTGGTGATAACCACCAAGTACTTGGTGATGACCACAGAGTACTTGGTGATCACGACTGAGTCCTTGGTGATAATTACCAAGTACTTGATGATAACCACCAAGTTCGGTTTAACAATCAAGTACTTGGCAAATCCACCAAGTACTTGGTGATATCCACGGAGTACTTGGTGATAACCTCCAATTACTTGGTGACAACCACCAAGTACTCGGTGATAACCACCAAGTACTTGGTGATAATCACCAAGTACTTGGTGCTAATCATCAAGTACTTAGTGAAACCACCAAGTATTTGATGATAACCAGTGAGTACTTTGTTTTAATCATAAGTCTTTTTCTTCGTGATTACAATCAAGTACTTGGCAAGTTTTACCAAGTACTTTGTTTCACTTGGTCACTGAAGGATGTCACAATTTGTCCAAGCAAACCATATAGAAAGATCTCCTAGCTGCAATGCAATATCTGAGTGACCTCCAGTGTGTCCAAATATTTGGAATTCTGGTAAGGGCTCCCAACTCTTGCCGTTTGTTTGCCATCATTATAAAAAGCAGATATGCACAAACAAGTAGCACTTGATGTTGTGTGACTCATAGAGTACCTGATATTCACCACCTAGTACTCGGTGATAACCACAGAGTACTAGGTGATAACCACTGAGTACTTGGTGATAACCACCGAGTACTTGGTGATAACCACCGAGTACTTGGTGATAACCACCAAGTTTCTGGTGATAACCACAGATGATGAAAACCACAGAGTACTTGGTGATAATCACAGAGTACATGGTATAACCACAGAGTACTTGGTATAACCATCAAGTACTTGGTGATAAGCATTTAAGTACCTAGTGATAACCACAAAGTACTTGGTGATAACCACAGAGTACTTGGCCAAAACCACCAAGTACTTGTTAAAGCCACCGAGTACTCGTTGATTGTCTTGGTTATTTCAACCAAGTGCTTGGCAAGTTTCACCTAGTTTTTAGCATCACTTGGTGGTGCGCTGGCTCCTACCATAGACCAGATTGTTTCATTGAATCAACAAGTAACAGACACTGTCATCAGAATGCTGTCAAGTTGGTGCATCACTTGTGTAGAAACAGAATGGTTTTACTGTTCCCTTGAAATGGCTCCTTGTCCTTACTCACTCTGATGGGAAGCATTCAGTTTGAGAGTGACTTCTATTGTTGGTGCTAAATTCCATATTGGCATTAAGTTCTGTTTTTGGCACAGTCAGTTCTACTTTTGGCATTGAATGCATTGAATTTGAATGCATTGAACGGTATTGTCTGCAACAAATGGCACTGAATGCCTAGTGTTCTACAGTTTTTCATTTAAATGACATTAAATGCCTCAAACACTAATATATGTCTCTTGAACTCTGTCAAAAAGGTGATAATTCAGTGAAGTCATCTTGTGTGCTCCTTTTTGTATCCGCAAGTGTCAACTTATAGTTAAGTAGAAGTGTGTATGATCTTGTATCGCGTATTGTGGTAGGAGTGCATTATGGCCAAACAGATCAAAACACAGAGTGACCGGCATTGTAACGCCACAAACTTATTGGTGATACTCAGCACTGAAGAAAGCAATGATCAGATATTCTGAGAGTTGGATCTGTTGTTGCAAACATGGACTGCAAACTTGAGATATGGGAGTATGGGAGGCTACGGCTTTGATAGGGTGGAATCATATTTGAAGTAACATTTTCAGTTCATTGCATCGTTATTGTCCATGTGGTGTGGGGAAATGTACATCATGGTCATGGGAACATACAAAATATCTATAGTCTATATTTCACATTTTGCCCCAAATGGTCCGGAATGATAAGGGAGAATAGCAGGAAACATTTTCAATGTCATAATTGAGTCACCACTAGTAGTCGTCGGTTGGGACAGAATTCAACACCACAAGAAGTAAAATGCATAAGTGTTGATGGAACAGCAAGAATTTAAAGTATATCGAAAGCAAAATTGAAAAGTGAACAAGGTAGCCAAGCATAAATTTTGCACCACATCTAGATGATCTTGCATTAATTTGGTAAATACAACTAATTATTATAAACTTAACTACACAATACGTACTTATACTATAATTATTCTATATATTACGTCTATTATCTAACGTAAGTCTACTGTTGTACTTCAGGACACCGAGTACCTCCAAGCGCGACACACTGTCACCAAGTGATACTAGGTATCACCGAGTATCACCTAGTGATACCAAGTACTTCGTTTGTCGCACCGAGTACTTGGTTATAACCACCGAGTACTTGGTGTGTCGCACCAAGTACTCGGTGGTTATAACCAAGTACTCGGTGATGACCACCTAGTATCACCGAGTGACTCTATTGGCAAACACGCCAATCGCCGAGTGATACCAAGTGATGTCACTATTAATCCGAGAAAAACATAGAAATCTCCGAGTGACGTGGTAAAATCTCCGAGTGACGCCACGTCCGACCAAAAATCGAAAATTCCGGGAAGTTGCAGGAGGCAGGCATCTCTCTAGCTTTAAGGAACTTTACTAGTAAATGATGATACCTAGGTATCACGAGAACTTCGTCAGGGGGGGATAGGCTGATACTAGGGTCTAGTTAGCAAAAATAACTAGGAGTTCACCCGTCCTAAGAGTATTGTAGAATGGTTAGTATGTGTTACACGTGGAATTGCCAGCCTTCGATATGATGTTTTGAAAGAACCGTCGACGGCGGTCGCCCATGTGAAAGCAATTATAATATAATGATATTCGTCATGTTTCCCACCCTACCTACTACGGTAAACGTACCTTACGTCTAGAGGAGAGAGATGAACTCAAAAGTCTCGCTATTGTACAAAAAATAATTCATTCATTCTATCGCCTATCCGACTTGGGAACTTGGAACCGGTCTAACAACGGACGACGTCTTTAACACTGCAATCAGCAACCATGATGAAACAATTGGTCTACTTCCTAGCCCTTGCGACGTCGGTATCGGGCGTCGAGCTCACACCTGACAACTGGGAGGCTGAGACCACTGGAAAGACCGTCTTCATTAAATTCTTCGCTCCTTGGTAAGTTAGACAGACTCCTTCGTGCGCATTCCACTTTCTCTTGGCCTTATCCATTCATATTGTTGCTACACCGTGTAGGTGCGGGCATTGCAAGGCTATGGCGCCGGACTGGGAGAAACTCATGGCTGATTTCGAGGGCTCGGCTACCCAACTCGTCGCTGAATTCGACTGTACTGCCGACGGGCACCAAGCAATGTGCGAAGAATACGGAGTGCAGGGCTTCCCCACACTGAAGGTCAGTAGTAGACTTATTGTACGAGAGAAGTACCTGTTAATTACCCGTGAATCGCACTAACCATTGCATAACGAAAAAAATCTTTATGCGTTTAGTATGGCGACCCTTCTGACCTGCAGGACTACCAAGGGCCACGCCAGTACGAGGAATTAAAAGCGTTTGCCGATGAAAATCTCAAACCTGTATGCAGCGTCGCCAACATTGATTTGTGTGAGGGAGAAAAGAAGGAAATGATCGAGAAATTCTTGAAAATGTCCGAGGACGATCTGACGAAATTGATTGAAGCCGAGGATGAGAAGATTGCTTCTGCGCAGGCGAATTTTGAGGCAGAACTTGAGACTCTTCAGGATACTTACCAAAATCTTCAAGCGGAAATGCAGATGGGTATTGAAGAAATTAAGAAAGGAGGACTTTCGTTGATGAAGTCAGTGTTGAAGAGTAAGGAACTCTCCGAAGTAAAGGATGAATTGTGAGACATGGCGGGCTTTTGATGGTCTAGGTTTACGTCAAAATGTTGCAAGTCTCATCAAATTCATGTGCGTTGACTGTTGAGAAAGCAATTCAACCAAATAATTGGATCTGTGACGCTGCGCTTTATCACACCAAACAAAGTTTCATTATTTCTTGCGACACTGATAAACTTTGATGTAAAAATGTTAAGACAAATACTATTTCTAGAGTAGTTTAAGGAGTGAACAATATATTTCGTTGGCACTGACGTTTTCGACGGCAGATCAGCCTCTACAGATTTCAGACCATCAAATCAACGCGTCAAACCTATTAAGTATAGATATCCGAAAGACAGAGAGCGAGATGGCGACATCATGGAATCAAATCGCTTACAACTCATCCTTTGCGTCGCCTGCTTTCTTACTGGCCAACACACTTTTCATCATCCCGAGTCCGGCCTCTTTTGCAGCAGCTTTCACGTCGTCCACTTCCTTTAGCAACATTTCATAGCGCTCCTGAAGCTTCTTAACTTCTGCCTCGAAATTCGCGTCCGCATCCGCAATCTTTTTCTCCTCGCCTTCCACCGCAGCTTTCAGCTCATCAACTGACATGTCGAGCAACTTTTCGATTTCAGCTTTCTTCGCAGCGTCGCACAAATCAAGATTTTTAATACTGCACATGGGTTTCAGATTTTCTTCTGCAAATGCCCGCAGATCCTCTAAGCTACGTCCACCCTCGTAGTCTTGCAAATCACTGGGATCTCCATACTTTAAGGTAGGGAACCCTTGGATGCCGAATTCGTTACAAAGCGGCTCGCCTCCGGCAGTGCAGTCCACTTCGGCTACAAGCTGTGTCGACGATCCTTCGAATTCATGTGTGAGTTTCTCCCAGTCCGGTGCCAGTGCCTTACAGTGCCCACACCTAGTTGGAAGGAATAGTATCGTACGAAAGCATGAGGCAAAACATTACGAATCATCAAAAACTAATGTTCAGTCGGCTGTTGATTACCATGGGGCAAAGAATTTTATGAAGACGCTCTTGCCGGAAGTCTCTGCGTCCCAGTTGTCGGGCGTCAGCTCAATGGCCGATGCAGATGATGCGAGGGCGAGGAAGAAGACAATTTGTTTCATCATGGTCGCGGAACGGATGTGAAGACAGATAATGTGTGGAATTGGAAGGGTACTGGAGAGAATTATGAGAGCTCTCTGAAAGGGTTTTGAAAAAGGTGCGGGGCTGAATCGCCAGCAGCTACGGTATTGTACAATAGCCGAAAGGTGATTTTTGGATTTACCTTTAATAATTATCTACACACAATTGGCGTTTCGGATGTGAAAAGAGAATACATCGAAGAAATCGACTTACACAGTTTACATTACTTTAGAGTGTGAAAGGTAAGAATATCTTTTGTCATGAACTTAGGGGATTAACTAATTCCACGTGTGAAAAAAACTATGGTAGCCATGCCATGATGGGAACAAGATCTGAACAAGATCCAGATCACGATCACGAGCTATTGCGAGCAAACCAGAAGCATCTATCCTAAAAGAGGCGTCAATCGTTGCACTAACTTGCTGATTGATGGTATTTATGGTTCAGTAGCTTGCTTTCATGGTTCATTAAGTAGTAGTCCACCGCACCATGTCAGACGGGAAGAAGTCATCCTCATCAGCCGCCCCGAAAACTCTGCTAGACAAAGTAATCTATTCAATTCGAAATCAGCCAAACGGTCCTAACGGTGTCTCACGAGCAGCCATTGCAAAATACCTCCAATCCGAGTTTGACGTAGATAAATCGAAAGCTAACCTTTTGAAAAATACATTCAAAAAGGGTGTAGAGAAGGGCGTTCTCATTCAAGCAGGTCAAAGTTTTAGAGTCGCTGGCGATACTGTCCCAGATTTGCCAAAGGAACCACAAGTTAAGATCGAAAATATCAAAGACGGATCCGGAAGTGCTGCCGAAGCAGGTGACACCGTTGTCGTCAAATACGAAGGAAAACTGGACGATGGCTCCGTATTTGACTCGTCATCCAGCTTTGGATTCACATTGGGAGCAGGGGAAGTAATTAAAGGCTGGGATATCGGGATTCTAGGAATGAAAAGAGGTGGAGTGCGAAAGTTGTTTGTTCCTTCAAAACTGGGGTATGGGAAAAGAGGTGCGATGCCAGAGATTCCTCCCAATTCAGATTTGCATTTTACCGTGACTTTGAAAAATATTCAATGAGGCGATTGATATCTGTTGTCGCACCAAATTTAGTTTATCAATGTCACTTATCACTTCGTTTATTATGAGCACTCTCTTGCTTTTGCTTACAAGGAAGCAAGAGTTCGATAAGAAATTGCATGGTGCGATTTTTTATGCTTATTGAGTTGAAATGCGGAGCCGAGATGATAATGCTTCTATTTGCTTTTTTGCCACCTAGTTTTTGAAATGCCTTTGTGGTAAGAATGTCTTGCATTATTGTTATGTCTTCTCTGAAGTAGTATCAACTTTATGAGAATGGAGGGGCTTTTTGGGTTCAAATACCACCTCTCTTGACTTCGTGAAGACTGCCTTGCCAGCAAGAAGTCGTTCATGGTAGAAATTCTTGCACTAGAATAAAACATTTTTAAACAATGATTACTTCCCTCCACTTTTCCACTAGAAAATGATCCAAGGCAAATCATGGCTCACGACGTCTCTTGGAGTATTGTCAATATTTCCATACCTCCACGCTTACATAAAAGTCGGAAATGATTCTTGGCATTAACCATTTGCTATGAACATACTGATGACCGCAAGCCAAACCCTTTCACAATAGCAGAGGTGTCCATGTAGCAAAATTTTATGACGTTGTGTCATAAATGTATTGTTGTGACGTGAGGGTGTGTCAGAGCATCAAACAAACCTCATATTAAGACATAACATGAAAAACGACTCATCAGCACCCTCACTGACTCCACAACTTGTTTTAGGTTCGAGCTACAAATCAAACCAATCCAAGGAAAATTCAGGTGAGTTTGAGCAACCCATTCTGCTGCTGTCAACAGATAATATTGTAGCAATAAGAGAATACCGATTTTAAACTTTGATTCCACATGAAATATTGGTTTAGAACACATGTTCCTCTGTGTATTTGTCTGAAAGCCCCTTAGTCCGAGCTTGGAAGATAGCATACACTTGTATATGTTGGGACCCATTTCAGCACCGTCCCAGTTCTGGCACTGGGACTTTGCAAAGTCCCAGTGCCATCGCTGGGAGAATTCATCCCTGTTGTGGCACCACCATGGTACGATCATTTAGTATTAGATTTAGATTTAGTGTTAGGGTTAGGCACCCAGTTCTCGGATGGGGTGCCTGGTGCCAGCACTGGGTCCCCATTTTGGCACTGTGTCAAAACGGGGATGAATTCGCCCAGTGCCAGCACTCAGCACTGGGACTTTGCAAGTCACAAACATAAAAATCAACTTATGACAAGTATCAGTAAATAAATACAGATCATTGTTTCAACAACTTGATTTATATAAGATACAATTTAGACAACAATCAATTTTATACATATAATTTGATAAATCAACCTATGATTGATGGTTTGTTCTGTGTGTTATATTACTTTAGCAGCAGGTTCACAATTGAAGGCTGATCAAAGAAGGACATACCATGAGTGTGAAAGGGGTCATGTGATCTTGGTGTTAGGTATCCCACTGACTCTTCCCTCATGTTTACATGCTTGACTGCTGAGTAGATTGTTGCAATTCCTGACATTCATCCTGGAGAAGAGATGATGCAGATGAGAGTGGCTGCACAATTCACTTGCCATCTCATCCCACAAGATGATGCAACGTCAAAAATTTTGGACTAATCAATTTTTGAGTAGATTATTAGGTTAAGTGTTTAATAGTGTATGTAAAATTAATATGAACATAAAAATGGATGCAAATCAATTGTTGAATAAATATTATATAAACACTTGATTTTGGTTAATTGAATGAATGCAATGTATAAGTTTACTGCATTGCTAAAGTTCCACTGTGCTGATCCCTCCTGATGAGCAACAGTGATGACTGACAAAGGGCAAAGACAGAGCTGGACAACCTAAGTATTACAGAGGATTCACACCCAGGATGCACCCAACATCCAGAACTTTGAGAAAACTTGAGTTAATCATCAACAAACAACTTATGAACCATCTTGGAGGGTCACATACCAACCACTCAGCTCAATCTCTCCCGCCACACCCTCATTACAACCTATTGTACGACTTGCCAATGTCCCACAAGGTCATTTGTCCTGCGGGCTCTGCTCGCAACTTCTACTGTGACAATTCGTACGGGGCCCTGCACATAGTATTAACCGTTGTGGCCTGGATCTCTCTCAATCAAACCGAAGCCTACTATGCCAATGGCAACTACGGCTTCGCCAAATTGAAAGAGGCCATCATCGAAGCATTGGAAGGTATTGTTCTGAATCCCTTGTTTGATTCTGACCAGCTTGATGCCAACGGCAATGGCATCATGGATGGCTTTGGCATCCTGCACAGTGGGTAAGGTGCCGACTTTGGAGACATGGATTACCACGGCAATAAGGACATGTAGCGGATATGGAGCCACAAGGGCCGAGTCAAGTGGATGTCTCGCGCAGGCATTGTCATGGATCATTACTCAGTGATGTCAGGATTGCATAGAAAATGCGACTCCAATTTTGTTCGCATGGGGTCATTTGTCATAAGTCGGGGCAGTGTTTGGGGCTGCCTGATTTGTACGATGGGACCTTTCTGGGAGCCGACATTGGAGCCTACGATGTCATGAGTCATAGCTGGGGATGGGATGGGTCGGGGATGTACCCTCCCCTATTCAGTGCTTGGAGCAGGGTGAGCGTGGGATGGGTCAAGCCCACTGAAATTTGTGAGGATGGGACGTATGAAATAGGGACAGTATCCAAAAGCAATCCAGCATATCAAATCAATGTTGTGTTGCCTGATGGCAAATACCTGTTGATCAAAAATTGTCAACCGACAGGATACAATGCCAAATTGGTAGATTCTGTGTTTTGCAAGACAGCTATTGCTCAGTCTTTCACAGTGATGGAGGCTACTTCTTTCAAGACAGCTACTGTGACACATGAATCTTCCAAAGCAATGGAAGCTATTGTTTTCGAGACAGCTACTGTGCCTTTCAATTTATCTTTAGCGACAGAGGCTCTTGCTTTCAAGACAGCTACTGAGCCGATTGATTCATCCATAGCAACGGAGGCTACTACTTTCAAGACATCTACTGCGCTGATTGATTCAGTGACAAAGGCTATTGCTTTCAAGACAGCTACTGCCAATTGATTCAGCAACAAAAGCTATTGCTTTCAAGGCAGCTACTGAGCCGATTGATTTATCCAAAGCGACGAAGGCTACTGCTTTCAAGACAGCTACTGAACTGATTGATTCATCCATCGTGACAGAGCTACTATGTCCAAGACTACGACCTCTTCCAAGACGAATCAACAGTTGCAACCGAAAAAAAGGTCTGTTACCTTTTCATGTCAAATTTATGACTTGTTAAGATCAATTCTTCTGTTGGCCACTATCATATTCAAGGTACATCACTCTGTACATCATGAAGATGCAGTCAATCTTGTTTCCAAGGTAGCAAAACTCACAACTGAGCCATCCACCTAGGCAATGCATATTGATTCATTCTCTGCAATTGCTGTTATTCATCCATCCTCTGATATGGAGGTTGTGTATGGCAAAGATGTCACTACTTCTGATTCAAGTAGAGACATTGTGTCCACCAATATATCCACTGCAATAATGGCTACCTATCCATTCAAAGACACTGGCACTACAGAAATTTTTGAGAGCGATTGTGTCTACCATTCCAAACAGACCAAATGCAAATATCAATTTTCTCACTGAGTACTGAGTCAGCTCTAAGAATCACAGTTACTGATCTCAACACATTGGCCGATCCTCTGAATTCATTTACTGTGAATACTGCTACTGATCCATCCACAGTTCATCCGTCTCTTAGGCTGCTGACAACTTCATCTCCTAATCTGCTGACAACTGTCACAGCTCTTTGGATGCAAGTTGATAATGAACTTTCAAAATTAAAAGAAAAGAAAAGTCAAGTTGAAATGGAATGAATCTGAGTTTAGAAGGAAGGTCGTATCAATGCCATGGAGCGTGCAAAGATTGAAAGTGAATAACTTGCCCTGCACAATGAGCATCTAATTTTGATGTTACACCGAAGCAATACTAGAGAAATCAGTCTGTTGCATCTATCTTGAATATGCACAGAGCCAGTAACTATGTTGGGTTTGTCGGGGACATGTCAGCATAATGTCACCGTGACACGACAATGTCACCAAATCTGGGTGACATCTTATATATCGGCGACATTTTTAGCTCTAATCTCACCCAGTCACGTGTCATTTGGGTGAGTCACATGTCTTTTCCAGTCTGTCTGTTACATCACCGCTATGCGATAAGTATGTATGTATCATGCAGACCAGTTCTGTTACCTATATATTATTATGCAAAACACACACAACAGGCACAACTGCGTGAACTGCATAATCCAGAACAGCAAGCTTTCAATTAAATAGCTCCCTCCTCCCCACCATGACCGCAGATATCTCCGGCCATAGGAGGAATTAGACTTTGCCACCGCCAACAGTCTGTAGCCCTCAACGATCTCTGTCGACGGGTGTAACTCGCGAGGTGAGATCACTATTTTTTCCATTAGATTTTGCCTATGGCGCGTTTTACGCTAATTAATTGTTTCAATTAAAATGTTACGTGCCTCGCAACCCGCAATGGGATATCTCAGCCCACAAGGCGAATTAGGCCACGCCGCCTTCAGCGCCGTGTAGCTATCGACAACAGCTACACGACCATCTAACCAGCGAGGTGAGAGTCCTTCTGGTTTTTTTGTTTCATCAATTTTTCGCTTTTACACGACACGCACTTTTTCAATTAAATTGTTGCGTGCCGCCAACCCGCAATGGGATTTCTCAGCCCACAGACTGAATTAGGCCACGCCGCCTTCAGCGCCGCGTAGCTATCAACAACAGCTACACGACCATCCAACAAGCAAGGTGAGAGTCCATTTGGTTTTTTTGTTTGCTTGATTTTTCGCTTTTACATGACACACACATTTTTCAATTAAATTGTTACGTGCCGCCAACCCGCAATGGGATTTCTCAGCCCACAGACTGAATTAGGCCACGCCGCCTTCAGCGCCGCGTAGCTATCAACAACAGCTACACGACCATCCAACCAGCCAGGTGAGAGTCCTTCTGGTTTTTGTTTGCTTGATTTTTGCAAGCACCCAAACTAACATAGTTTTCAATTAAATTGTTACGTGCCCTCCCACACAACCATGGACATCTCAGCCCACAGACTGAATTAGGTCCCGCCACCTTCCGCGCCACCTAGCCAACAACAACAGCCATCCATCCACCCAGGCAGGTGAGAGTCCTTCTGGTTTTTTTGTATTGTTGATTTTTCGCAAGCACACATACTAACATATTTTTCAATTAAATTGTTACTTGCCCTCCCACACAACCATGGACATCTCAGCCCACTGACTGATTCAGGCCACGCCACCTTCCGCGCCGCCTAGCCAACAACAACAGCCATCCATCCATCCAACCAGGCAGGTGAGAGTCCTTCTGGTTTTTTTGTTTTGTTGATTTTTCGCAAGCACCCATACTAACATATTTTTCAATTAAATTGTTACTTGCCCTCCCACACAACCATGGACATCTCAGCCCACAGACTGATTCAGGCCACGCCACCTTCCGCGCCGCCTAGCCAACAACAACAGCCATCCATCCAACCAGGCAGGTGAGAGTCCTTCTGGTTTTTTTGTTTTGTTGATTTTTCGCAAGCACCCACACTAACATATTTTTCAATTAAATTGTTACTTGCCCTCCCACACTACCATGGACATCTCAGCCCACAGACTGATTCAGGCCACGCCACCTTCCGCGCCGCCTAGCCAACAACAACAGCCAGCCATTCATCCAACCAGGCAGGTGAGAGTCCTTCTGGTTTTTGTATTGTTAATTTTTCGCAAACACACATAGTAACATTTTTTAATTAACAGACACAGACATGCCTAAACCCATCCAAGACATGACGAATGAAGAAAGTGACAGCGAAGAGAACACCACTCTCGCAGAGTTGACTAGGGGCACTGATGCACGTGCTACAAGACTGGGAACTCTTGCTCACACTACAAGCTGAGGGGATTCAGATCGTTAGGAGAGAGGAGGAGGGTGAAGAAGAGTAGCTGCTTTTAATTTAGTTCAATGGGTATTTACATGTCTAATGTATCATTTTTCAGTGTAACTTGATGATTATTGGATTATACCACTCAATATTGATACTAACAATTACTACTAGTAAGTACTACTAGGTGACGACATGTCGCCATCTTCGAAATGTCGCGACATATGGCTTTCTTTTGGCCACCTTGGAAACCCCTAATGTCGCGACATGTCTCGGTGACATCTCGAGACATGTCACTCGTGTCATATGACGTGACAAAAATGTCTTTTGAGAGCCTCCGAAGACATGTCGTGTCCCCGACAAACCCAACATAGGCCAGTAACTCAGAAGGCAGGATATTTGCCAGTTTGCAGTCACTTATTCTTGCAAAAGCAAAAAGTGATCCAGGTGCCTCATTATCGGTTAATTCATAATCCACTGACAATGTTTCTTGACCATCCCATTTTATCAACATTGAAACAGACAATATAGAATTGTAATTCCAAGTATGGAATACTTTTTCCATTGCCAGGCACTTTGCATTCTCGAACATGCATTTGAGTAAGAGCGACTTTTTGTGCAGGTCTGGATAAATTTGACCGGTTCATTCCATCAGGAATTCTTCTCACCAATGGACAATTCCAACAACATGCAATTCAGATTAAATTTGATTGGAGGACCACTATTACCTATACAAATGATTATCCAGCATGGATTTGGAGATGTGAGGGGAGGTACAGAACAAGCCTTACTTCAAAGTGAAGTTATATTACATTACAAACTACTGCTATGGCTTGAGTACACTGCTAGGGTTTATTCCAGTCTTGGTTCATTGGAAAATATGCAACACATGGACTCTGTAAAGAGTAATTGTAATCCATGGTGCCAATCAAAACGTTAAGTCTTATGTTTCAGACACAAGTGCGAGTGTCACAGTATTTTTCTGTGTATCCGCGCCTGAGGATGTGAAAGGTGCTATGTGAATGCACCGCCGGAGAAGAGAATGTCACAAAGAGATCAAATTGATCTGGACAGAAAAACATTTGACAGGGAAAAACTGACATTCACTGACATTGTCAGCACTGATAACAATGACACAATGGATGGATGGAAGCAATCAGTGGAGCATGGCAAAGCAAGAAAGACGAAGTTAGGAAAGGCAAACCAGAAAATAGTAATGAAAAGTTAGATACTGTTTTTTGATAAAGAAAGAGACATGTTGAACATAAAGGATTGAGATGTTCCAAGCGGACAAGCAGGAAAATTATAATTTGTGCTTCATCAAATAGTACTACGACAATGAGGAATAAGGAAACATATCAAATATCTCAGGAAGCTGATTGGTGGTGTAACTAATAAGACCGTAAATAAATTAAAACACTAAGAGTTTGCAAAAAAAAAGAGCATGAACTCGACATGAGCTAACCTTTCACAACAAACCAGTGCAATACATCTTGCAGAATGTCATCTCGCTCTCACCACCTCATTCATGTTTTAGACTGAAACCGGGCATCACCAGAATCAAGTATCATACACAATTCATGCCGAGGTATATGCTTGCGAAAGAGCTACAATTCGGTATCAAGCAAAAAGCTCATTGGATGAGTTAGTCTAGTTTTCCTTAATAATTTTGTCTGAAGAGTTCTTTGAAGAGTATCAATCCAAGACCTGGAACTCAAAAGTTTCTGACAAGCCAGCTGTGCCCCACATTATATACTAGAATCATGCACAATCCCACTTACCGGCTCAGTAGGTATTACAGGCCTTTTTACAATCCTTTTAGACAATTGACCCTCTACCACAAATTACAAGTATGCTGTAAATTGCATGATAATTGACTGTCCTCAATCATTATTCCTTTATAGCTTTTTGATCTCCTAATTTCCACATTCATTCATGCATTACTTCATGTTCCCAGCCAATGTTCCTTAATAGTTTCTGACAAAGATGGGCTTAGGCAATCGACTGAAGAAGTCTATGTATTCTAACTCATGTACATAACAAGTAAAAGCATGAGAAAGTAGTAATGAGTGACTCTGCATTTTAATCGTAAAAAGTTTCAGTAAATGCATGAGATACTAATTTGTAACTACACGTGTTTGTTTATAATTAGAGGCAGAAGTGTTGGTAAATTCTTATGCAGAGTGAGTAGTTACTGAACTCAGTGTGATTTTTCTTGATAACTTTCTACGAATTATACTTACTATAAAGAAGGCAAATTACTCATATGTACATGGCATTTGGAGCCTTCAGACATTGTGCTGGTTTAGCCTTACAGCTGATGTTTATGATTCTTGATATGGATGATGAGTTTGTTAGTTTTCATATTCATTATTTTCTATTTTGAGTACTTCCTAGTGGGTGACCGCCGTAATTCATTTTCTATCTAAATTACTACACATCAACTTTCATATTGTTGATTGGGAAACAACCTGGAAGGGTTTTGCTTAATTTTGTTTCTTAATTTATTGTTGATATTCCAAATCATTCTAAACCACCGCTTTTGGCAAGTATTGTTGATATTTTGGTGATTCTTGTTCAAAAAGTATGGCAGGACTACACATTCTACCTTCACTCTTGCTCTCCCATTATCTCAATCATGACCTTCTGTTCCGCAAACTGGTTTACACCTTTTGTGAATGACAAATTTTAAAATGTATGTCAAGAAAAAACAAGACAAGATGAATATAAAAACCTTCATACCTTGATTATCTACTGCCATGTTCTGTACAATATTGCCCTGATAGTTCATTGCTCTATTGGAAATTTAAATTGATTGTTCTTATTGTTCATTTTTTGATAAGAAACAGATGTTGGACAATATTAACAATGAAACCTATGATAAAAGCATTGCGACATAGATTTGCAAATTAGTGTGTTTTAAATAAATTCAATGGAATTAAGAAGCATACAGATATAGATGAAAATTAATGTTCTTGAGTTTTGACATTCGTTGAAAGAAGGTTGTTTTCTGACTTTTAATAGTGCCCAGTTTGATTATATATGCTGGTGTCCTTGTGACCATTTGAGGAATGAGACCAGACGAGACCATAACAATAATATATTGCGGTAGTATCAGAGAGTAACACTGACCACAAGGTCAAAGGCAATAAAATCCAATGCCAATGGTTTGTTCATTGATGTTCTTGAGTGATGCGTGCTATGGTAGTGCTTCCCTTGCTTCACTCCCTTTGTGTTACTGAAGGATTATACGACTAAATTATTCTCAAACAAACTTCTAGCAGAAATTCAAGTAAAGAAAAATATCTTTGGATAAGGGAAGAATATGATGACAAAGATACGTATGCGGTCACTTTTTGGAAATTTCAAATACGTGGGTCATGTATAATTATTAAGTTTTAAAGCTTAACTACCTTTGAATAATTTTATCTTGTTCTTAACATAAAATTGGTAGTCACGATGTTTTTTGTGTGATTACCTTTAAAGGTCCATTTTATGTTCCAAATATTTGTTGGAAACCATCACGTAACATGACTGATTTTTGTATGGCCCCATTCCCCATCATGATACACAATATAAGCTACGATGTGGTTGGGAACGATCTTAGATGACATGCAAACATTGTGTAAATGTGGCAGTTGTGTCAATGTGTTATGTCAAAAGCGTAAGATAATGTGATTCCCGGGGAATAGTAAAAATCAAAATTGATGTAATGCACAAGATTAGGAAACAATTTTTCTCAAGCTTTTGCTGTTTGGCCAAAATACACTTCGCAATTCCTAGGGAACTGGTGTAACTATTTTAAAATAATCAAAATTGCCCTACTAATATTAGTTTATTTTGATTTGTCAGTAACAATTCCTCGGAGAGTCTAACATTGGACTCGAGAGGCTGCTCAGATGCTTTTTTGATGTGCTGTACCTTTGATTACAATTCTGTTGGAGATACTGAAAACACAGTACATAATTGCATGTGCACAAATATCACTTTTTTGTGTTTTGGCAGGGAAAAAATTGTGTAAACTTACACAAATTATCTTTAAGTTACACAAATGTTGGTTGCTGAGAGGCCCTCTTTGACCATCAACACAAACCGCAAATCCCATTGGGTGTTTGCCATAATTCTTTTTTTGGTCAAAATTTCCAATTATCCAAATATCCAAATATTTGGAACGGCCAAATTGGTTCCAAATCGGTTCCAAATGTCCAAACAAGATTTTCTTTCTTTCTTTTTTGAAAAAGTTGTCCTGTCTGGACAGGCTGCTATTTTCCCACATTTTGATCTACTCCTACTTTCAAGGCAGTTCTACATGATGTCGCCAAATTTTGAAAAATTGCACCAGAATGTGGATGATAGCACCAGAATTTGTAACAATTATCTGCCAAATCTCCGCAACAGTGGCAAAAGGGGGTTTGGAATGGATCTTGGCAAGAATGATTCTGAGAAAAAGCTAGGCAACATTGCTCTAAAACTGTTCTAAACTCCTTCAAAATCAGACGTTTGGAACTGGATATTTGGACATTTGGACCTAAAAATCAATTAAGGCAGGCTCCCAATGCCATTATTTAGGAAATGTGTTTTCGGTATGGTCGGCTGCTGCAAAATTGGTTTATAGGTCCCCCAAATGGCTTCAAATGAAGTAAGTAAGCCTCAATTTTAAAATTATAGGTATCTTCACTATTTACAATGTAGGGCATTGATACTGTAGTTTTTGGCTGTTTGCGCCCAAACTGTCCTTTTCTGTGATGATATTGTCATGTTTGGGTGGATGTGTACATTGGAGCTGCGGGAAAACTTTATTTTTTACTCTATATGCCTAAATAAGCTTGTTCTTAGGGAGAGATCGAGATATAGTAAATAGAGTAATCTACTATATATGATTACTAGGTCTTAACTTTTAGATGTCACCAAATGTTCTGCGGAATACCAAAACTGTACCCTTCACTGCAATCAACTTCAACATACCTCAAAAATATAGAGGTCAGCAAATAATATATATAATGTGATAGAGACAAATAATAATCATCACCTCAATCATAAAGGTCCGTGATTTGATTGATGTGACATTCATTGCTTTCCGCTTCATGCTTCTTGTACACAATGTCCTTTGCAGATAGGCACTTAACTGACACCTTGAAGGTGAAACCAGGATACTGGACTCCCCTGTACCTGATGGTGACTGGGTGGGGAAAGTGCCTAACCCTAATGTTATAAGGGTTACCCTTACACTTGAAGGGAAGGCGGATCAGCTGTACCGGAGTAGGCAACAACCTGTGGCCAGTATCCATATCTGGGTGTGCGGCGCGAATCTCTTGGGCCACAGAAAAGAGACCTGCATCTTCTGCATTGCTTGGGTCCCAGACCTCGCCGACAGCCATATCAGTCCTATACTCCTTCTCAAAGTGCTTATGACTCCCAAACCACGCAGGGAGGAAGCGCTGGTATTCTAGTAACCTCCCACATGGTGAGAGGTTGAACTTGACTTGTTCGGGGAGGATGGGTGCCTGTAAGAAGATGTCAACTCTGGCCTCGTAGTACTGGAGATCGGGAAGGGTTTTGAGGTGCCACGATCTTTTCCAGGGGTCCTTGATCTCAAGTGAGAAGTTTGGTCCCGTGATAGACAAACCACCAAACATCTGCGTGACATCATCGTCATCTTCGTCAAAATCAACGAAAGACGTCTTCTTGGGAGTACCACTCTTCCTGGCAGCTGCGGCAGGCTTGCTCGTGCTTGATGGCTTCTTGGTACTGGCTTTCTTGGGAGGCATTTTCTCTTCCTCGGCTTCTTCCTCAATCTCGTCTTCTTCCTCTTTCTCTTCCTCTTCAAGGTCTTCGTTGACATCGACTTCAGATTCGTTGTCGTCTACGTCACTCTCGTCCTGTGCAGCTGCGTGACGGGCTAATGTGCGAAAAGTGAGTTACAGTATACACGATTACACACAAACAAGTTTCACCATGAACTCACCTCTTGCGCCGCTGAGAATTTGCTCGTTCGCGATGTTTCGGAGCTTCTTCCTGAGCAGCTCCGCAAATGTCTTGAATGGTTTGTGTTTCCACTCAGAGTGGAGGGCCTTTAGAGCTTTGAGGCTTCGGTCTTGTGGATCGACTTTGCCTTCGTTAATCAGCTCCCTTAGTTTTGTGTCGTCTGATTTATTCCAGCGGTGGGTTGGCTGGGTCGACATGTTGATTTATGTTCACTTGGTGGTGTGTTCGGTGGGGCATGCCAAGCGTAACGGTGGAGCAAGATGATTGGGGTAACCAACTTCGATGAGTGATATGATACCAAATCATGCGGCCTATTAAAATATAAAGAGCTTCCTTTTTTAAACAGCCGATTTCTTATTTTTGACCGGCAGACTTTTTCAAACATGCCAAAACTGGCATTTAATGCCAATCTTGAAAGAAACGGCCGAGAGTGTGTAAAATGGCATCAATCAACTGATGATGCCATTTGATGGCATCAAAGCAAGCTCACATAGGAATTCATTGAAAACTATACCAAACCCGCAGAACCATGCCGATTTACGCACTCTCTGCCATTTTTTAAAAATGGCATACAATACCTAAATAAGCATGAAGTATCACTTGATGCTGATTTAGGTATTGCATGCCGTTTTTTTAAGAAATGGCATACAGTTTGAAAAAAGGAATGTAGATTCATGTCACAGAACCGATCACAACGTCACAAAATGGTTTAAGAGGCGATTTTCACTTCAAGTTAGTTTATTATGACGTCGTGGCAATAGATCTGCCTACGTCAAGCTACGTCAAGTGTGATTCAAACACGAACAGCTGAGCAGGCCATTTTGCTGGAGGCAGCATGTGGAATATTGCACGCAATCACGCACCCACCGTGAGCTCTACGCCAAACACAGCGGGCTGACAAATAATTATTATTTTCCGCCGCCGCCACAACCATGGCTTCAAAGAGAGCCCGCGCCACCACACCACTTGTGGATGACTTCTACAAGGCAGGACGGGATGTCCAACATCGATCCGGTCGATCTATTTCTTCTGAAAAGTCTGAAGATCGACTGTTTCGTGAGTTTTTTGGCTGTGGGGCTGCCATTGCGGTCGCGCTCTGGACTTTGCTGATTGAGCAAAGCCTCCTGCCTGACTCTGGGCAAATCTGCCATCTCCTTTGGTCGCTCTTTTTTTGAAACAATACCCAACTGAAGGAGTTGCGTGTGCGGCAGCTGGTGGGTCAAAGGGAGCAGTCGACCCAAAGACTTACAGGAAGTTTGTCAAGCCATTCGTGGAAGCTTTGTCCTCTCTTGAGCCTGTTGTGGTAAGCTGTTTTTTGCTCATTGTCCACTTTTCCAATCTTTTTTGACCTTCCTCTAGATATCCCTTCAAAACAGGTACCGTGGCAATCAGTTCAGCGACTGCCTCATGTCTGTTGATGGCGTTGATTGTCAGGTCCCAGAGAGAGGTCCTGAATTTTCATCGCACAAGTTTGCCAAGAAGTCAGCACTTCGCTACGAAGTTGCTCTCAACATCCAGACAGGTGACATCTGCTGGATTAATGGGGCATTTCCAGCAGGGAAGTATGGTGACCTTGAGATTTTTAGGTCTGCTCTCATGTCATACCTCGAAGACTTTGAGCGGGTCGAGGCAGATGATGCCTACATTGGAGAGGCACCTGAAAAGGTGAGATGCCCCAAATGTGTCACTGTTCCAGACGAAAGGAAGCGGATGATGTCAGTTGTCCGTCAGCGACACGAGACAGTTAATAGAAGACTGAAGCAGTGGCGGATTCTCAAAGGAGTATTCCGCCATGACATTTCTTTTCATCATGTTGCCTTTTCTGCTGTTGCTGTCATCACGCAAGTCACTATCAGCAATGGGGAGCCGCTGTTTCAGGTCGACTACAATGACAATTTTGACGTGAGTGATGATGAGGAGGAGCTAGTGGATGAAGAAGACAATGGCAGTGGTGTTGATAGCGAGGAGGATGGTGAATGTAGTGACAATGAGAGCGTTGATGGGTATCCTGTAGCTGAGATGTAGGTCACAGCACCATTTAGTTAGATATCGTGGATTCTGTTGTTAGAATAATAACAATTAAATGGATTACATCGATGAAAACTTTTTCTTGTCATGATGATTACTATTATTATTTATTTTATTATATATTTGTTGTTGTTCGGCTTGAACGCAGACTCTGCGTAGTTTGGCATGAATTAGTCTGGTTCCCGCAACTCCATTGGCTGTGCAGTGGATTTACGCAACAAATGACTTATCTCAAAAACTGGAAGGAGTTATGTAGAGCGACACACATTGGCATGTTGTTGCAGAGGACAGAGTATTCTTGGTGGTCGTTGGTTTACCGCAGTTGACATTGAACTAAGCCAAAAACACAGATGTCAAGAAAATTGGGTCGAAGGATGGTATGACGGGATGGGACCTACAAACCAATTTTTACGGTAGCTAGAAATTCCCTTGGGCGAAGGTAGCTTTTAAATGATACCTAGTGACATAAAAAGAACCATGGCACAAGAATTCCTTTCGAATTCTTGCTTGTCAAGTCCGTCAACCAACACGTCAACCCAAGCACCTTGTTTGTTCCTCGCTGCTGGTGACAAGAACTAACATTACAATATTGACGTACGATAACCACCATGGGATCCGCAACCGGCGGCACAACTATATCGTTCTGTATTATTTAAACGACCAGCAGCGACATCTCATAAAGCCCAACGCAATCCGATTGGTAAAATGAGACAAACAATATCTCCAATAACTGCAAGCAGTGCAATTTTGGCTCTTGCGCTACCACAACAAGCCTTCTCGTTCTCCCCGGCATCTCCGGCCGCCCCACTTCCAACGACACGTCGAACAAGCCTCGCACATCGTTCGCGTCGTGGCGCGTCTTCTGCTGTCGCCACCACCCTCCATGGCCGGTCTCCTCTGTCGCTCGACACGATTTTGGAAAATGCCGAATCGTTTCCCAACACCAGCCGAATCCTGCGCGCTCTCTCCGCCAGCGAGGGAGGCAGCGGCAATCCTGGAGACTACAGGGAGTTTTTGACGGCTCTGTCCGACGAGTGGATGCGCTATTCCGAAAGCGAAAGCGATTGGGTGTCCGATGTCGCCGCGGGAACCAGGCGACGCGGCATGGCTCCGTCCACTCCCGGAATCGCCGCCACGGTGGGCGTCGCCACTGGATACGCCGCCATGCAAGTGGAGGACTACGTGCACGGTTCCCATGATTCTTCGGCCATGTGGGCGATGTTGCAGGAGCCTCCGACTGGTTCGTATTACAGTGGAGAACCGCAGCAGCATTTCGCGTCGTACGGTGGAAACTACCAGCCGCATCCGTACTTGACGCAGAATTATCATTTTGGGGAGGGACAATCCAATGCGCTTAGAGACTTGGCGAGGAATTTGCCGCCGCCCGTGGAGAAAGTTTCGGACTACACAACGGCGTCGGCTGCGTATTATGACGGGGCATATCCCGTCTACGACGACAGTTGGCATTACATAGGCCATGATACTACTGGAATGGAAGTTCCAGTGGTCAACAGCATGTCACAAATGTCAGAGATTGCTGTATCCTCTGCTGCACCTGTTCCTGTTGAGGGAGAGGCACTTCCATCTGCTGTGCAAGACTCGGCAACAGGCATTGTCAATTCTCTCTCGTCGCAGTTGTCTGACGTCACCTACTCGCAATCCTTTGGGCAGATGGATAACGCCGCGAAGCGTTTTTCCATTTCGATTCCTCGTTTGAACAAAGTCCCAACATCCCCCGATACCTCACATGTCAATGCAGAGGCTGTAGTATCGAGGGTCAAGGAGTTTGCATCTCACTCTACTGAATCCATCAATCAGGCTCTATCTGAAGCCAAGGAAATGGGTTCCTCCCAGCTGAATCATTTATTTGGATCTGTTACTCATTCCTTGGATGGATTGCCGCAAAGGGTTGCAAGTGCGGGTTCGGAGTCTGTTCAATCGATTGGTAGGGTGGCAAGGGAAGTCAAGATGCCCAGTTGGGATGCACCAACGTTGCCTAATTTAGATGTCGTGTCCAAGGTTAAGATGCCAACTATGGATGCATCCAAGCTTCCCAGTTTCGACGTGTCAAAAATAAAGTTGCCCTCGGTCCCGTCCTTTGCTGATTTCAAGCATGGCTTGGGCGCCATCCCCGCAGAGTCTCTTGGAGTAGTAACAGTTGGGAGCAATGCCATACCATCCAATCAATTTAATTTTGCGGACACCACTCTCTCTGATGTTGGCAGTGCCATTTTCGAGAGCGTCCAATTCCTTGGCGGGATTCTATTCCAGTTCCTTGACTGGGTAATGCGAGCCGTGGTGGGAACAAATCTCTCTCAAGTACTGGGCAAGGTTCAAACCTCGGTGGCCTCACTGATTGATAATGCCTCCTTGTCCGTTGTCACCATGCTTGACAATTTGGGCGATTTGACTCTGAAACAGTTGCTCCAAGCCCTTCTTACAGTACTCCTCGTGGTGGTTGACATGATACTCAAGGTATCCAATGCAGTCGTTTATCTCGTCAGCGGCAAAGATGCCGGAGATTGGGCGCTACAAGCGAATACGGCAATTCATACCGCGGGTGATCAACTTTTGGCGCAGGCAAGTTTGACCTATCAAGATGTGACGCACACAAGTTTTGGTGAATTGGCGGGCTCGATTGGAGATTATTCTCATTATGTGGGTGAGGAGCTCTTGGCAATGATGAACAGTATCAGCACCTATGCTGGGGGTGTTGCGGAGGGAATAGTTGATGGTGCTGATGTATCTTATTTGAGTGCTGATAATTTGGATAGTATTGCTTCTGCTGTGCAAACGGCCCTTTCGATGTAGTGATCAAAGTAGAGCGAGCTTTGGCAAAAGATGGCGTGTTGTTCTCTGTGTTTAAATTGGGATGAGTGCAAGCGTGAGCATCCAGTACTCGTCGGACAAGAGTTGTACAATAATAATGATCATAAGCCGTACAATATCAATGATAACTTAATTCAAACTTCTATCCCTACTCTCGAACCAACGCACAATGTATTATAAGTGCAGATTCAGTACTCACGATCATCAAACGAAGAGTGCTCGTCAATCAAAGCATCTATATCTTATGTTGTGTGGTCCCGACTTCTAGTCATCAGTAGCCAACTCATTGTTCCTCAAGCCTACAATGTCCTCACTGTCGCAGGCCCGGCAATAGTGTTCAAACAAGCCAACCTACATCTCTCACTCTCCTTCTTGCCAATTTTAGCTTCCTCATAATCGCTCCTCTCTCCCCAACATCCTTCCTCGTCGATCAATTCTACAGCACAGAATCCACACTGACCCCCACCTCCACAATTGCCCAGCTTTTTCTTGAGACTACGGTACAATTCAATGTCTTTGTTGGAAAGAAGCGCCTTACGAAGATTGTCTCCCACCTTAGCAGTTAGGACAATGTCGGGTTTGTTGTTCTCAGGTTGTTGCACTGTGATTAATACGTCCGTCCCGATTTTGTATCGCGGTTCTTCTTCTGCGGGATCTTCAGAGCTCGTTGTTGCCTCCTCCAATTCACTACCGTTCAACATAAAGACCACATCTAAGGGAGAAGGCGCCTCTACAATGACACTCATCACATCATCAAAAGTCAAGGAAGAAACATCTTGACCCATGACACTTTGAATTTTGGATCCAATCAATTTCGAAGCCTGAGGAGATTCATACGCAGATCCGCCCTGGTTGACTTGTGTGACGATCACTCCTGACCCGGTTTCTTCGTCTTCTTCTAGGATAAGGCCTAGCGGCTTCTCGAGCTGCAGAGAAAGAGTTTGCTTGATCGAAAAAAGAGGTGTTTTTGTTGATCGAGCAATTGTTTTGATGATGAATGGAGACCTTATCAGATTCGGCGTTGTTGTTATGAGGGACGTTGGCGTGCCAAGTCGGCGTACCGATGGAACAACAAATGCTTCCGTGTCGCAGAGAATGGTGACAGTGCCTATAGCGGCAGTGGCGAAGAGCACGTTGAGACCGTGTAATCGTCTCATCTTGGCTTTGTCAACGGGGTGAGCTCGAAAAGTTTGGGAAGGGTTGTAAAGTTCGTATTTTCTATTATTTTCACTTAATCGATTGCGTTGTATACTTCGTTTTCTCTTGGTTTTACTATGGTCTTCCTCCTCTTCCATTACGTCAACCACGTCATCGTGCTCTTCGATTGCATGTTGTGTTACCTAGGGAAGTAGTAGGTAAGTACGTAGAAATATAATGGTAGGTAGTAAACTTGATTTAACTTGAGCCCTGTTATTCTCTATTCCACTCTCTCTCTCTCTCTAGCGAGAGAGATCCTTAACCCTCTTAGGCTGTGTCCATTGCGGAATTTTTCTTCTTCCTTTTTTCCTTTTTTCCACTGGAAAATTTCCCGATTTTAGGGGGTGTAAATTAAGGGTGGTCACCCTCGTCCATTGTCCATTGCTATAAAGAAATCGGGTGATGCATTTTTCCGTCTATTTTAGATGTAGTTACAGTCTTTTTGCGCCTCCTCGGTTACAATCGTCACTCCGCGTGCTTCGACACATCACATCTTTGTTCCGAACACACGTTGTGAAACACCCTGACGTGTTGCCATAGTTGTAGTGTTCAGGACACGCGTTGGGCCACGTAAAAGCATCCTAAAGGCAAGAAGTGGCCATAGTCACGCGCTCCGTGCTGGCGTTGATTTATTATAGGGTCAAATTGAGCACGGTGCAAGCATCACAATGCACGTAGGAAAGCATGTAGAAGTACGTAAAGGCGAGAAGTGAATGAAGAACGGTCGAGAGGGCGAAAGAAGGGGTGGAAATTTTGTTCATTCCACGCCTGACTCCGACCTGGACTCAAGACAAAAATCTCCACCCCTGTGGATGACGGACAGTGAGCAAATTTCCACTGGAAAAAAGGAAAAAAGGAAATTATTGTCTATGCAATGGACACTACCTTACCGGTACTAGTGCCAATCTAACCCAAGTATAGCTATGGTACTTGTGTCGAAATGACCCAAGTATACCAGACGTGTTTGATTCCGACATGTTCGAGCCCGTTTCAGCATCTTCTGACATCACAATTGAATTCTAGACAAAAAGTTCGGCAAGATAGTCCCCACAACCGCATATATTGCGTCGATATTACAAAATTCACGACCGATGACTACAGGGACACCATGTTTGCTGCTCCTGACGACGAATCCTCTCCACCATGCCCAATTCATTCACCACCATGGGCAAAAGATCCACCCGAAACAGCGCTAACATTGATACAAATGGGTGTCACTCCTGCCCATGATGATCACCTGCCCCCGCCGCTCGCAACAACAACAACCACCATAATGCCCCTACCTCAATGGGGAGTTTCTTGTTTGCTGGATTTGGGAGGAATGTTTTGACTGGCGGAGTTGAAAAATATGGGAAAGATGATAAGTTTGATAGTCATAGGAGGGATAGTAAGGACAACAAGTCAGGAGGTAGTGATTATCGGCGTAGTGATGCTTCGAGGGACACTTAACGTGTGGGGCATATCAGCCGAAGGTGAGGGTCATGTGATGCTGATTCATATCACTCAGCAAAACCTCAGAATTCCAACAGTGGCTCTGGCAGTGCTGAAACTGCATTTATTGGTATGAACAATGATCAGACTGAAAGTGTCCCACCAAAGGTACGAAGGCAGATTCTTGAGGAGCGGTCTACAAAAAATTGTGAAGCTAGAGAACGATATTTTCAACGAAAGGGCCTCCAACCGACCCAATAGCAAATTTCTACTGAATAATTTTTAGGCAACGGATTGTCAAATTTCTCGCGCTATCAGCATTAATTAAGTAGAACAGGTAACCCAGAAGTAATATAATCCTGCAAATGACACACAAGCCATCATTTGCCACCAATCATTTTACCCAAATCCTTCATTGCGCTCCTATGACCCGTCTTGGTCAAAACAATCACACTGCACACCACGTCCTCCTCGTCAGGTGTACAATGTGTAAACATGATAGAGATGATTGCATTTTTTGGATGTGTCGAGTGAATCGTTGAACACCAACAACTCCCCTTCAAGCATTTCACCAAATGTGATCGCTTTGCATGGCTCTTGGTTACAAAGCAAGCAGAACATGGGCAGTGATGATGATGGAGATGATGATGTGAGAGAGGAGTATTGCAATCAATGATGGATCTGTCGGAGAGCAAAATCGCCCGAACTCAGAAGAGGGGAAGTAGCGCGGGGTTTTACGTCTTGCAGGACTCCAACAAGACAGGAAACTGGAGCGCACCAAGACAGGCACCCAAGATAGTCCAAGTGACGTAACTGTGGATCTAAAGTCATAAAATCCAGAACTAAAAGACTCTACTAGCTGTTACAACAGTACAAGCTACAAAGACTTCCAACATACTTCGAAGTAATTTGACGAAGTTACGAGCCCAATGAGAAATCGAAAATGAGTGATAACAGCTTAAGCAAGATCCCGTATTGGGACGGAAAGGCGGAGAGTTTCGGTGTGTACGTCAGCAAGATTGATGCGTACGCAGAGTTCATGGGTGTGGGGGATGCATTGGATCCCGTGTTGATGGCGAACTGTCCAACCAAGTCAGAGTTCGCAGTACTGGACGTGACGGATCCCGCGAACACGGCCCTTATTGAGCTGTACAAGGCAAATAAGAAGCTGTGCGCAATAATTGCGTTGGGTCAGGGAAAGCGTCACGGTATTGCCTTGCTGGGAAAGATGAAGAGCGATGACTTTCCCAATGGACTCGCACATGAATTTCGTTGCGAAAGCCAAGAAGGCAAATAAGCCCTTGGATGCCAGTGCCATGATTGAGTTGGAGGCTGAGCTGGACAAGCTACAGTTGAAAGGCGCAAGGGATTTCTATAATGACGTGGTCGGAGTTCTCAACAAGTATGAGGTCAAAAAGACCGACCAGGAGTTATGCATGCTGATCGTGCGCAAGAACAACGACACGTCTTATGCGAGATTAATCTTGGACGAATTGAAGTCATCGAGTCCCGATTTCGCAGAGGCTCATGAAAAGCGGGAGTAAGAGGAGTACCGGAGAGAAAGAGGTACACCTTGCATCCGTTGAGGGCGATGGAACGTTCAAGGGAAAGTGCAGGAACTGCGGCAAAGTATGTGAATACAAGGCTGCGGACTGCAAGAAACGCAAAGGGGAGTTGCATGGTGGTCGTGGGAACAACGACGAAGGGGGCAATAGCTCGAACAAGAAGTACAACTTCTGTGGCCTGAAGGGTCACAAAGAGGCGGAGTGTTACAAGAAACATCCTGAGAAGGCAACCGCATGGTACAAGGAGAAGGCCACCAAGACAGAAGCGGCATCCTTGAGTGCCGAGGTATCCTTGACGTCATTGGTCCCGGATAAGCTGGGAGTGGTCGTACCGGCTGAGAAAGGTGATGACGCGTTGGCGATGTTGCACCAGGATGACGTGTGGATCTGTGACACCGGGGCCAGCACGCACGTAACTAGGTGTAACGTCGGAGTGAGAAATGTATGTGACACGATGGTGTACAGCCTAGGGCATACAGGCTCAGCAATGGAGTCTACTGCCCTGATTGACATCCCAGGAGTCTTTGTAGACAAGGACGAGAAAACAGGGATGAGGGCAGTATTAAAGGACTGCAGCTTCAGCACGAAACACAATTTCAACTTGCTTAGCATGTCCAAGCTGATACACAAGCAAGGGTGGAAAATAGTGCAAGGAGACAAGACCCTAATACGTATCGAAAACGGAAAGGGTGGAAGCATTCTTTTTGACATAGTAGTGCCCACTGAGAAAGGGGCAATATACGCGTGCAAGTTTGCAAGAAACGTCGAAGTGACCACTGGGAGTATCACCAAGCCAATGAGGCTTAACATCAATATGGCCCATTGTTTGCTGGGTCATCGGAATGAAGACTCCATGCGCAAGACAGCTAGGGAACTAGGCTGGGTCATAACGCATGGCACGTTGAAGCCATGCGAACACTGCGCGCAATCCAAGGCTAGGCAGAAAAACGTTTGAAAGGAATCGAATACACCCAAGACGGACATACCAGGGCACAGGATATACTTGGATCTGTCCAAGATAACGATCAAGACGGAAGCATCAAGTGATACCACAATCAAACATGATAATTGGAAGGTCCTAGTCTGCAAAGCGACGGGAAAGAAATGGAGCGATTTCACTGTGACCAAGAGTGAGACGGTGGAGCGTACTTGCGAACACTTAAACAAGATGAAGTCACGTGGGATACCAGTGCGGTACATACGACTGGATCCAGCTGGTGAGAACCACAAGCTTGCAAAACGAGCTGCGAACAGCAAATGGGCAACACTATAGCCCCTGGACTTCAAGTTCACGTCACGAGACACACCACAGCACAACAGCCTGGCTGAACTAGCATTCCCGTATCTGGCAGGAAAGGCACGAGCTATGATGGGCGCAGCACAGGTACCTGAGGACGTCAAGTCCAAAGTAGCCCTAGAGGCCATCGCGTGCACAACACAGCTGGATGGGCTGGTCGTGGTTGACGTGAAGGGAAAGCTGGCCACCCGTGACATGCACATGTTTGGTGCAAACCCCTCGTGGTCCAGTAAGCTCAGAGTATGGGACGAGGCTGGCATGGTCGCAGAGGGAAAAGACGGTAAGACAGGGGATCGCGGTATCACAATGATGTTTGTGGGGTATACTGATCGTGAAAGTGACAGTGTGCGCATGTGGGACACGCGGACTACTCTCGCGTCATCGTCAGTCATGATGTGTTATGGCTTAAACGCATGTTCTTCAAGGATGACACAGTAGGAGTCATTTACCTAGAAACCCCGGAGGACCTAGAATCCAAATTAAGAGCAGATTCAGGGTTAGGAACCAAAAATGAGGATGACGTCACAACATCAGGACCAACCAACAATCAGCCTAATGGGCCGGGAGGCAAGGTGTGGTGGGGGACACCCTTGATCACGAGGCCCGGTACGGCACGTACGAGGGCAGGTTGTGCAATTAAGCCCCCCGACAGGCTTACGTATGCGCCAGCTGTGGAGCTACGGTACCTAGGAGAGATGGCCGAGCTAGACCACGGCGAGCTGGCCAATACGTATATGGCCTTGCGAAGCATGGAAGTGGCCCTTATTGGAGCCGGTGTAGGTGGCGGTATAAGCCACACGAGTCAACTCAAGGTTCTTAACTACAAGAAGGCCATGCAAAGTCCTGACGCGGATGAGTGGCGTAAGGAAATCCAAAACAAGAAAGCACGATTCGACAAGTATAATGCCCTAACTGCCGCCCCAAGAGACTCGCTACCAAAGGGTGCGAAGGTTCTCACCACAACATGGGCTATGAAGTAGAAGTCGAACGGAACCCGTAGGGGAAGGCTCAACGCACGTGGGTACGAGCAAGTAGATGGGAGTCACTATGCATCAGACTCTATCCCCGCACCGGTGACCAATCCCATCACAGTGCGAATCGTACTAATGTTGTATTGCATGAACAAGACATGGATGTCAGCGATTATAGATGTTGTAGGGGCATTCCTACAAGGAAAGTTTGCAAACGGTGTGGAACTCTACATAGAAGTCCCGGATGGCTTCGAAGAGTGGTATCCAGGTGACGTTGTACTACGTATGAACGTACCGTTGTATGGTACCAAGCAGGCGGCATACTGCTTTTTCAAGACGTTCGCAACTCACATCAAAAACGTGACCTACAAGCAATCAAAGGCAGATCCATGCCAGTACTATGGATGGATCAATGGGGCTTTGATCGTGTTTGTCGCCTGGGTCAATGACGTCATGGTCTTGGGCCCTCCCAACTTAGTGGAACAAGTCCAAAGTGATTTAGAAAAGGCATTCACATGGACGTACGTAATTACTTCTTGCGTGAACTTAAAGACCAGGGATTACTGGTCATACGTCATATCTCAGGAGAGTCAAATGATGCTGACATATTCACCAAGAACGTGACGTCGGTAATTTTTGACAGGCACATACCACTGTACGTGGGATATGACGAGCACCTGAGGGTCCGAGATTCGAGCGGGGAGGCTGTCGGGGAGCAAAATTGCCCAAACTCAGAAGAGGGGAAGTAGCGCGGGGTTTTATGTCTTGCAGGACTCAGACAAGACAGGAAACCGGAGCGCACCAAGACAGTCACCCAAGATAGTCCGAGTGACGTAACTGTAGATCTAAAGTCATAAAATCCAGAACTAAAAGACTCTACTAGCTGTTACAACAATACAAGCTACAAAGACTTCCAACAGGATCGAAGAGATGATGATTGATGAAATGGTTTGGGCAGCAGGAAGGTGAGAGGGAAATCGTGATCGGAAATGCATGGAGAATAAGATGGGGCCGCTTAAAAGCGGCTTAAAAGTGCTATACTAAGGTCAAAATCTACTCAAGTGTAGCCTATACAAGGGATTTTTTAGTCCTGGTATAGCACTTGGAGTATAAGTTCCATGTCCTGATTGCAGGAACATTTTCTTTTTTCAATTTTTATATTCACAAGTCAGAGATAAAACTGTCTTGAATGGTTTCTCCTTGCTGACAGCAACATCCCCATCCGCATATTATGTCTCTGGAGAAAAGATATGTAAGTTTACTGACTAAGAACAGCAAAAATTTCTTGCTGTTTATCGTAGAAATGCAACAGCTTATGATAGTCGGTGATGTCAATGCGACCTTGTGGTTGTGAGTAAAAAATAATCCCAGCCCAATCAGCATGACTTGTGTCAAAATTTCAAAAATGATAGTCAAACGTGTAAAAAAAACTGACCGTTTAATAACAGTTTGACAGTTTAACAACTGATGACCTTCAAAATGACAAAGTGATTGATTAAATTCTTGATTCACTCGTATAAATAAAATGATTACCGATCTGTGAAAGGTTCTGACTGATTAATAACAGTTTGACAGATTAACAACTAACAACCTTTAAATGACAAAGTAATTTTTTGAGAAAATTGGCGACCGGTCACAATTTCCTTGCAAAACTTTTCACATTCGAAAATAAATTAAATATGCTCGATTGAGCGTCGCAAGAAACGAACAGTCTCTGACAGTTAAACATCAAAAAAATATGTGTTCGATTTAGTACACGTAGCTATTTTCATTAAGCAGTTGTCTTTTGTTTCTTCTGTAAAATCCCTCACCTCCTCAACAATTTGGTGCGATTGCTGAGTTATGCCAAAAAGCAGCTAAACTCACAATGCATCAGAGCACAACAAAAATAAACCATTATGTGCTATTTGCTCCAGAGTCAATGCAAGAATTGGCGGGGAAATGGTACCATATTGTACGATAAGGTAAATAGGGTAAATTGTCAAGGTACCAATATTTTTTCTCCGTAAAAACACTAACTTTGTTCATGGTAAAAGTAACATCGAGATGTATCTTTTAACATTTGTGGTAACTTATGACCCACAGTTTGCAGTATTTTTAATTTTTTTTAATTTTTTTAATTTTCCCTCATCTATCAACACCCTAAATTTGATCTAGATCATTCTAAATTGATTTCTAAACTAAGTCTATAACCCCTCCCATGGGACTGAACAATTTTTATCCTATACTCCTAAATATTTTTTCTGACTTTTTATCTGAGAGCGAAAACTCCTTTGTGTAATACTAGGGGGAAGTTATAGGGATCCCGGTGACTAATGTAAGTAGAGTTACGAACAAAGTTGAAGGAAAGTATCAGGGAAAATTGCAGCCGTGTATGTCATTATTAATATGATGTAAGTATACTGGCAAAACACATGAGTAATTTACCGACAGTTGATTTGTGTGGGTACAACAAAAGACTTTCTGTAATCACCAATCCCTATGTTGTGTTGTTACTCATGCAGTGCACAAGACAGAAATTATAGATTATATATGTAACTACTGGTGTTCATCAGCGGTAACCACTTTTAGAAATATGGTGTTGATATTTTACATTTTTTGTATTGTTACTCTGCAGTCTCAATTGTGACAATGAATACTACAAACTGAAGTTGCACAGAGTAATAATCTAAATGTTGAACATCCAATGTGAAAGATCAATGCTAAAGTTAAATTTATTGGTAACACACGCTACTATACACAATGAACTGCTATGTGAAAGGCAGGAATAACAACAATCTACAAACAACCAAATGAGGCATCTCCAAATTATGTCTGGGGGCTAAGATAGTCACCATGGTGCACATAATGGTGAGTAATGAATTGAAAAATGAAAGCAAAATATGATGAGCACATCTTTAATTACTTTGTGATCATACACCCTGCTTTACACAATTGTTTCAAGCTGTGAATATTGAACTCCATGTTTCTCGCCTTGCACTTGGTGCCCCTGTTCCTTAATGTTGGTAGCTTTGCATAATTCAGCCCAGGGCTGAGATATCCACTGTGATGCGGACAGATCAAATCAATTCAATTGAAAAAATCAGTGGTGAAGAAGCATTGTAAAAAATCGAACTCCACTTTTCTCACCTTGCGCTTGGCACCCATGTTCCTTTTTGTTATTGGCTTTGTGGCAATGGGTGCTGTGTTGTCAAATTCAGCCCGAGGGCTGAGATATCTACTGTGGCACGGACAGTGCAGGGCACATAATTGGAAAGTTCCGTGGTGAAGAAGTATGGTAAAAAAGTTGACCTCCTTTTTCTTACCTTGCGCTCGGCGTCCCCGTCCCTTTTTGATGTTGGCTTTACGACAATGGGAGCGGTGGTGCCAAATTCAGCCTGAGGGCTGAGATATCCACTGTGGCACAGACAGTGCAGGACAATTTAATTGAAAAATTAGTGGTGAAGAAGCATGGTAAAATAGTTGAACTCAATTTTCCTACCTTGTGCTAGGCACCCCTGTTCCTTGCTGTTGTTAGTGCTCCACAATTTGCAAATATCCCAGACCCCTTGAGATCTAAATTCATAAAATAGGATAGAACTCACTAGCATTCGTGATATTCCTGATAAATTGAATGTTTAATTGAGGAAAGAATTTCCCTAAGTATTTTAGTGAGTCTCAGTTATTTGTCATTGTAAGACGGCTGATGACTTGGTTGACCTCAGCCATGAGTCCAACTACAGCTCTAAATGACATGATCATGCCAGCAAATCTTTAGAATATAAAGAGACAACACTGTGGCACAGAGAAACTAAGTAACATTCTCTCAGCCATTGCTAGTACCTATAATAGTTGAGGTATCAAATTGGTTCTTCAGTTACAGGAGCTCATAAGTGTCAATAATGCACACAGTGCTTTATTCTTTGCAAAAAGACAGACATATCACTCAATTTACTTACTGCACTTGCATTGCCTTCACAGCAGAAACTTTGTGCAAAGCAATGTATGAAATTAAGGCAAACACATCCTCGAAGAAGATTAAAAAGAAAATAAATAATCTATGTCCCTAACAAAATGTGCACAATTTGATTTCATGTTCTTGCTGCAAATCAAAATTCCTACAAAACAATTCATTATAGGTTCAACACCTTGAGCACATGGTGACTATCTGCCCTTGTCATGACTATTGAAAATGATCAGATATGAAAATATCAAATGACAACAAGTAGCAAGAAATCTAGCAATTTGTAACAGCACGGAGTCATTGACATAGCCCAAGAATCAGCCTTTTTTGTACCCCTGGGTACAAAACCTAAATTGAGCAGGAATCAGCCTTTTTTGTACCCTGGGGTACAAAACCTAAATGGAGCATTCTCAGGACCCCAAGTAGGAGAGTCCACCTCCCGACGGCATGGACTCCCCAACATGGAAGTTCAGAACCCCAAATAAGAGAACACTCTTTTGGAAGATCTGAACATCTTTCAGAAGGGTATAGACATACCATATTGTCTAGAAGTCTACACAATGTTCGTTTGCATCGTTTGGACTGGAGTGCAGTTCCACTGCCTTTCCATCCTCACAATTGTACAAAATAAAGCTCATTAAATCAAATCTTCGACGCCTGTCGAAACTACCTATAATTTTTGCGTGATATTTTTTAACGACGAATCGGCTCAGGTCACTATCTATAGATAACCGTGGTGCGACCTTCGCGCACCGAAGCCATCGACATCCAACCCTTCCGACACGAGGTACGCTAACAATTTTTTTATCTCTAGCTGCAAATTTTAATTTTTCGCGTCAGCGATACGTTTTTTTTACACGATCGACGATCTCTCCAAAATCGGCTACACGATCGACAAATTCCTACGATTTCGCGATCTACAAGCTCTCCAAAAATTCTCACGCGATTAGCGAGTTAAGCGATAAACTTCAAGCGATCGACTTCTGCGATCGGGGATTCCTACGAGCCAGACTAATTTCGTAATCGAGAATTCTCGTAAAATAGTTGGAAGCAAGACTTTCAAGAATAAAAGTCGATGAAGAAAGGACACCCCGAAGGTAATCAACAAAATCAAGGTCTCCAACAAAATGACCTTGTCTGTCACCGTCTTCAACAAGGGAAGTCCTGAACTCAACCATGTCCAGACCTCGATGGAAATAATTTCCCAGAGAGGCTTAGACACTGACTACGGGGAAGCCTGTAAGGCAGATGTAAAGGCTGAGGCAAAACTGACTGCGGCCACTTCGGCCAAAGCCAAGTTCAAGGGGACGGATGAAAATTCCCCCATCCTCCAGTCGTGGAACAAAGCAACTGCTGCTAAAATCCACACCAGTGAGGCCCTAGTGTCCGCTGGCCAAGCGATCTTCCTGCAGTACTCCACTAAATTGTCGGAGACTGCCCGTCGTCCTTGGACCACCATTGTGGGGGAGCAAATCAACTGCGAACCCTGGACAGATGTGTATGGGACCAAGCATCCCACAAAACGCCCGGCATCTTGGACCTCCTTTCAGGAATGTGTCCAGTTGCACCTGCAGACCGTCTTCAGGACGGATGCAGCGGAGCAAGAACATTTCTACATCAGCAATGGACTGAAGAAACCAAACAGGGTACCCACCAGGGACTTTGTGCAGAGGATCCAGCGCCTTAACGGGTATGTGGGACTCTTGCCGTGCCTGTTTTACTCTTCGAAGGCTGCAAAGTCTACGAAAGTATGCGGACCATTCGATGATGCCGACTTGGCAAGCCACATCCTCAGGATGGTTCCTAGGAACTCGCAGGACCAATATGAGCTCAGTGGAGCTTTGGTACAACAGAGTGTCAGGGAACTTCTCGAAGTCCTTGAACGCATCGAGAAGGCCTACCCCACCGAGAAGGTTGGAGAAGGACCCAAGACCGTAGCCAAGGCTAACGACTCATCTAGGAAGAAGATGGTCTCTTCTAGTGACCGGATTCCGAAGAAACGTCGCACAGAGAAGTACTGTTCTCTCTGCAAGAAACATGGGGGCGCACATACCACCCACAACACTCCGGATTGCCGGAAGTATGACTCCAATGGGACCCGGAAGTCAAGCTTCAAGGGGAGAAAACCAAATGGAAACTCTCATGGACTAGAGAGACCTGCTTGACGAGGAAGTAGCTATGCGCAGCTATCCGCTAAAATCGACAAACTTACGAAGTCCAACAAGAAAATGAAACGCGCTATTGGAAAAAAAAGGCGTAAGCATCACGACATGAGTGACAGTGATGATTCAGACTCATCTTGAGATGATGGGTTGGGGAGTACTAAGAAATGGTGTAGTAAAATCAATTGTAATGAAATGATGAACACTCATCTTAGTCCGATTAAAACTTCCCCACGTGCCAACATAACATTTTCTGGTTCAAACAAGACATGTTCGAACCTGGCAGAAGAACTAGGAACTCTTCCAGCCAACCTTACACAGAGTGAAACAATAACCGAATTGTCGGACCCCGAACTGTCGGGTGACCTATTCAATAATGTGAACCCCCTTTGACAGGTAAAGAAGGGCAGGTCACTACTGTAGTAGCACAAGCACGCTATAGAGCGACTGAAAATCCAGCCCGTAAAAATATCGAACACTCTATAGGGCATTGTACCAGTAACACAGTCATCAGGATCCTACTAGACAGTGGATCTGATGGTGATCTCCTGTTCCATGCAAAAGGAACGGAGAAACGATTCCCTACTTGACTAGGCAGGTGCCAAAGTCTTGGCGCACGTCGAATGGGAGCTTCCTAACCAAAGGAAGGAGTGAAGTCAACTTAAAGTTCTTTGAGTATTCGAACAGTAAGGAGTACACAGTGACTCCTGACGTAGTAGAGTATGATAAGGAAAAGATGGCTAAGCCAGCGTTCAACCTCATTCTTGGATGTCAAACCATGAAAGAGCTCGGAAGTGTTCTAGATTTTCGAACAAAAGAAATAACCATTGATCACATCATTTTGCCAATGAGAGACATCAATAGTCTGACCTCATCAAACTTGGATAAAGCCTGGGCTGTTAACAACAGCATGGCAAATGAACCGCAAAGTACGCAGGAAGCGACACAAGAGGTAGTTAAAATCCTAGATGCAAATTACAAAAAGGCAGACCTCCAATCAATTGTTAGCACCAATTGTACTCACCTAAGTCTCCAAGACCAAAACTCGTTGCTGGAGTTACTCACAGAATTTGAGGACTTTTTGACGGAACACTGGGTGATTGGAACACAGAGCCTGTGTCCTTCGAACTTAAGGAGGGCGCAAAGCCATATCATGGCAAGGCATACCCAGTACCAAAATCTCGCAAAGAAACAACTATCAAAGAACTGAATAGATTATGCAAACTGGGAGTGGTAGAGTTTCAGCCCGAATCGGAATGGGCGTCACCATCATTTATCACTGGAAAACAAGACGGAACTGTACACTTTCTCACTGATTTTAGAGAAGTAAATAAACGACTAGTTCGAAAGCCGTTTCCATTACCCAAAATCAGTACAGTCCTGCAAGAGCTAGAAGGATTTACCTATGCTACAACCCTAGATTTAAACATGGGTTATTATACCATTAGACTGGATCCGATTCATCCAAAATATGTACCCTCATTTTCCCATGGGGCAAGTATTCTTACCTCCGTTTGCCAATGGGCATCGCAGGTTCACCAGACATCTTTCAAGCAAAAATGTCAACACTAATGGGAGCCTTAGAGTTCGTGCGAGCTTACCTTGATGATTTGTTATGCATCACAAAGGCAAACCTGGAAGACCACCTTGACAAATTGAAAATGGTGCTTACCAGGCTACGCGAGGCGGGCTTGCGAATCAACGCCCGAAAGTCGTCATTCTACACCATTGAAACAGAATATCTAGGTTATACCCTCACACAAACAGGGATTAAACCACAGCAGAAAAAGGTACAGGCGATTCTCGCGATTTCATCGCCGAAAAATGTCAAAGACCTCAGTAAGTTCCTGGGCATGGTCCAGTACTATAGAGATCTTTGGGCAAGACGCACCTAAGTGCTTGCCCCACTCACCTCACTGGTAGGAGAGTGCGGTCACACCGAGGTCACCAGAGCCAACAAGACGAAGAAACGTCCATGGTACTGGGACACGGTGCATCAAAAAACATTCGATGACGTTAAGACTACAATTGCCAAGGATGTAGTCTTAGCCTATCCCGATTATTCAATGGAATTTGAGATATATACTGATGCCTCGTCTAAACAACGTGGATCAGTTATCACCCAGGGTAATAGGCCCCTTGCGTTCTTCAGCAGGAAGCTGTCGACGACGCAACAGAAGTACAGCGTGACCGAACTAGAACTACTGGCCATAGTGGAAACACTCAAGGAGTTCAAAGGCATGTTGTGGGGACAAAGATTAAAAGTCTACACAGACCATAAAAATCTAATCCAAGAAGCCCTCGGATTAACCTCTGACCGTGTCTACCGATGGAGATTGCTCCTCAAGGAATTTGGCCCCGAAATTGTTTACATTAAAGGCATACATAACACTGTTGCCGACGCCATCTCTCGCTTAGACATCGGAGCAATACTGAGTGAGCACGAAAACTGGATGACGTTCACCAAATGTTGGTGTCATTACACCATGCAAGAAGAGAGTGCGATAGACACCTCTGCACACCAAGAGGAAATGAATCTGGTATTTGCAAATCGCAGCGAAGAAGATGTAATCTACCCGTTAACAGTACAAGAGATCGCAGAAGCACAAGTTTGATGCCAGCTTGAAGACGTTGAAAGACCAGTACTCGACACAATTGGTCGAAAGTACACATCTCCTATGTAAGGAAGGAAAAATGGTCATTCCGAAAGAGCTTCAACACCGTGCAGTTAGTTGGTACCACCACTATCTACAGCACCCTGGACACACTAGACTCGAAGAAACCCTTCGTGCTGCGATGTACTGGAAAGGTATGCGAAATACCGTCCGTAAATATGTCAAAAACTGGCATGCATGCCAAGTCAACAAGAGGCATAAGCATAAGTACGGGAAACTCCCTACTAAATTCGCCATCACAAACCCTTGGGATGTACTATGTGTGGACCTTATTGGCCCATATACAATCAAAGGTAAAGATGGGACAGTAATTGATTTCATGTGTCTGACTATGATTGACCCAGCTTCTAGCTGGTTTGAAATAGTTGAACTACCGGTAATCACTGAGGCAATTATTCCCCTGGATACAAAAGGGCGGAAGGGTAAAAAGACCCATGAGGAACCTAAGTTAGCATACTTTGATAAGTCATCAGCAATGATCAGCAACTTAGTAAACAAGACCTGGTTTAGTAGCTATCCACGTTGTCAATACATAATTTATGACAATGGAAGCGAATTCAAACTTCACTTCAAAGCCCTATGTGACTCATATGGGATCACGAGTAAGCCTACCAGTGTCAAGAGTCCACAAGCGAATGCAATTCTAGAACGAGTGCATCAGGTGATATCATCTATGCTCCGAACAGCTGAAATAGACATGGTCCCTTCAGTAGAGACAAGCGATATAGACAAGTTCGTGACGAACGTCGCTTGGGCCATTCGCTCAACATACCACACAGTACTAAACGCCTCCCCAGGTGCAGCCATCTTTGGACGGGACATGTTGTTCGACATACCCTTCCTGGCCGACTGGAATAAAATTGGAGAATATAGGCAACACCAAACAGACCAAAACACAGAACGCGAAAATAGCTCACGTCGTGATTGGGACTACAAAGTTGGTGATCAAGTACTTCTTAGAAAAGATGGTATACTCCGCCAAGGTGAAAGTAGATATGAAAGTGATCCTTGGACTATCACATCAGTTCATACGAACGGCACCATCAGGATTCAACGCGGAACCAAATCAGAAAGACTGAATATATGAAGAGTTACACCTTTTTTAACAACCAAACTTAAAACCGTATTAAATGTCAGTTTCAACACGACAAAAACGGACTCTCCCTCTTCAAACAACACTTACTCGTTACACATGTTTAACAAACTCTTTAGTTTGTTATTGTTACTCTCATGAGAACCCATTTTTTCACCTAAAAACACTTAGGTTTTTTTTGGTTCCATTTTTACCTGATACTCCATTCGTGGGGGCGAGTGACATAGGCCAAGAATCAGCCTTTTTTGTACCCCTGGGTACAAAACCTAAATTGAGCAGGAATCAGCCTTTTTTGTACCCTGGGGTACAAAACCTAAATGGAGCATTCTCAGGACCCCAAGTAGGAGAGTCCACCTCCCGACGGCATGGACTCCTCAACATGGAAGTTCAGAACCCCAAATAAGAGAACACTCTTTTGGAAGATCTGAACATCTTTCAGAAGGGTATAGACATACCACATTGTGTAGAAGTCTACACAATGTTCGTTTGCATCGTTTGGACTGGAGTGCAGTTCCACTGCCTTTCCATCCTCACAATTGTACAAAATAAAGCTCATTAAATCAAATCTTCGACACCTGTCGAAACTACCTATAATTTTCGCGTGATATTTTTAACGACGAATCGGCTCAGGTCAGTCATTAGTCAACAGTGTGTCACAACATTAATACTAATAGAATTAGACATATAAGTTACTATTCCACTGCACCATCAATCAAAGATTTTTATATTGCACAATGTTTACAAGTCTGGAAGACAAGACCAAGATATCACTGTGTCAGTTTTCTTCTGTCCAATGGAAAAAGATCAAGACTTGAACAATAAATGGATTATTGGCAAAATTATGAATTATCTCATAATCATGTATGACAGCACACCATTCTTTGTAACATTTCAACCAAGTCAACAGACTTTTGATACTGTATTAATGCAAATGTTAATTCAAATGAAATATCTAATAACAGCACTTCAATTGGATAATAATTCAAGTTATGTAAACCAAGTTCTGTCAATAGAAATATACCAATCCAGCAAAGTATACAAAAAGTGCTTCCAACCATACAACCTCTTTGGGCAATAGACTATGCCATTATAAATGCCGTCATGGCAGTATAAATGATGGCTTAGTATATAAATAATTGGTATTAACATGAAATGATGCCATGTCCTTAATATTTAGCCGTCTCGCCTTTTCTAGACAATGTGAGGATGGATCCATTTTGCTAAGGTTCAAGGAAAATTATGCCGATGTTCCCGCGATAATCAATCTGGTGTGCGGAGAAGGAGACGGTGACGTCGTCAGGATTGTTATGACTCCGTCCCCAAAAGGGACTGCTTTGGTTTTTTTCGTTTCACGAATGGTGCGGATCAACAAGAAGAGCACTCTCTGCAAGGTGGCTAACAATTCTTCAACGAACAACTCGGTTTGGCGGGGTTATATATCACAGTCATTAGAATAGGATTTCAACGATGACTTGATTCTAAATGACGCCAGAAGTTACCGCGAACCTGCTACAATCTTACGGTAACTCAAATTAGCTGCAAACGGGCAGATCGAAAAACACATGTGAAGAATAAAAAGAATTGCCGGTGCTGCCATAAAACGACCATAACCCATGTAAACAATATTATACTCACCGCAAATCCGAACTGAACCACTTCGGCATCTCTAGAGAGGGTATGGTATGGTACAATACCATACCATATATGTATTGTCCCATTCCTACGATACCATTATTGTAGGGCCTTGTCGGGCTAACTTTATACATCGTAAAATATTGTACAGCTTGAAACAAAATAAACCGAGACATCGTTCGACGACCTCGCAGGTCATTATTTCCAACATCAATACGGTATACCGTAGACTACTACTACTAACAACAGTAAAGCAACAACCATGACTTTCTATTACCGCAGCAGTCGCCAAGTCATGGCCCTATTTGGCGTCGTGGCGCTCGTTTCCCCATTCTACTTCAAGCTCGAAAAGTTCCCCTCTGCTCCATCCGAGCGACCAATAACTCGCCGCCTAGACATCGCCGTTGACGAAAGCGACCCGCTGGTCGGCGCCACGCTGTCCGTCGTCTCTAAGCTGGATCCCCCTCCTGCAGTGAATTCCAACGACCATGAACGAGTCAGTGCCATCCTATCCGAAACGAGAGATTTAATCTCCAAGGCGAAGATCCTACTCAACGCGGAGGGCGGATCTCGCGATAAGGCTCACGAGATGGTCAATTTGGCCACTGCCAGATTTCGTCAGGCCAAGGAACAGATGAACATGCGTGAGAAGCGGGCCAAGGCGAAGGTGGAAGGGAATGAGGAGACTGGTTCCAATTTGAGGCCTGAAGAGCGCAAAGATTTGGTCGACGAGGATCAAGTGCGGAATGATGAGGATCGAGCGTTGGATGTTTCACGTAACATGTATGAGACGGTAAGATACGTCGTTGCTGGTGGGCTGTTAACCTTGATTGTACCAGGCTCGAAATTCACACCTATATTGCCAGTATCCCTCATCTCTACTCTCTCTCGCTCTCTTCTCTGTTGTTCTTGATACCCCGGTAGTTTATTTCTTTCCCTGAGTGCGTGGAGAAGAAATTTGAAGATTGTCTCGACATTATCAATGCCGACCTACAAAACCTAGGTCTCTCCACTGTCGAAATTGTCGTTCACGAGAAACGTAACATAAATCAAGAGGTAAGTCAATTCCCAAGTTGGCCAAAATTATTTATTACGAAGTCTGACCGAGTCCTCCAATTTAATGTGCTTTAGGGGTACAATAAAGTTGTCATCGTCACTAACGAGGATGCCGACAAGGTTAGCGGTCGTGCAGGAGATGGAATCGTGACGTATCCTTTCACGTGGGATGATGCAATACTCGGAACACGTGTTCTTGGTGTAGATGGCAAATGGAATTGCCTTGACGTTTCGCCTCAAGATTGCTGTGACACTATTAAAGCTTCCGCCAAAAATGTTGACACTCGTGGAAATTTTATTGAGTGTCATTTTTTTGTGCCCTTTGGAGGGAAGGGTAATGCCCGACGTAACGATCGTATATTTGTGAATCTTTCTCCAGACGGACGAGTTCACGAGGCGCCTGTCATTCAATAAGTGTTATCGCGTTGAGGTAACGGGGTCAGATTATCGGCAGGAGGTTCCTTCAATTTGTATTGTAGGAGTTAGGTTATAATTATGATTCGAATGCAGCTGTAGTAAATCAACACGTTTTACCTCTGGTTACTTTACAACTTTCATAGCCAGCTTGTAAGCTGGGCATTCAAATGATGTGTTGCGTTAAATTATGAATTAAGTAATAGACCGAGCGCCTTATTCATGAAACAGAACCCTGAATGTGAGATTTAAGGAGTAGAACCTTCTTTCGCGTCTGAAGAAGCTCTTTGGCCATATCCTTCACAATATTCATGTGCATTTTCAATCGTGCTTGAGAGAAGGCTCTTCTCAGCACTCTCATGTGTCGTCGATATTGAAGATTTTTGCTTACAGTCATTATCAATCGTTGCCGCCATGCTTGTTCAGATTCCAAATTGCTGATTAGAACGTGTACTTGGTGGCGGAGATCATCAATGTCGGTTTGAAGTCGCGACTCTTTTCCTTTCCATTGCTCTTGACATTCTTCAAACTTATTGCTCAATCGCTCTAACTGCCCAACTGCCCTAACAAGATCATGATATAAATCATCGTCATCATCGTCACTCTTGGTATCCTCGTGCTTCAATGGAGTCAAACGTGGCGACGCAAGTGCATTCTTCATTGTAGCAAGTATATCCGCCATTTCCGAGGAATCCTCCAACGTCATCGTAGATCCACGTCCTCGAGCTTTGGGAGTGATTGCGTCTGCACAGGCTACTACTTGACGTGAAGGAAGTGCAAAGCGAAGAAAGTCTCCTATGTACTGCAAGTTCACAGACCACGACAGCGGGGCTTGTATATCGATAGAAAATCCTTCCACAAGAGGAGCGTTAGATATCACAGCAGCGGTTAGCTTGGAAATTTCTGCAATAATGATACGATTATCTTCTTCGGCGCAAGCTTTTTGTTTTTTGAGGATGGTTACAGCTAATTCGAGGTCCATGATAATGCGAGCTTTTGCTTCACAATCCTTCGTCAGAAAGTCACGATTCTCCTTTAGCTTCTCTTTCACATCTTCAAGAGAAGAAATATATTCCCTCGACTCGTCAATCTCTTCTGTGAGCATTTGACACTTTGTCTCCAGGCCATCCACCAGAGCTTGGTGCATGGCACTTTGCTGAGACATGTCTTGGTTCAAATGGATTATCTTCTCTTGTAACCTTGCAACCTCTCCAATTAACTCTTCGTGCTTGAAAGAGTGTTCTCTACCTGAAACTTCGGATTGCGCGCATGTTGAATACGCTTGAGCATCACCTAGTTCATCAGTCGAGTTCAGCATTAAATCTTCATCTGATCTCGCCATGATATCATCTAACTTGTATTGCAAAGTGAGTAGCAGTCCCTCTTTCGCCTGAATTTCCGAGTTCTTCTCGATGATAATTTTCTTCAACTCAACAGCAAGCTCTTGGCATGAGTTGATTTCGGTATTTGCATTGTCATATTTCAACTGAAGATTTTTGTAACGATCTTCCATCTGCAGATAACGCTTGGACATTGAGTCAAGCTCGGTGTCTTTCTCCTGTAAAATCTGCTGCAGTGATGACACTCTTTCCTTTTCGTCAGTGAGAGACCTCTGTATCATTCGAACTTTGTCCTCGACCAATTCACGACATTGAAGTTCACTTTCGAACTTGTTAGATAAGTCAACAATTCTCTCCTCAGCATTATCCGTATGCGAAAGAAAACCTCTGACTTTTTGACGACCGGGCGTTTTATCAAGAGGAATTTGATGGCTTTCGTGTTTACCTGCAGATATCATCTTTAACGACCGTAACATAGCACTGATAAGTTCTGTCTGCGACGGCAGGCATTCGTTATCAATCCACTCAATATTATTTAACGTACAGAGATCGCGCAGTTCACACTCAACAAAATGGAGAAGTTGATTGTGGATATGCGAAGGCGAATCATGGGTGTCGACAGAAGTAGTCAAAGGGCCGCCGAGAATGTTACTGATTTCTCGACGGAGTAGAATTCGCTCAGACCTACAGGAAGCTTCAATCTCCTTCAAGCAGCGCGCTTCAGCTTGTGAGCTGATGAGTTCATCGCGAGTTATAGCAAGGTCAGCCAACAAACGAGAAATTTTACCGCACTGTTGATTCAACACTTGATCTTTCTGATGAAGTCTGGTATATAATTCGGAGATTTTAAGAGTTGGCTCTTGATCAAACACGCATATTTCATTGGTGCATGGATTGTTAGGAATTGTCTCATCGATACAAGAAACATTTGCATACGATGACAATATTTGATTCAACTCGCAGATGATGGAACGGTAATTTGATGTTTTTGCTTCATAAAACCTGTGACAGATTCCATCTCTGTAGTGAGACGTGAGATTTCGCTTTCCCTCTCGCGCAGCAGATGCTCAGTAAGCTTGACCTCGGACCTTAACGAATCACTGGAGCTCGCGGCTTCTTGCAGCTTCGAACGCAGCACCTCCATCTCGGCCAAATCATCCTGATGAGCACTCCTCTCACTCGCCAAGTCATGTCTGAGTGTTGAAATCTCCTTCTCGGCTTCGTTTCGAGCATCCACTGATGACTGATGCTCAGCATTGAGTTGTGCAATGGTCGCTTGAGATGAGGACTTGACAGATTCCATCTCTGCAGTGAGACGTGAGATTTCGCTTTCCCTCTCACGCAGCAGCTCCTCTGTATCCTTGACCTCGGACCTAAACGAATCGCTCCAGCCCATGGCTTCTTGCAACTTCGAACGCAGCACCTCCATCTCGGCCAAGTCATCCTGATGAGCACTCCTCTCAGTCGCCAAGTCATGTCTGAGTGTTGAAATCTCCTTCTCGGCTTCGTTTCGAGCATCCACTGATGACTGATGCTCAGCATTGAGTTGTGCAATGGTCGCTTGAGATGAGGACTTGACAGATTCCATCTCTGCAGTGAGACGTGAGATTTCGCTTTCCCTCTCACGCAGCAGATGCTCAGTATGCTTGACCTCGGACCTTAACGAATCACTGGAGCTCGCGGCTTCTTGCAGCTTCGAACGCAGCACTTCCAGCTCGGCCAAGTAATCCTGATGAGCACTCCTCTCAGTCGCCAAGTCATGTCTGAGTGTTGAATTCTCCTTCTCGGCTTCGTTTCGAGCATCCACTAATGACTGATGCTCAGCATTTAGTTTTGCAATGGTGGCTTGGAGTGAGGACTTGACAGATTCCATCTCTGCAGTGAGACGTGAGATTTCGCTTTCCCTCTCACGCAGCAGATGCTCAGTATGCTTGACCTCGGACCTTAACGAATCACTGGAGCTCGCGGCTTCTTGCAGCTTCGAACGCAGCAACTTCATCTCGGCCAAATCATCCTGATGAGCACTCCTCTCAGTCGCCAAGTCATGTCTGAGTGTTGAAATCTCCTTCTCGGCTTCGTTTCGAGCATCCACTGATGACTGATGCTCAGCATTGAGTTGTGCAATGGTGGCTTGAGATGAGGACTTGACAGATTCCATCTCTGCAGTGAGACGTGAGATTTCGCTCCCTTTCTCGCCCCCCCTCTGTTCTTTGCGGAGTGTTTCTATTGTCTCTTCTAATTTTTTCTTCTCTGCTAAAAGTTCAAATAGTGCTCTGTCTTTTTCAATCATTGAGGCTATGAGTTCCTTGGTTGTGTGTTTAATATTCATCTTGAGATCATCTTGCAATGATGTCAACGAAGAAACATCAGCTTCCTTCGCCTCAATAGACCGCGGTGTCTCGTTCGTGAGTTCTTTCATAAATGAAATCAAAAAGTTTATTGTTCGTTCGAGATCAACTTGATGTCCGTTCGATAATGATACGACTTCTTTCGCACGAATTGTGTCTTCTTCGAGCCATTTCTCGGGCTCCAATTTATGTGCTTTCAAATCCTCGTCATCCAGTTCTGTTGTCTCAAGGAACTGAAGTAACTGACATCGAAGTGAACCCGCACTTGCCACGTGGTCTCTTTTGAGCTCATCGACCTGGTTGTTCAGTTTTCCAACTTTGTCATTGAGCATTGATACCTCTTTCTCTTTCAATTGAAGTGAATGTCTCAAATGGTTGATTTGCTCGAGTTGGAAATGTAAGTCGCATGACTGGTCTTGTGACAGGTGTTCCCTCTGTTGGATTTGATGTGTAAGCGTATCCACCTCTATTTGTTTTCGGTCTCTTTTGGGAATCAATGATGTCGTTGCCGTTCCTGCTGACCGTGTTACAGATTTTAACGTTTCCACCGTAGTAATGAGTTCTTCGTTTTGAGATTTCAAAGCTGCGATCTGCTGAACCATGGACGCGACTTCCTTCGCGAGCTGTTTCTTCTCGACACAAAATGAAGCATCTTTTCTCTGAGCTTCGGACTCCAGCTGATTCATCTTCGTTGATAATATTTCTTTTGATGATTCAAGGAGCGAAATTTCATTTACATGCTCATTTTTAATCATTTCTAGGATCTTCTTATCCCTCGTTGATTGGTTCAGTTGAATGGAAAGATCCTCAATAGTTTCCCTGAGAATTTCATTTTGATTTCTCAATAAAGTGGAGTCCTTTCGTTCTTCGTTCGAATCAGTCCTAAGTTCATCAATATACAAGCGAAGATCGCATCCTGACGAATTTGTTTTACGAAGATCACATGTGATCGATGCAATATTTTCCGCTACTTCGACATTTTCTGCTTCTAGCTGGCACCTTTCGTTGGCAGTACCTTTTTCTCTCGCATGTTGCTCAACGATAAGTTTCTGGATCCTTTCGTTCAACTCCTTGATCTCAAGCACGTTCGACTTCAACTCAGAACGCGAGGCTTCTAGTTTTGACGTGAGGTCATTTCTCTCGGCAACTGCTCTGGAAAGTTCTGATTGATAAGCTTTGCAGTCGGTTTGGCTCCTTTCCAATAGACAAGTTAGATCGCAGATTTGGTTCTCTAGGCGCTCACATTCCGCTGAAATACTCTGGATATTTGCATCGCCTTGATCAAGTAATTGGTCAGCTGATTCTATATTGGACTTGAAGAACTTCGGGTGTGAAACTGTAGCAGATGCTTTGGTTTCGGTTGCCGCGAGTTGAGCTGTGAGCGCGTTAATAGCACCTTGATGCTCAAATGCCATGGCTTCCATTTCACTGGCGGCGCCGGCCAATTTTAAATCCAAATCGTCCCGAAGAACTTTAATTTGATTCTCCTTTTCCAACAATTTCTCGCGAAATTGATCTTCTCTTGCCGTACAGGATTTCTTGAACGTGTTTCTGTCTTCCTTGACGACCTGCACCTCAAGGGCAAGATCGGTCGCTTTGGCGCGCATTTCATCGAACTCGGAAATCAGGAACGACAATTTATCTTCCTTTTCCTGTAATGACGAGAGAGTCAGTCTGAGTTTATTGTCGGCATTACTGCATTTCGTTTCCGACACCAAGCACCTTTGTCGCAAAACTGCGATTGACTTCTCGAGCTTTGCATTGGTTCGGCGAAGTGACAAAGTACTTAGAAGATGTAGTGATTCGATTTCCATTTCGTAATACTTGAAGCAGCTGAGTTCAGATTGCGCGGTTGTAAGTTCGTCATAGACATGAGAAAGTGATCTCTTGCAATAGTCTATTGCACAATTTTTTTGCTCGAGCTTCAATTCAAACTCTTCGCGACCAGAAGCATAAGACTTCTCCTTATCTTCCAGCTTCCATGACATCAACTTGACCCTTGACTCCAACTCGTTGATTAATGCGAAATGATTTGCAGCAGCTGACTTCTGCCTTGAAATTTCATCATGCAGTGTTCCTTCCATTTCGGATCTTTTTTTCTCCTCAGTGCTCAGCCGGATTTCGAGCTGTTGTTTCTCCGACTTCAGTTGTAATAAATGCAATTCGTTCTCCTCCAATGCGGATGACATGGAATTCAGCTTTGTTTCCTGATTTTTGTATGATACACTGTCTTCAGAAATCTCTAGCTCCAGCAATTGAATGTGGCCAATCAATTGCGATCTTTCTGTTTCAAGGGACTCGACCAATGCAATCAACTCACTATTTTTTGCCTCAAGTTTTTCTTTGGAAGACACCATTTCATGAAGAGCATCTGATTGTCTGCTTAAGTCGCGCCTTGCGTCCTTGAGATCCGTGGCAAGGTTCTGTTCTCGTGTCAAACTCCTCTCGAGCTCGGATGCAATTTGCGATATCTTGCTCTCATATTTATCTGAATTCTCAGACATAATCTTCAAACGTTCCTGTAAATAAATTCGTGACTGAAGTTCCACATCATTGTCATGGAAAGTTGACACTGCGGTACGACAGTCTGCTTTACTTCTTGCAATTCTGCCACAGAAGTCATTGAGCTTGTGTTCGACCGATTTTTTCAATGCATCCAACTTGACAAATTCTCCCTCAGAAGCGGCAATGTATTTAGAAAAATTATCAGCCAGAATCCGTTTCACAACTCTTTGCTTTTCGATTATGTCTTCGTTTCCTTTGATCACTTCCTGCAACTCTTGGACCGATTTATCATCGCTTCTCTTTGACACAGAAATATCTTCTATCTGCTCTGTTAAATCTTTGATGCGACCTTCAAAGTTGCCTTTTTCTTGTATCCATGCAGCTTCCTTCTGCGACATTAATAATTTCGCTTGATCGAGTTCTGTTTCTAACTGGCTCAAACTTTGTGACATTTGGGTTTGGATTGACATGGCGGCGGCCTCTTTTTCTGAGGCAGATATTCTTGCATCTTCCAGCATTTTAAGTGCATCATCGCGATGAGCCTCCAACTCACTTATACTGAGCAATCTCTCCGTCTGTAGAGACTTGACCGACTGAGTCAACTCGACATTTTTCACATGCAACTGCTCACTGGCCAGTAATGCCTTTTCAAGGGCCTCATTTTGGGTGTGAAATTTTGTCCTTTCTGCCTCAAGGTGTCTGGCAGCATTTTGCTCTCGAATTAGACAATTTTCGAGTTCAGCTGCCACTTGCACTAACTTATTTTCCAATTGTGCAATGTTTAATGCCGCATTCTGTAAACTTGCTTCTTTCTCGGCTAGTTGACGCTCCTGTATTTCAAGTTGAGACTGCAGTTTCGCCTCGTTGCATTTGAATGATTCGTATAGCGCATGGCAGTCGTCCCTACTCTTGCTAATACGATCCGAGAAATCTTTGAGCTTGAGCTGAAGTAACTCGCTGAGCTCGTCCAAATTGACATAACCCTCCTCAGAAGCAGCAATATGCTTGGATAGATTTTCGGAAAGAATTGCTTTGATCACGTTTTGTTCGTCTGCTGATTTACCAAGTCTCTGGATCTCTCCATTCAAATCTTGAATGATCACATCTTGGTTTTCTTTCGCCACTGATTGACGACGAATCTCTCCTTGCAAATCCCGCACAACGTCTTCGTGGCGCTCGATTTGTTCAGATAAATCATTGATACGAGTATCACGCTCCTCCTTCTCTATAATCAATGCAGTTTCTTTTTCTGAAAAGGACGATTTCGCTTCCTGGAGGCTGTTCAGAGCAGAGTCACGCTCTGTTTCCAGCTTATTAATGCGCCGCAAGCTTTCCGTTTGCAGTTCATCCATTGCAGCGTCCTTCTCTGATATTGTTTGCTCCAACCTATTAACAACATCGTCTCGTTCTGCAGTCAACTTAGCAATTTGTTTTTCCAAGGAGGCAATTTCGTCATTTTGGGCTAAACATGCGGTAGAAGAAGACAATTTCTCCTGCTCGAGAAGTGATTCCAGATTCCGAACCTGCGCGTTCAAGAATTCTTCCCGCTGTTGAAAGTTAGATCGTTCACTATCAAAGTCATGACGCTGTTGCTCAATCATGCTCAACAAGACCGCCTCCCTCTCTGACCACGTTTTGCATGTTTTTGCAGAATCGGCATTTGTTCGCTCTGCGTCTCTTTTGAGAATTTCATTTTGTGATTCCAAATCATCAATCTTCGTTCTCAATCTATACAGCTCCTTTTTCTGCAAATCTGATGTTGCCTCTGACTCTTCGAGCAGCTTCTGCTTTCGATGCGCCTCCTCCTCCAAGGAAGAGATTATCTTCTCCTGCTGCGACTTTGATTGTAGAGTCTCCTCCAGCAAAGCTTCAGCGGCTTGTGACTTGCCCGTCTCTTCTTCCAGCAGAGCCTCTAGATTGGACTTCATCTTTACAAACTCCTCTTCTTTCTCCGCGATTCTGTCTGAAGCAATCCGTAGCTTAGCTATTAAGTCTGTCTTCTCAGCCTCTAAATCGGATTTCAACGTTGAAAATTCCTTCTCTTTCGCAGCATGCTCATCGGTAGAAAGTTTCATCGCCTCATATGCTTTGTCCAACTTTTGCTGCAACTCCTCGGCCATTTTCGACGGTTCTGAAAGGCGCTGCACCTCATCTTCAAGCGAGGATGACTTCGTAATCTCTTGCTGTAGCATCATTTGCATATCAACGAACCGTTCGATGAATGGACCATCTAATCCAAGACGGTTCCGCAGATCCTTCGCCTCCTTTAACAGCATTTCTCTCGATACAGGGGGAAGTCCATCTTTATCCTTCACAATAGTCCCGTTCTCAGTCCCAAGCGGTACAGCGGCAATAGAATTATTTACAGAATGATTATTGCCTTTTATCAGAGCTAATCGAATAGAATGCAATTCTTTCAACACTTCCTTCTTGAGTCTCAATATCCGTTCAAAGCTTTGATTGTCATTGGCATCTTCTCCAACTAATACTTGTCCAATTTGTTGCAGCTTTTTCTTGCCCGGAGTCTCTGCAGACTTTTTGCGGAGGTTGGTCTTCTTGACAGTCGAGGCATTCGATTCCTTACGTGGTTTTATGGGAGTGGGTGTCGATCGCGCGACTTTTTTCACATTGGACGGAGAGAAAAGCTGCGATGCTTTCTGTCGTAACGGGGTAGTCCACGACGAAGAAGCAGTCGCATCGACAATGGTCACGTCTTCAATGATTCCCTCCATCTTCTTGGAAAATCCACTCCGCTGCGTCTCGTTCTTCTTCGCCTCATTCCTCTCATTGTTGACAACTCTCGTAGGCGTCTCAACCCAACTGAACAAATCCCTCTCCATACTTTCCAGATCCATTGCTGTCTCCACCCTTTTACCACTCCGCACATTTCTCATGGTCCGTGATTTGAATTGTGATTTCCAGACCTTGTCAAGAGATCGAAAGACAATAGTTTTGGGATACGATTCGTATTGTTGGAGGAGGGATATTATGGTGGAGTAGGGACGGGAGAGGATGGATATGGAATTCAGTGATATCAAGAGGTCATTGGGCTGTATTGTTGGTGCGTCGGCTCCATTGCTGTTGCTGCTGCTGCCGCGAATGTATTGTAGATTATCAATATCAAAACCATTCAATATCTTGGAAACACAGCAACCCATACTCATTCCACCATGTGAATTCTGCACTACTCCCTCCAATTCCAAAGGCAATGGTCCCGGCGGAAATAGTATTGCGTATTCGTTTGGTCCCATGGAATTCGCAATGCCATGAGGTGATATGAAGGAATTGTGATGTTGAGCAAAGAGATTGCTCGCTGTGGTGTGAGTGGTAGAAGTGGAGATGATGGATCCAGTGGGTGATGCAATATTTTGTGGTTGAACCACTGGCTGGTAAAGCATTGACAATGTGGGTGGTGCCACTGAGGCTGTCGAGTCGGGGGACATGATTTCTGGAGAAGACTGCATGGTTGCATGGCTGGCTTCGTGGTCATGATGAGCAGTGGTTTGTCTCAACTGCTGAGTTGCGTAAGCTGTCAACAAATTCTTCGGCTGTGGTGAGGAATCTGCGACTTCGCTGTTTGACTGTTCCTTGCTTCTTATAAACGATGGAGAAGTGGCATCCAACGTCGAATACTGAAACAAGGTTGAAATCGGAGCTGTCTCGCGCCTTGCCGAATCGACATTGGCCGCTGTGGAATCATTCGAGAGCGGAGTGGCGGTATAAATCTGAAAGGAATCGCTGGGTGTCTCACTGAAGGCCAGCAGTTTGGAAACGGGAGTTTGGGTCGGCGTGGCTCCTGCGGTATCGCCGTTGTCCTGCTGGTCACCGGCACGTTTCAGTGCGCTGTTGAGCTGACCCCTCTCCAGGGTCTTTTCGACGGAGCGCGCTTCGATGATGGTGGCCGCCTTGGGACTCTTGGCATACAGTTTTCGTGGCTGCCCCCCCTGCCGGCCATTCTGAGTGCTGACACGGCCCACGGCAGCATTCACCGTGTCGTCGACAAATTGATTCGCTGCTGCGGCAGCCCTGTTCTTGTTAGCGTCGTTTCGTGATCGAGGAGGGAGCGGGCTGTTGGCGGACAGCTTGGTGCCGAAACTTCGTTTTAACGGGGTCGGCGCTTTACTGTCTCGACGATTCATCTTGTCAGCTGCTTTGGAACCTCAGGGCTATGTCTTTCAATTCCGACCAAGTTGGTGGTTATGCTTCGCTGTTGTATCAATGAATGATGACGGCTGGTTCGTGCCATCCATTCCATTTCTTTCTTTGGGAAGGAGGTCGGCCGTCATGAGAAACGTTGTAAACGCCTCGATTTTTTTAAAACATCTCACAATACAATACTCTTGTCATGAGGGTCATTGAAAAAAGATAGAAACGACAACGCGCCGGGCCATGGTTGGGATTGGCATTGTTTGTATTGTTTCGGTTGTGTTGAATTCACCCATTCATGTCGCATAGCTTAATTAATTTAACTTCAAAATTGTTTGAGATAGAACAGCTGTAATGAATGAAATTTGAATTTGTCCGATCACATTCGAAATCCAGTTTTCTCCTCAGGAAAGGACTACGGTACATACATAAATTACTATACGTAAGTTTTGCACCTCCTATAAAATAATAATAACAAAAACCAGTGAGCATAACAAACAGAGTATTGTAGACTATTGTAGATACAATACTGGAACAAGTGAATGTGTCTCCATGCCAGCCTTTGTCAACTTGAAGCCCCGGTGACAATGGTGCCATACAATGTGGCCATTCCAGTAGCATCCAAATGATTGGTGTTCAATGTTGTTCAAGTTAACATGATGTTTGTATTTAATATAGCTTTAACCAGCTGTAGAGGCTACAAATCTTATTCACTTTGCAGGGGGCCTTATCATTGACATCAATTTAAAGGTAAAATGAGCGTATCATATGACAATGTAATGCAACTGTTGGAATGCACACGGACCTTGAACAAAGGCTCAAAAATTTGCGGTATGTTTATAACAATTCAAAAAAAGATGGCAGCGGAATTGAAAATTCAATTGCAAAGGTCTAATTGAGAAGAAGGACAACATCATTTTGCAGGAACTCAACACTTTGATAAAAATGGACATTCCAAATGCGAGAAAGTTTGCCTAATTGCATACCAAGCAACATGTAATTTTAGAAGAACAGCATGACAGGGATACTCATTTTAAAGACCAAAAACAAAAAATACTCGACTGGATGTTTGTTATTTTAAATTGTCATTGCTACTAGAAAGTAGCTCATAATCTGTACTAAACTATAATTATCACTCCAATTAGATTCCTAGTCCAAAGAGAATAGGTCAGTTTGATCAAAATAACTAGAGTCTCTTGACAACGAATCAAGACACCCCCACGACGACGGCAACAATGACGAAGAGCGAGCAAGTGCAAAAGACCAATGACTGCACCAAGAGCAGGAGCAATGGGAAGAATAATTCGAACAAGTTGATGACAAGCCAATCAAAGGCTCTCCTCAAGATCAAGTGTGCCAAATGAAACAAGCACAAGATCAAGGTATCTTTCAAAGACAGCGAGGGAAACGACATCAAGGAAATGATCTACACCTTCCGCGACGGCGAACCCACCGGAACTTCTTTTTGAATTGGAAAAGCAGCTCCTTAAGCTTGGCAACAGGTACAACCTCTTCGAAGGAAGACAGTGGAAAGTCCTCTGCCAAATTGGAGGAAGAGCACTGGAAGGACGGTGCAAAAAGTACTGGTGCGACATTGTCGAAGGCGCCTGCAATCACAATACCGGCGACGCCATCATCCAACGCAAGAAATTGCAAGACTTCAGTGTATGGGTCCATGGGTGCTCATCCCATGAGAAAAAATAATCTATAAGAGAAACCTTTCCAGAACTGTCGGGTCAAGGAACCTTCCTACTTTCAAATGTTTATTTGACACAAAACATTTTCCTAAGACCTCCATGACATTAAAAAGTTCAAAGTTGCATCACTACATAATGAGTTGCCCACAAGAAAAAGCCAACGATAGTCAATTCCCAGACATGCTCACACCAATTGTGATCAAAAAGACAGTGATTGTGGTAAACTAGTGTACATGCATTGGTGATGTTTGTCAATCATTCTTCAACGGGCCTCTTGCTCTTGGAGAATGCAGGCATGATATACCTTGACACATCATCTTTCTCATTCTTCTTGATTTCTGGTTATTGAATTGATCAATGACAATGATTTTGAGAATTGAATCATCTCTCAGTACTTGCCTTGTTCGGGGAGAGGCTAAGATGAGAAAGAGAGTTGTGGGTGTGGCGCATCAATATGAGATGAATTCTAGTGTACCATCATCCTGCCTTCACTTTGCTGTGGCTTGCATGTGTTGATGTGATCACATTAGTTGATATAACTTACTCTATGGTTTTGGAATGTAACTCCTCAAGTTTTGGGGAAATAAAATTTCAACAAAATTCTTCTCTTGGTATACCTTCAATAGAAATGTTAACCCCTCCAATTTGTGGGATATTAAAATTCTGTTTTAACAAGATTCTTTGCACTTAAAACAGAGAAGAATCATGCTAAAACAGAATTTAATATTGTCAATATTCATTGAATGAAATTCCCATAAAATGTTCATAATTTGAATTTGTTTGAGCTCTTATGTTGGCACATCCATAGACTCAGGTTATTCTTGCTTACATAGGCACCAATTTCATTATTTTTGGTCAGTGTCAAACCTTCCAGCTAGCACCAGAATCATTTGGGTCTGGAACTTTAAAGTACCAGAAGCAAGTCAGATAACAGGGATTCACTTGACAGAACTGTGTAAACTCTACTCAATCATGACTTAAACAGATATAGGTTCATGCTGATGAGTTCTATAAAATTGTTTTGATGGTAGTCTCTTTTCTGCTGCAGCCACAAAAAGCTGTGGTCCTCCTTGCAAGGTCGGCAATGTCAGCTATCTTGTCTTCTGTCTTTCATCAGATCAGTTGATACATATGTTGGTGTCTTGAACAACCAGGCCACACAGCAATATGTCAACATAGGAATAGGATACAAGTCCCAGATACTGTTAACAAAAAGGGGCAGGAATAATCAAAAGCAAAATTTGATCTGTGGTACAAGAAACATTACCAACAAGTTCACTGAGTGCCTTCTTGGCTTTCTCAAGTGGTGGTGACACTGGTAAGGGAATTTTGTGTGGCTTTATGTCAGAGGTTGAGACAATTGGTCTTAAAGACAAACCTATCAATGAAGGAATTGAAGTTACCAGCACTGGTGATGTCTCAGTGATAACAATGTTAACAACCAATGATGGGGGTGTTATGACAGCTTTAAATTTTTTGATTACAATCTATTTGGCCCAGTGATGGGTGAACCAGTTTTCTGTTGGGAAGAGATTGGAAATGATTATGTAAGAGAATCAAGAATCCATTTGCATTTGCAAGCTACAAAGATCTGCATGCCTGTTTGAATTTTTGAATTTATCTACAAAGAGAAGTAAAACTATGATTTAAGTGTAGTTGGATATTTATCTGAGTGGTGCATAACCAATCCCAATCACAACATATTTGCAACACCATCTTGGGGATGTCTAAGGACCTTTCACAATCTTGTCTGAAGACATTCCTGCCAGGATCAAATCACCAACCTTCCTCCAGAACACATTCCTCAGATAATACTTTCTGTTGACTGCTCCTCTTTCTTTCTCAGCAAAATCCTTAGCAGCTTTGAACCCACCTGATCCAAACTCATATTCCTTCCAAAGAGGCTCCTAGGGCACTTGGAAAGCTGAGCTATCAATGATCAATCTTCTGTGAAGGATCTAGTTCCATGGCTTCTGGTTCTGCAGCTGACACTGTAGGTAGTTCACTTGCTTGTATCTCTGCTACTCCTGCAGTATCACAATGCCTCCTGATTGGATGAGATGGCCTGTTGACGAAGCAAACAATATTGTGATTGGGATGCGTGAGCTGTGCAGGAGGACCTAACACAACATGTTAGAAAGGCATTCAGAAGAGAAACAAAAGAAAAACAAATCTCACCTCCAAACCTTACCTGTAACTGTCTCTTGTGGTTGACTCGCGCATCTGCCATCTCTCTCCAAAGATGGGTTACCTGCAATGCAAGTAGGTGGATTTCCTGACTGCGCAGCCCCAACCCCTGAAGCAAAGCTGGATTGTCTGTGTCATCCTCATCATCGCCTCCACCTATTTGGTCAATCAACACATCAGAATCATAACTCTTTATTGGATTTTCACCAGCAGGAAGCAAATTGTTTGCAACCAAGTCCTCATACCACTGTAAAATTTGCATTTGCTTGTCTAAAGGCACCGATTCCTCACCGCATCTGTCAAATACCCTCCATAAGATTGTCCCACCAAGAACAAGACAGACCTATTGCGCATCCCATGACTCGCCATGTTTGGTGTGATGTGATCTAAGATCCACCCATCAGGAATACTCGACTCCGGTGCAATAGCATAAGTCACTACCCCTACCTTGTAAAGAGCTGCTGCAACCTTGGCGTTGACTGAAGGTATACTAGTATCAGCATATGTCTTGTTTTTGTGTCTGGAGTTCCCCCAGCAAACCCTAAAGTCAGTATTATCATAAATGATGCAAAAACAACTTGGTAGAAAAAGAAAGCATTAAAAGGACGCAACAACATTCCTTATTCCACTGTCAAACAAATAACAAAGGGACACATTGTCAGTATAAAGATAGCAACATTGACAACTTATATTCTCACCTTGTTGCATCCATTCCATGAAAGCTATAGCAAACTTGTGGATGCTGTGACTTCCTAGTAGACCGAGGTCAATAATTTGAAACTGGTCATTGCTCAGGATAGATGAAAGGACCTTTTGGACCTTCTCTTTGACTCTGATGGCATCTTCCAGGCCATTGATGCCAAAGATAAAGTCATTCTGCTCTAGGTGAAACTCAAAGCAGTATTTTGGCCACAGACCATGCAAAGAAATGGTGTCATAATGGGGCTCCATTGTCCCAAAAATGAATTGCTGGGGAGAATCACACCACAGCAGTTGACCCATGACAGTATAGTCTGGATACTTGCGGTATGGCTGAAGATCTGGCTGCCTGAATTTGCTGCGTAATCTAGCCTTCCAATCATGGTGAACTGGAAGCAGAAGTAAGCAGCAGCACAAAGGGCAGCCTCTTTGACATCAAGGCACCAGACAAGCTTCTGGAGTTGCTTGAATTCTTCAGGAATCATGGGCCTCCTCACCCTGGAGGTTTCACCCTGGAGGTTTCACCCTGGTGCTGCACAAGGAAGTGCTTCATTAAGAACAGGAGTTTTGCAAGGAGACAAAAATGGGTGGGATTCCCAGTGCTTGCAGCCTTGTTCCACTCCATGTGCAAGTTGGGAATGAAGAAAGAGATGGATTTCTTCCGACTCAGCACAGAGGCTTGGCTGTTGTGCACAGGAGGTTCCAGATTTTCATCCCCCTAGGGGTTTTCATAGACTCTACTCTTTGCCTAACAATAAATGTCCTCTGCTGTGATCTCGAGGAGCTGCTCCCAAGAGAAGACATGTATCCTTTTGAATAGGGCTGATGGGTCTTCCAGGTCATGAAATGGTGAAGAGCTGGCTCATACCTGTCCATGAATGTGGCTTAGAAATGTGGGGCACCACAGGGCTGCCTTCTGGTGGATGCGGCATGACTGTACTGTTGGTGTTAACAACATGCAGGTGGATTTGGAGGAGGATGTTGGGGGGGAGGGAGGAGGTGCATATTGGGGCTGTGCCTCCGCCGGAAAGACAGCAGCAAAGGCACTTACAACAGTGGCAGCAGCCAGTCACTGCTGTTGTTCAAGATGTTGTTTAAGTGTTGTTGTCATAGCAATCTGACATAAAAGGATATGGTGAGTTGCTTTGGTGATAGCAATGACAATGCTGTTGTTGTTGTTTCATTTATATTTTATATTATAATAGATGTGTTTCATCAGCATTCAGCAAAAAACTATGAAAATGATGTGATGGCTGAATGGGTAAGTGTATGTACATGTGTTGGTTTAATCATGGAAGTAGAAAGGGTTTAATGACAGCTGATGAGTAAGTAATGGGACTATCATGTCATGAAAGATCTGGTAATATGTTGGATATCTTTACCAGGATGCCACCTATTATGCTAGCAAAGTTTTGGTACTAAATTTTGTTCACAGCAACACATAGTAATTTTTCAAGCTTAAAAATACCATATGACTTGGAGGAGGGTAATAAATATGGCAGGAAAATTTGTGTTGGTAAAGTATGATGCCAGAGAGAAAAATATCACACCGGTGTTAGGCTGGGACTTTGTAGGCCCAATGGACAAATCAGATCGGATCGGAGGAGTCCTACGAGCCCGATTGGCCAATTGGTGCTGCGAATTGGTGACTTTGTAAGCACCAATGAACGCCTCCAATAAATTGAGCCCCCTTTTTGGATTGGCCGATTGGTTCTGTCACGAGTCGGACTGTCCAATCGGAGCTCGGATTGGACGCTATTTTCCCCTCGACGTTCAATCAACCAATCGGTTTTCCTATGGACATATTACGTGTAAGTATGAAAGTGGCGGGAAATACACAGACGTGGTGAAGAATAAGTTGATGTGGCAAAGAAAAAGATGACGTAGCGAGAAAAAAAAGACATGGTGGGAAAAAATGATTGGACTATTGCCCTACGGCTCGCGATTGCCAGCTATTGCGCCAACAAAGTCAAGTCCAATACAAAATGGCCCTTCACCAAAAATCTGTCACGGATTCTGATTGGTCGATTGGGATTGAACTTTACAAAGTCCCAGCCTTAGTCTGACTTTCCATGGGGGGGAAAGGCTCATTCCTCATCTCCAGGTGGCATTATGAGGCAGTATCTCCAGAAAATTAGCCCAGGACAGACATGTTTCTACTGCAAAGAAGCAAGTATGACTGAAAGGACCAAGTCCTGTCAGAGTAGTTATCATCAAGCCATTTTCTCTTCACATTGACCTACTGGTATTAATACCATCTCAAGGCTTCTTGGAGAACTGAGAAACATGGGCATGTCGAGAAGCAAGAGGTCACGACTTTAGATATATCTTCATCACCCTCTTTGTGATTGTTGCAGGCATGGGCACTGCGGAGTCTTTTCAGTTGGCATGCCGCAGCTCTATGTCTGTGCAGTGCCCATATATGATACAGAACCACGCAACAGAGATGACCACGTTTCGGGCATTGGGTTTGGTCGGAGCCGGGATAAATGAAGGAGCTCTTGTTTATCACTTTTTTGCAGCAGTCTGTTGACTACTTTTAGGGGTGAGGGAATGAAATTGGGGTTTACTTTGTCATGTCTTGTCTGTTTTTACATGTCGGAGTAAAAGATATTACAAACATCTACAACTCTCTGAGGAGTTGCTATCAAAAAAATCTTATTGAGACAAGATTTTATATAATTTTATCGCCCTAACCAAAAGAAAAAAATTAATACACACCGCCTCACTGCGTGACAGCTACTAACAGGCCACGAACACACAACAAGCAACCACAGCACCTGAAGTCGACAGCCATGTGCAGATTGTCTCTGATTCAAAGAGGTATCATTCTCATTTTGCTCGCATCAATTAACTCCTATGCCGGTTATATACAGCCATCACTTGATATAGAAAATGTTCATGAAAGTAATGATGAATCCATAGTACTCGAGAATGAACGAAGACGAATCAGCACGTTGGGTCCAGATGATGATGATTGGAAATACCAACCAACCAGTAGACTCTTGCAAGAAGCGAACAATGAAAATGACATCAACCAAGAGAGCGATGATAATGAAAACGCTGGCAAAGACAACAACCACGACTGCATTACCGAATACAACTACCTGTCTGAACTAATCAACCACATGTTATCTACCTCACCAAACGAATGGAGCATAAACGAAATTATATTAGGATGTTGTCTCGTATCCGTCGTCTTATCGGCAGCTCTGGTAGCTTTGTGTTGCGTGTATGGGTGCTGTAGTGCTTATTGCTGTTGTTGTTGTGAGGAAAGAAGAGAGAGGAAGAGGAAGAATGCGTGTGGAGACGACGATACGTATACATCAGGGTATGGATTGGATTATGAGTTGACGAATGACAGCAGTGTGATGTGACGAGGATAACGCAAATCTTCGCTCAGGTCCCCGCAGATGAAGATTCATGTTGGCTACGATAATTCTTTTCCGGTAATACGAATAGAATACTAAGGAGAGATGAAGGGACTTATCATTGTAAAATATTTTTATGGCGAACATTAAAACTTGATAAGTTTCAAAGTGGCGTGCACATAGAACGTTTAAGTTTAAAGCTCCGACTTCGCCGAGGAACCACAAGTGCCACATGAAAACCTACAATGCTTCGCCATCCAAACACTTGCATTCTCACCACCACTGCAATTTCCTTTCTTTTTCAACTCTCGGCACATTTTATAATGATCATAACAATCTGGACTTTCATTGCGATTGATCCTGTCAGAAGCGTTGATGACTCGTCCGTATCCTCGGGGTTGTTCGTCTCGCAGCATAAGGTTCATCATGGGGAGAGATCTCATGATGGGTTGAGCAATGGCTGATCCGTGGTTTGTTGCTTCGTCATAAGTGAAGATGTTGACGTTCATGGTTGTGGCACCATCCCAGGTCACTACAACCTGCCCTTTGTCGAGCAAGGCAATGTAGAGAGCACCCTCGCCTATTTCGTGAAACGAGTCTTTGGCCAACTCGCTACTGAATTGCTGAGTAACAGTTTGGAAGGCCGCCTTGATCCCTCCAAAAGACAGAGGAGAAGCAGCAGCAGCATTCAAACCATATTGGGACACACTTTGAAGACCAATAGGCTGCTGTCCATAAAACTGCTCCAATCCAGGTCGCTGGTCGTAATCGGCCCACGAAAACGTTACCGGATCGTAATCAGTCTGTTGTCTCATTGCTCCTCGGATCGTTATCTTACGTATTTCTGCAAACTTAACCTCCTCCCGGGCTTTCAACACCGTTTCCGCTCGCATAAAGTTCATCAATGACGTTGAGTGTCCCTCGTGGATGAGACCAAAGGACATGGTCTTTTCACCATTTCCCACGTAGATTTCAGAATAATATTCAGGCTCTTCTTCGGCGTGGTTGTATCGTGATTTGAGGAAGAAGTTGCGGTGTTGGTCGTTGGCGTCAAGGATAGGAACCAAGAACAAATACGGCTTTTTGATGGTTTTCCAAAATTTGAGAAAGTACTGGTGGCAACCAGTGACGTGTGGCGATGGGGCAAGGGCATCTACAACGACGAGGTTAATGCCTTGGACTTTCTGGGCCACTTCTCGTAGGGCAACATCGACTTTTTTACCACAGAGGGAAAGTTCAGATGAGTTGTCCTTCATATTTTGCCGCCATTTTTGGATGAACTCGCCTTGTTTGGCTGCGTTCGATTCCAATTCCTTGTCGTCTTCAGGGGAACAACTCCACAGTGTTACGATGTTGGAGAAGCCTTGTTTTTTTAGACTGTCTTTGGCACGACATGGAAGTGCTCCCTGGACGCCGCACAAAACGACTGCGTTGACGTCTTTTGTCTGCCGAATCATGAGAGAAATAATATCTTCGTATCCAGCATCAATGATGGGTCGAAGGGCTTCTTCGTCACGGTAAGAAGTGTTTAAAGTAATAGACTTGCTGCTGCCCTCCTTCACCTCCTCACACCGTCCAATCTTGGACAAATCAGGACCAACAGTCATCAAATCTTTGGCACGAGTATCCACACCCCGCATGCCACCCGTGACAATCCTATAAGATGACCAATCTCCTGCGTTGACTCCCAGAGTTTTGAGGAGTTCAGTACGAATATCCTCCTGCTTCTCAAAGTTGCCCCACAAATGAATATCAAGTTTGCAGTATTTGACATTGGGCCACGTTTCTGCAAGAATGTAGCCTTCCTTCATTGCAAGGGCAACGACCACACCACTACTTGCTCCAGCACTGTCACGAGTGGTAGTAGAGAGCACTTCGTATCCCAGATTTTTTACCGTCTTCTCCAACTCCTTGGAAACTTTACCAGCGTCTTCTAGACCCTTGAATGCTACATTTTCCGCCTCTAAAATCAGGAGAATACCCGCATATGCCACTTCATCATCACCAGTTTCCTCAGTGGTATCATCACATATCCTAGGCTCGCCCCAATACTTACTATAATCGGTCACAGGACCCCAATGATCATCCACGTCATCAAGTGGCTTGTACACCAAAGTCTCCACCTGATCTATCCCCTTTCCACCCTTTAGATGATGAAAAGTGGGATTCAAAAAGTCAACCTTATCCGAGCCACAAAGCACCAACTCATAATCGCAAATGTATGTCACGTCAGGGATAAGTAACTGAATACACGTGTCAAACACCTTGCTCAATTTTTCAAAATATCCAAAATCATTTTTGACCATGATCCCTGTATCACTGAGCAATAACTTCATTGCTCCGAAGACGTCGAGTCCTTTGGTGACAGTCATGCTCATGACTGTTTCAGAAAGGTCGAGTAGGACTAGGTCGAAAGTCCCAAAGTAGGAGCGAGGAAGGAGGGTGAGGGATTTCGCTCCGTCGCCGAACCACCATTGGACTTTGGGGTTGGAGAAGTGGGGTTGGGTTTTGAAGTGTTCGAAGGAGTTTCTGCGGGAGATGGGGATGGAAAGAAAAAGGCAGTTATTGATGAGTCGAGGACTATTATACCGCATTTACATCAAGCACAAAATCCCTTCCTACGCCACAAACTCCCTTGAGCTTTCCAAATGTTTGTCTGTCAACAAAAAGCCAAGCCCTAGACTGGATACAAACTCACCGGGTAACTTTTTGATCCAACTCCAACCCCAACACCATTTCTAGCCCCTCATACTTCAAAACTTCATGGAGCAACATACTATCTCCTCCCCCTACAAACACGACCCTCTTGACCCCGCTCAAGAAGCCTCTATTCAAATAACTCGCGCTGTAATGTACAAACGGCTCGTGATAATGCGGCCTATAACTGCTGCACTGCTGCAACGTGGCATCCAGCCGGAGACACTTGTCCTCCTTGATCAAATTCTCCTCGAAGATCACCCTTTGATAGAGACTGCTCTCCGCGGCCACCTCCTCGAAGTCGTCGTGCGAGTCGTCGTACGGATCATCGCACGAACTCCACTTGAATTCGAGCTGGCCAAAGTCGTTGCGGAAATGTTGCACGTTGTTCCAAATGCGACACGTCTTGTCGGGATTGCGTAGCAAGCATCCCTCGGGGTCTTCCGATTCGTCGTCGGAGGAGTCATCGGACGAGTCGTGCTGCGCGTGGATGTTGATTTTGTAGACGGCGTTGGGACGGTCGTCGTCGTTGCCGGAGACGAGGGACGAGAGGAGGGCGGTCGACGCGGCGAGAAGCGACGAGGTGGGCGTAGCGGCGTTTGCTGTGCCGAAGAGGGTGGAGGAAATGAGGGAGAGGAGAGGCGTAGTGAGTTTCATGGTTGGGTTGGTGGATGCCTTGGATCTACAAAGAGCGGCGTTGCCATTCTTAATTCTAAACGAAGAATGACGATTCTTGTTGAGTCTCTACGTTTGATGCTTTACGGCTAATTGGTAGGGAGCGTTGAGGTAATTGGTAATATAATACACGGTCGTAAATGGGTTTTCAGTTTTATTAAAAATAGCAAGAAAGAAATCTAGAGTTTTCAAGTCAAATAATTTTACTTCTTTGATTCTTCAGTTGCTCATCTTTAATGACTGAACGCATTCTCACAGTAGATTTTCAACGGACGAAAAAAAGTCTACGGGACAGTGTGGGACGTCTCTAGTTTCAGTTTCAGCCATCCTTTCTCATTAGCACCATGTAGGTGACGTGTACATATGTTAGGCCAAAATCCAGGGAAAGTGCGATTCCCAGGGAATTGCAAAAACCTGAGTTCAACGGACTGCGAAATCCAAGGAATTTTTTTTTCACTGGATCTTGCACTTCTGAGCCATATCTCGCCATTGCAATTCCTGTGGAATAGCCGAATTTTTGGGATTCTGTAGAAATCGGATGTATCTAACTCATTTTCATCGATTAGAGAAAGGGTACTGGCACATTTTGGTCCCACATTGGAATCAATTTTGTTTTGCCTCAATGTGACAACTGGATCACATCCATCTAGTACCAATTCCCAGGGAATTGCAATCAAAACCATTCAATACACAGCTTACCAATTCCCTAGGAATCGAGTATGCCACAAATTTCACTCCAGCTAATAAGGAATAGGTACTCAAAAAATCAACGGATAACTCAAATGAAATTGCAACCAAAGTAGGGCTATTCACACAATTTTTAACCAATAACAAGTGTTCCCTTAGAATTGATTCTCGCCTTTTTTGGTCGGATTGCAAGATCCAGTGAAAAATGGATTTTGCAGTCCGTTGAACTCAGGTTTTTGCAATTCCCTTGGAATCGCACTTTCCCTGGATTTTGGCCTAACACATAGACACAGAGTCGAGATTCCTTGAATAATTTTGAGTCACAATGTGTGACTTTGGAGCTCACAATGTTCTCTAGAGGACGGATGCAATCCAATTAATTGGAGGCTTTTAACTCTTATGGAATATGACACTGAGGTAATGATTGATGTCATGGAAGGAAGGGATGCCGAAGGAGGAGGAGGAGGAGGAGGGGGCTAATGTGGATCATGACATATCAGCAGTGATTTGCAACCAAGAGGTTGACATAGGCCAAGAACCTACCTTAATTAGTAGCCTTAGGTACCAATTCGAAAACTGCCAAGTAAGGACTCATCCTAACCTCCCAAGTGATGAAGGATCCTGACAAGGACAAAAGATCCATATCTTTGGATCTAAGGGAAAGGAGAACACCCCTGGAGAGAACCCCAATGGCATGGACCCCCCAACACAGAAGTCCATAGCCCCAAACAAGGGAACACCCTTTGAGAAGGGTATGAGCACACCAATTGTGTGTAGAATCCACACAAATTTTGGTTGCATCACGAGGATTGGAATTGCAGTTCCACTGCCCTTCCATCCTCACAATTGGAGCAAAATCGGCTCATAAAATATAAACTTTGACCCCGGTCTAATCTACCTATAATTTTTGCGTAATACTTTTTTGCGACAATCGGCTCAGGTCACTCTCTAAAACGCCAGGATCACAGATTACAAGAGGATGTGACTTAGCAACATGTCAAGTGGATGCAAGTCAGTCCAGCAGTTCTCTACTGACAAAGGGGCCAGAGTTCCAGCTGTGGCAGGTGCCCCTGTGCTAGAAGGGGAGTGTGGAAGTTTGTAATATGAGTTAGAAGTACCAGAGCTAATTTTCCTATTCTTGTGGCGCCTCAATCACGACTAGCAAAAGGTCTTCAGAATTTTTTATGAATGTGGAAGGAGTATGAGTTTGGTTTTCATCGTTGCAAATATGTATGGATTGGAGAGCTCTACAACAGGAATATTTTGGAGTTCTTTCAGCTTCAGCAATGGTTAGGGCAGGGCACACTGCTGAGAAGGCTGTTGATATGATATATGGAGTATATTGTGCCAATTTGCCTGCTGCACAAATTATTAAGAAGATGAGTACTCATAAGAAAATTTGAGGTCATCCTGCACTGAGAACTGTGGCTGCATATCTTCTTCTGGGTTGTAAATTCCGATTTTGGTTACTCTCTCAAAAACACAGTAACCAGTAACAAACTGGAATTACTGCAGTAATTACTGTAGGTTCTGGATATATTATGGTAAATTTTGTCAAAATGAGCCTTGTTTTGTTGAACAAAGTACTTAGGTAAGTCTTTCTCGGTAATCTCACGATCACAGTAATCACGTTACTGTCAAAATTAGCTAACATTCTGAAGCAATGCAGAATTTTGCTGGAATTCCTCCGGAATTTACAACCTAGATCTTCTTTTAACTTTCAATGTTTCATTTGAATTGGTTGAAAAAATATCTGCCTACTGCCTCGTGAAATCATTACTGACAGAAAGAATTGGCATCTTGGATTTCTATAGATGTATGTAATTTGACAGATGAATGGTCATTTGTGATTACTGTACACCTTCAGTGGTCATCATAGAGTACCCAAGTCAGTGACTAAACCCAACCATTGAATCAATCAATGCTATTGATAAAGTCAGCATAGCTGGTAGCATCCAGGTTGCAAAGATCAAGAAAGAAGCAACAAAAGCCAAAGCAAAGGTAGTTGAACAATCAAGCTCCTCCAGACCTTCTCAAACAAGCAGAAGGAGAAGCTCGTTGAATTCACTGCAAAACAAATTATACGTGTTCAGGAGCAGGAAAATAGATATTTTCACATCTAAAGTCAGAAATCATTACTTAAAGAAACAATTGGCATTTTAGAATTCTGTAGACATATGTAATTTGACAACAAATGGTCATTTTGATTCCTGTTGACGTGTGTCTATCTCTACAGTAGTCATCAACAAAGGCTGGTGAGAAAACCTAACTATGGAATCTATAAACACCGTTGATAAACTCAACATAACAGACGCCACAGCAAAAGTAGTTGAACAAATCAAGCTCTTCCTAACCTTCTTGAACAATGCGAAGGTGGAGCTTGCTGAATTCGTTACAAAACAAATTTGACTTATTCATGAGCAGGAAACAGGTAATTGAGTTCTGTGTATTGGTTAAGACCGCATGGGTTAAGAGGAAAGATGAGGGAAATCTATTAGCTGACATGAGAAAAGCAAATACAGAATTACACTCTGTCCTCAGTCCTCTAGCATGCTCATAATTCCATGTAAAACCCCAAAACAGGTTTGTGATATCTCTTCTTGCTGCGCACTGACCAAGAAAGATTTAGAAACCTTTCTTACAAATGTCACTTTGGCATATGTAAGAAAGCACAACCACATTGCCTTGGCAATGGCTATGTTGGGAAATGCTGCTACACTATTGAAATGTGGAGAACTACCTTCTGTAGGAGAATCGGTGTACCCATACCATGCATGCAAGTGACGCTTCATCCAAGATCAAACTCCACTAAAGCAGACTCGCCTAATTAGATTTTGATTTTGAGTGTCATCATTGATGAAGTCTGTATGATTAATTTCAACTTGCTTGACTTGCTTGATAGGGTTTTGCAGGAGTTGATGTGAAATAATGAGTGCATGGGAGGAAAATTAATTGTCTTGATTCACCATTTCTATCAGATGTCACCTGTAATCCCTCAAGGTAGAAGATCTGACATCATGGCTGCAGCAGTTATCAACAGCAAAATCTGGAGCCAATTCAAACATCTGTTAAGACAGAACATGAGAGTTTAGATGATATGCTTGAGTTGAATACATTACCATTCCATGATCATTGGTTTCAAGAATAATCCAATTGTCTGCTCGATCTCAAACATGGGAAATTACCCCCTGCTGTGCATAATGTCATGGGAATGATACATACAAATCCCCAATCAGATTGTATGCAACATTCACAAAAAATTAGAAGATGAGGTGCTTGAGAATTTCCCACAAAGTTATGATGACCTACAATACCTCCAGACATGGGTAATAATTTCCTCAACAAATAATACCACCCAACAGAAATACTTTCAAATAGCCAAAGCTTTGCAATGTAACATGGTGAATAGTGACAGTATTGATTCATGTGTGGAAGATGAAGATGTTGCAGGCATCCCGCCTCACATATTATTTTTGAAACCTGGTTCATGCATCATTTTAATAAACATAAATAATCCCAAAATCAGTCATGGTCACCAGTATGGGACCAGATACAAAAGGTGCTAACATCAATTTTGATTCAAGATGAAAAGCTCTTGTGTGCCCCCACACTCAGAGATTCTCATTCCTCACATCTCAATGATTTCTAAAGACACAGATCTCCCAGTTCTATTCAAAAGATTTCTAGAAATTATATCACTCTTCTCATCAACCTAAGGGGAGTGTATGTCTGTCACATGGAGTTGAACCACTAGCTTGGTATTATGTATTTAAGATCACCTGTGGAGATTTTTCTTTTGATCACTACTTGAAACAGACTTAGGCAGGCTTCGAGTAATGTTTGATGACAAGTAGTTAGTTGAATTGTGATATTTTAAAGGGGGTATTCTTGTCTGTTATAATTATGTTGTAACATAAAAAATGACCAAGTCATTCACAAGAGTCAAACTGCAGCTGTCCTTGTGCCATGTATGATGGAGCAACTTGTTTCAATACAACTTTGTCTTCGCTTTTTTCATCTTTTGGTCAATGGAAGGGCTCATAATTTTTGGACCTGCCAATTCTCATACCACATGTACACAGCAACCTTCTTGCTCCAATCATAAAAGAATTTGATGTGAGAAATAAGTATGTCAGTTTCTTTGTTCATGCTTCTGACAATATTGCTAAAAATTATGTATGTACTCACTTCTCTACTTACCATCACACAATGACATCACTCTTAATATTTAGTGATTTTTGTTCTATCTTGGTGGATTGATCTTGCCTGGTGTATGCAAACTCTAATGATAGTGGCTGCATTGTGGCTGTCTTTATGACTTCCCTGCAAACTTCCTTACAAATTTCAATGCATTGGAAAAACAAAGACACTTAAACTCGGGAATTGACTTGTCTTGTTTGTGTTTACTGTGACATGGTTCACTGATGTGACATGTCCAAATAAAATATCACAAAAAGCTAAGTCTATTAAAAGTTGTGATCTAAGGAAAAAACAATCTTCACTAGTATTGCCTCAGATCGAGCAAAGCTCAGGGTCAATCACTGGACAGGGCAGGTATTTATCATTTACCATAGGCACGAATATATTGGTGTTGGTTGTTTAAGGTGTGGGGATCCTGATAGTGTGTTTATTTATGCAGATCAGAGTGAATTTGACAGTGTTGGACAATATTTGATGGAGGGCACAACATAAGCATATAATGTTGCCTCTAAAGAACTATGTCATAGGAAAACCACTTACCTTCAAAACTTGTGCACGAGACCACTTCAGATTGATAGTACTTCTAAAGGTATTCTTGATTCAGTATTTCTAAAGGCATTCCTGGTTCTTGGTTCAATGGAAACATGAAAATGAATACAGTGTATTCTCTGAATCCTGTAAATCCTTATACTATTATATTTGAAACATTCCAAATTTCACAGTGCAAGAGGAGAAATGATAATGTTGTAGGTACCCTACGAGGGATACCTGTACCCAATGGTAAGCCCCTCTTATTGTATGTGATAGCCCATGCAAAGCCTGCTAGTTAATTTCACTTTGTCAATACACTTGTCAATGGCACACAGATTTTCTGACAATGATGCACTCCACAAGCCTTGAAACTCTCCCCCACACTTGCCATCCCCTCACCTTTCAAACAAAATACCAAGGGACACCAAAACTACATCTCTGAGTTGATAAATGCCATGATATGTTTATTCTCAATATCACTCTCATCAACCAGTGTAAGGTATTTTTATCAAAAATGCTTCATTATGAATATCAATCAACCTAAGAGGGCTGAATCCCATTATGGTTAGCCATCTGTCTTCTATATTGCATGCTATTCTTTGTGTGACCACAAAAGCAATACAAGGGTTTGAAGGGGATACATGCAGCTGGCACAATTGATTACACAAACATTACAATTTCATGAAACAATGAAAAATGTTCTGAATATCATAGATCTTGACATCTGTTGAAATGTCTTCTTGCTTGTTTGGTGTTTTCATTTTCATTTTCTCTAAAACAATGGAAGCAAAGTCACAAATGGTAAAAAATCTGAAAAAGTGAAACCAATAAAAAGTACATCTCCTTATTCATGCCCTTTTCATGTTGGCATTCGTTTTGCTACATTTGAACAAATAACATTTCAAGAAGATGATCAGAAATGTTATTCTAGACTTTACTAATCTAGACGGTATAACCTTCTACAATCCTGACCATTAGTAATACTACTGTGGTTCTGACAGTAACCATAAATATTTCAATAATAGTCAAAAACATAGGTTGACATGTTCCCTGTATCAGTGTCATAGCTTTAAAATGTCCAACCCATCTTCACTTATGAGGTAAAAAGCCACTTGACATTGAAATTACCTTCCTCATGTTTGGCATTGCGATAACTCCATGCCAATTGATCAAAACTGGTTCAATCCTGCTTCTCACAAATTGTCCGCCATAGAACCTTTTCTCCTTAAATGAAAAAACAAGAAACAATAGCCAACAAAACAAAAGAAAACAAAAGAGAAGCAGTGTTTTTTCACCCTTCACTCATCATTGCTACTTCTGCTTGGTGTTAAAGATGTGGCATTCCAGTGAGCGCCTTCTGATTAGAACTGTGGAATATTATGTCCCCAGTGCTGAGGATCGGGCCTAAAAATTTAAGTGAAGCAAAATAATGTTGTTTCTCATGCTGCACACATGGCCACTTCTTTTGCTAGTTGTTGTGGATAAGACATTCAAGTCAGTGTGCCTGCTACAACTGACAAACATTGCTAGACCCAACAAAGGGCTTCACATAGTATTTCCACCATATGTGCAATCCCATCAAGATGACTGGCAGGGAAACATTGATGTGCACCTTGGTATAGTTCTATAGGTACGTGTCAAACTTGGAGTGCAGGAGAGTAATAAGAACAGCAATGCTGAAGCTTTTATTGTTTTGAACGAATTCATGTCTTTGGTCATGAGGATCATTACCTGCTTGGTTTCTTCCGGAAACCAAAGATGCTACCAGTTCCATTCTTGAAAGTCTAGCAATTATCCATTGATACTGATTAGCATGCGAGCAACATTTATGACCGTGTTTTGTTCCAGGTCACATGAACTTGTTTTAACCTTGAAATCTTAAATATGTGTCACTCTGGTGGTAGTTTTGGGAAACAATGGAGTGGACAAGGAGAGCTTGAAGAGACAAAATAATTACATGGACAGGCTGCAACTGACTACATTGAAACCCAAATGACACCAAACAATGTCCTGCCATAGATGAAAAATAATTTAATTGCAAGTAAATATGCTGGATAACTATCTCTCACAGATACCAATTTCGTTACTACCCAAAATATGTTTTGTGATATGGTATCTTGTTTTTTCCATGTCCCATCTTAAATATTGACCATGGCACTCTGAAGGCATTAGAGGAGTAGAATTTTTTTCATGAAAGACTGATTAGATGCAAAACTGTTAGCTTGATATGAAAACTTACAATATGTAAAGCACTCGCTGTCACTGAAATTATTGATTATGTTTACCATAGTTCATGATGTAAATGATGAAAAATGGAAGTGATACCACCCACGGACGAGTCCCTAAATGCTAAATCAGGTAATACCATGAGCTGTCAAGAAAAGATAAACATTGACAACCTGACCTTGCAAAAATACCTGCTCAATCATATCAACGCCAAAGCTTTGAACAAATATAGGCTTGACAATAATGGAAGTATTCTCATGAGAAGCAGAATGTTGAAGTCTTTTTGTTAGAATTGGACTGCCTTCTCATCTTTGTTGGGTAGTTGGGACATCAATCATGTGATGCATTTCTACAGTTGGTTCTCAACCTTATATATAAAAGAAAAATGGAGCAATCAAAGTCTTTATGTTCATAGACTCAAATCAGAATTAGACCATCAAGGATGTAGTTGGCAAAAAGGACACAGCACATATCACACATCTGTTGATGTAACTTGGGGATAGTTCCACTTTGTAGGTAAGATTTGGACATAGTCAAATTTTATTGGAGTAAAAGAAATTCAAGCTGAATAAATTCATAACCTCACATATGAAAAAACATAGTTCTGCCTTATATAGGAATGCATCATAAGTACAGACCCCTCAGCAAAGGCATTTCATGAGGAAGTTCATATTGACAAAAATGAATTCACACGTCAAACCAGCACATATCAATGGGCTACTTTCGTAAGTCGAGATATCAATGATGAAGACATAGCACCAAAGAAAGAAAAAATGATTTATTTCATAATCTAATATAATTTGAGGCATTATTTTAAAGATTTTGATATGATCAAAGCATGGACAGAGGGGTAGCAGTCACGAGTGTGGATCATTTGAGTCAATATCTAATTCAGATGGCGCCAATGGGTAGTGTCTGGCATCTTCTAACAAATTTTCTAGTATCATTCCATATTTACCCAATTCATTTTCATCACAAGCTAACTCAATTTATCAAATTGCGTTGGTTAAGTGTTCTCAAAAGAAGCTCATCCCACAATTCATCCTATTAAAGAATAGGTTCAACTATCACATAGCACTACTTCACAATGGAGGGGTCACAATTATCAGAGTCATCCTGTATTTTGCAATGAGTACCTGCAACACAACTACCTAAAAATCAAGGTAATAGAACAACAAGGTCAAATGGTGCAAGAAATCGTCCCGGGGGGATATTCTAGAATAATATAAAATGAAAACAACATACAAAGTCATAAAAATTATCACTCAGATGCATCATATTTTACCAAGTCTCATGCCTACAGATTCAACACCAATAATGATTTGCACAAAGTTTGAAAAAGCTCAAAGTCAGAGTTCAAGTATGCTACACATCATTTTATCTCACTGAAAGAATTTTTCACATGTTTTGATACACAAACTAAGCCTCAGATGAGGTCGAAATGAGCTATGAGCATATTCTTCACGAGCCCCAAAGCCACTATTTTTGGTGGTGATCATTGTGAAGAAAAGTCAGAATTTATAAGCAGTATGCTCCTGTGGCATTAATGACTTTGTATAAAAGAATCACTTGAAAAACTTCTCTCCATCACATCTGGAATCCACATCAAGACACCCATCATAAAATGGATCATGATGGAGCAAACCACAATAATTGCAGCAAGAAAATATCATTTACAAAGCTTCTTGCCTTGGCAATTTAAGGATGGTATCAATCATAGCATACGTGGTTTGGTTTATGAGTTGAATTTTTCTTTACATTCTTCTATGCCTCCATTTTGTCTTATTGCATTAAGTATTTGCGAATTTTCTTTGGCTTCGATGTGTTTCATAGCAAGCAAGGACAAAAATATGTTGTTCATTAGAAGGAAGAAGAGTGTTCCAAACAATGTTGACAATGTTAACTTTTCATCGACACACATTAACACATCTCACTCACATTTGGATATGCCTATCCCTTCATGTTCATGCATCATCACCTTCTTCATCATAACCAAAATATGAAAGTCGAGACAATTATTGTACCAACTTGACCTGTGCTAGTTGCCGTCTTGAGATAGCATCATAACTGCTTACTTGCATTGTTTCTGTGGTTTTGAAACTATGTTAATATACACATTTGTGAACTGTGAAAAACAAGCTGCTGGATGCTTATCATTATCCTTGACAGATTAAAGAGTGTTTACATTTAAATTTTGCAATGATGATTATTTTTTGAAGAGCCATTGGCATAATCAATTCTAATTCATGACACTCTTACTACTTCTGCTTTGAGATAAAGAAAGAACTTATCTTAGGAAAAGTTAAATAGTTCGTGCAAAAATGCATGATCCGAAAACCAACACACTGTATTCCGCAGAAGTTCTTGCAGTAAAGTAGTTTTCAATTCAATTAAATCATGTAAAAATATTGGAAAACATGGGAGTTAAGGGGAATAAGCTTTCTTGTCAAACTCATTTGCCCTCTAAAGCATTTTGGCTTAGATTTTGTGATTTTATCTCTCTTGGAACAAAACTGAGCGGAGTTGTGGGCGGTAAGGAAATTACAGTCATATTTATGAAATTCCCGTATGTTGTACCAAATGGTATGGTATCATCATGCATGCACTTGTCTTGTGCCTACATACAATACCAAGATAGTTGGTTAGAAGTTAAGGTTCTTTCAGTGGCTTACAGGAATGGAAGGAGTCTCAGAAAGTACCGATTCCCACATGGAAGCTTTTTCGTGTTTAAGCTGAACGGCTTACTTTTTGAAAATGGCTCGATCTATAATGTAAGCCATTTTCCAAGAGTAAGCCGTTTCAGTCCAAAACGACTCACTTTAGAAAAATGGCTTAGTCTTGAAGGTAAGTCTTTCTGATACGTTTAAGCCTAATCACATTGGAATCAATAACATTTTTACGAGATAGCTTGACAGTATGCCGTTTACTGAAAAGTAAGCCGTTTAAGCGTGAAATGGCTTACTCTTCAGTAAACGGCTCATTTTCAAAAGTAAGCCACTTTCTCAAGAGTAAGCCGTTTTTGCTTGAAACGGCTTACTCTTGGGAAATGGCTTGCTTTTCCAAAAGAAAGCGGTTGAACGGAATCAGTAACTTGTTTTTAGGAACATGTTGGGCTAATTAATTACAGAGCAATCAAGGCAACTACGGCACATCTCATGGGCACCATACCTATAAAAGTTTTATCCTTCGTCAGCCAACCAACTCTCCTTTCACCCTTGTCCATGCTCATACTACGTGAGGCAGGTACCGCTTGTGTTGTGGAGGTCAAACTAGGTACAATACCTACGAGTACAGGGTTCAACTACCATATTCTTCATTAATAAGCCGTTTCAAATTTAATTGCCATGACAGAGGCTCTTTTCCCTCAACTCCATGGTGAAACAGCAACACATGTAAGTGAAAATGGTCGACTGAGCGTTAGCTTCATGAAAAAGTGTCATGCCATCAGTTTTCAGTGAATTCAACCACAAATTGATGGGTACCAGCACTAACAGCACTACTTCTCTTTTGTTGTATGCATGTTATCTCCGCCTAATGCATCTACTCTGGATGGACAAGGACTGGATACAACAATCTATAATTTAGAGGGAGAAAGTTTTGCAATTGGCTGCTGCTGCAATTCAAAGTCAACCACTTTAACATCATTACAAGCTATTACAAGGCTCTTTCAGAATCTCTATGTTATGACGAAGAACCCACTCCGAGGACAGGTTCTTCACGCTCGCGTCTTGCAGATGGATGTTGAAATCTTTGACTCATCATCAATACAACATACGGTTGATGAGATGTCTTGGTTTGGGGAGAAGTGAGACATAAGTTTTCTTTCATCTTTCAAGTTTGTTAAGCTACATAGTTTGTCGCATGATTCAAAGACAATGACAAGGATTGTTGCCCAATGTGTGCGAGAGCTTGTACGGCTCAAGACCAATGCGAAATAAGAGAAAAACTCAATAAACCAGTAACAATAAACCTTTCCGCTTCAGAGCAACAACCCCATGAAGACACCAGCGCCAAGCCCGGCAGTCCCAGCTTTATCCCGTTTCATGGCCTCATCAATGCGGCGCTTGATTTTGGCTGGAGTGAACGTGGTTCGTATGTCGTATCGTATGCCATCCATTGTTCGCAAAAGGTAATCCCGTGATTCTTCAATCAATTTGCGATTGGATTTATTGGCCCGAGCTTCTTTCAAGAGACCGGCATATTCAAGGGCTTCAAATGCAATGTACGCAGCCCCCACCGTTTTTGCTGCCTTTACAGTAGCTACACAAGACAAAATGCAATGTAATTGTATTGTTGAGTGAGACTGATTGTCCGCAGCACCAAATCTAATCGAATAAACGTAATAAAAAGAAATGTCAAAGGAACTTACTCCCAACAGCGAATTTCGTACATCCGAACCCAACTCCCATGCCAACACAAAATCTCCCCTTGTCAGATAAACCGTCATATTTTTCTTTCACCAATTCTTGAATGGGTTCTTTGATAGCTCCCCACATGCCACCATCATGAGAGTAGCCGTCCCCATAGATTGGCGACGGAACTAAGATCAGGAGGAACGCGAGTAACCGTATCATTGAAAGGGGCCGGGTTCTTGCGTGTGCCATGGTTGCGAGGGGTTGCGACCTCTACTTAAAATTTGACACGATGATCTTTCGACTTTCAACGACCATGGAATACCCGTGGAATACCCTAGAATCTCCCTAGAATGCCCCTAAAGTCACATAGATCTAGACGTGAATGTCTTGTATTAGCTTGTATTGTACCGTGCAAAACCAGCCGGCCTCCTATCGGCTAACCACATCTTCAAAATAGTTCGGAATACAACGAAGACAATGAAGATTGCTCTTTCCTTCTTCCTTGCTCTGACGGCGGCGGCGTTGTCAAATGTTGCTCAAGGGGTGAGCGTTCGCGATCAGATGTGCAATAATTCCACGTGTCCTGTTGTATGATTCCTTGCACATAATTATTGCTCTATCTTAAGGTTCGTTTCGTTGAATGTGACTTTTGTCCAGGGACAAGATTCGCCACCCAAGACCAAGCAAGATCTTGTAAAACAATTCAAAGAACGTCGAAAGCACAAGGCAACACTCACGGCCAACCGAGTAGACACCCCCCATTCTCGTAGCATCGACGAGAAGGATGGAAATCTTCGCAAGAAAAACCCATCCGATGGCAGTAATGCGGCGGCATCGCGACTCTCGCTCGTGGAAATGGAGGGGCTTGTTGCAGACATGAAGGCCAAGCTTAAGAAAGGAGAAAGTGGTGAGCTAAGATTAAGAGATAAGGAGAAGGAGCGCTATGAAAAGTTTATCAAAAGATTCGAGGAACTGCAAGGAAATGACGCTAGAACGAAAGATATCAAAGCGCCGACTCGGTATAAGTCGAATAAACACTCGGAGGAGTTCATTGAGACACGCGGTTTAGTGTTAGGTAAAACATACGAGGAGAGAGAAGCTTTGGCGGATCACATACGAACGGAGCTCGCAGATCATGAAGCGGGGCTCAGAGTGATGGACAACAAATTGTATGAAGTGAAAAAGCACGCTTTGTTGCGGTACGATAAAGTCAATCACCCGGAGATGGTCAAGTCAACAAAAATGGAAATTACAGAAAAGATTAAACAGAAGAAATCATCTCTTGGATTCGAGTCAAACGACATGGAAGCTGATGGATCGCATGATAAAGCTGCCAGCACCAATGAAGAAACAGTATCTGATGGTAAAACATCAGAGGTCACTGAACCTGATGCGCTTGGAGCACCCCCTAGAAATGTTGCCTCTTCGAATTACAAAGACAGAAAATCTTTTGACAATGGTGTCATTGTTGATGGAGAGGAAGTGAAGCTTCGTCGTTCGGAGGAACCAAGAAAAACGCCAGAGGAAAAAGAACGATATCGTAAGAAAGAGGCTGGTGTTAAAGTGTCGAAGACACTGCATGATGATCGTAGATAGAAAGGGCGCTAAGCCAGAATCATAGACCAGTTTTAAAATTGTCTCCACTTTTTGCCAATAAATGGCTGGAGAAGAATGCTGTAAATTAATCATGTAACGAGGACGGATTTGAAAGGTGTTGTCTATTGCCTACATCATGACCCTGTTCAAACCTGTCAACCAGATTTCGTTCAGCACATTATTCATTTCCATCATTCTTCCATTGTTGTACATGCCTTTGGTCATTAGATCTGTTGTATGGTACCATGCCACGAAACCCAAAGGAATTGAACAAGCTATATTGGCATAATTTTTTCGGAACATAATGGAGCATACTGAAAATCAAAAATGAGAAATTGAAGTCAATCGAAATTGGAATGAGCAGTGCACACACCAAAAATCATCAATCTCTCATCACATTTATTTCATATGTCTTGCCATAGCAACCAAAATTTCAGTTGTCTCATCTTTTTCCACGTTGTCCCCCGCAATCTTACCATGGCAGTATGAAAGGGAGAAGGGATTTAGATGAACTTATGTTAGTGTACATACATGATAGCTACAGGTTTCTCTTGCCTCGCTATTCTCCTTGCCTGGTCCTTTGTTGTCTATTGGAAAACAATCAACCCAGAGTCATTTAAGTCACTTAATTCTTTTGGGGGTTTCTTTTTATACTAGGTCCTTTTCTGACTTGGGTTTGCTAAGGTTCACTGTTCCCGCATCCAGACCAAACCCAAGTCTCCACAGCAACTATGAGAAACATTAAAATGCAAAACAACCACAGATGTCACTCTGGATTCAGAAAATATGGTGATGGTCTTTGGCAGTAAAGGAGACAGGGTCTTGTTCATAAGAAGTGAAGGAGGAATGGCAACATGTTGCTCGTCACCTGCATCTCATCAACACCTTGACTCTGCAAGGAGATGGGAGGGCCAAATCAAGTGCAATTGTTCATCATGCAACTGTACATCAGCTATGTCTTACATCGCACCAACCCTTATCTAGGCTTTATTGCTCTGTTCATCTTCAATGCATTAGCTCAACCTTAAGTCTTGCCAAATTTACTACATAGTGATGTCTGAAACCATCGAAAGTATGAAGCACAGTTGTATCAGCAACGAACAGAGAATTGCATGCTGTCTTTTCTCCCAACTCCCCCCAGCTCTCTCTGCCTGTCTTTCCAATCAATCCAGAACTTGATAGTAGGTTGTTTAGACTAGAGGAATCAGGTCACATTATTCCATAAGACTTGTTCTAGCTCGCAGTACCTAAAAGCAATGTTTTGATGGGGGAAATGGATGAAGATGACATTGTTAAAGGCACAAATTAAATGAGAATATTACAATATATGAATTACACAAATTGCCACTTTTTATAATTCTCCATTGAATGATGGTTGACTGTCTTCATCATTCATTTGATTGATATTTTTTTACCTTCACCGACCATCCAAAGCAGAGAAGAGGGTGTGGAAATTGACTTTAAAGCATAAGTTTCCATACAATTGCAAAAATTATTTGCCAGAGAATGCTGAAATGTCCACTGATATTCTCGCATCATGCTGTTTGGGGTAAATAACAAAGTCCGTGTTCATGCACTTGGACTAACATCACAACTCACAACTCAGTATGTAATCATGTAGGCTTCTATTGCATCAAAGGTAATCAATCTTTAAGAAAAGTTACTACCAAAATACAAATCATTTTCATAAAACCATTTTAGGATGTGTTTGATATTGTTGATATGTTCAGATTCTTCCACTTTCTAATATCTTACTTCAAGACACTTCATTTTTGTAATGGATAACTTTTTCCCATGTATATGTTTATGTCCATGAATATAGGTGCGTGACCTGAGCCGCATCTTCGCAAAAAATATCACGCAAAAATTATAGGTAGGTTTGACAGGGGTCGAAGATTTATTTTTATGAGCTATTTTGCATGTAATTATGAGGATGGAAGGGCAGTGGAATTACACTTCCAATCCAAACAATGCAACCAAAATTTGTGTGGATTCTAAACATAATTGGTATGCATTTTGCCTTCTCAAAGGAAGGGGCCATGGACTCTGGTGTTCTGGAGTCCATACGGCAGTGGACTCCTGAGGTGGGGAGTCCTTGCCTCTTGGACCAGGGCGGTGAACTCCAATGTTGGGGCGTCCTTGCCTTTTGGATCAGCAGCAGTGGACTTCCTGCCTGGGGAGTCCTGAGAATGCTCCTTTTTGTATTTTGTACCAATGGGTACAAAATTGGTCTGATTCTTGGCTTGTGTCAGTGCGACACATACTTCATTTACAAACTAAAATTTCTTCATTTAAAAACACTAAAAATTAAAATTGCACTGAGGTCTCTTGAATTTTTGCTCTTCCAAAGCTTGAAAGGACCACATTTTCTATGTTTTCATCTGTGGTAACCATATATGCAATAGCAGAGGGAAAATGAGCAGATGGATGCAACAAATTGTACGGAACAGCCCTTTCTAATGGATCATGATATGAACTTAAATGGTCTAGTGCCAAACTGATGTTGAAACTGCCTTTTCCTTCCAAGTCAACATTAGAGTCCTTCTGTTGATTGATTCACAAAATCAACTATGAAGGGCTCTTAAGTTATGAATTAATTCACTGATAGAAATACAGCTGATGTATCAGCTAAATCATGCACAAGTTTCAGTCAAAAAATTGATTGAAAATCAAGAAAAATAGCAAAATTTCACACATGCAGTGCTCTGCAAAGTCCATTCTTGTTAAAATCTCAATGGTCTCTTAGAGGCCACTTGGTGACTTAATCATGTCATCTGTTGTGGAACCTAATGAACTCAGGTGTGTTACCAGGTGGTGTACTCTGATATGCTAGGGTCTATTAACATATGGTGCTGGGGTGCATCCTGTGGGTTGGATGGAGTAAATGAAGAGGCTTGGCTTTGCTTAAATGTTATTTTTTCCAAACGTTGCTAGCTGGCAAGATCCTCTTGTTTCCAAGAATTGCTTAATTCAAACAATATTCGAGTAGTTTAAAACAAAAAAAAACATTGCAAAATTGGGTGGGGGTCAGTTCTATGAACCACGAGACTTAGTCAGACTTAACCACCTCACTAGATCAGATGAAGCATTTTTGTCAGTTAGTTGTATGTTAGTTGTCAGTGTGGTGCCAAAAATGATACCATTTTTATAAAAGGCATTCATTGCATTTCATATTTATGTATGGCTTAGTCTGTCAACAAACATATTTTGTCTGACGATAAAAGTCTTCAAGAAAAAAAAACACATACAACTACTACTAAATATGAGTTTGTATGACATAAGGAGAAACAAATTCCAAAAATCACTTACAAATGCTAGTAAGTGCTGTTTTGTGTGATGAAATGATGCCAGCATAACTTGCAAAAGAAAGTAGTCAATTTATGGACCATGGCTGCAACACTCACACCTAGAATTGTAGACCCTATAGATGTTGAAGCCTATCTGATTTTTTCAACAGTACTTAAATAGATTTTATTGATGCATTCATTGGAAGTTTAGAAAAAAGATATCCATTCGCATTGGAAGAAAAATACAATACTTTTTATGTTGCCATTCATGTCTGAATGCATACGCCCTGCTGATCCATTCTGACAAAGTCCTGGGGTTCCATATAACTGTCCTAAAATTGATTTGTGATGTGCATTTTTGGTATGCTCAATTGTCAACTCAGGCCAGCAATGGGTTCACTTAATTTGGCAGTCAAACATTTTTGAGAAGTGTATGTATAAAAAGCATCAAATATGTATTTGATATTCCACAGCTGTTACTGGGTGTAGAAGAATACATGCAATCTTCTAAACCAGACATCCCACTAAATTTCAGAACTTGTAGTGATACATTATTTCTTAACAGTGAAAAAGTTATGTTGCATATTAATGAACAAATTTGCTGTGCATGAAAAGCAAAACCAATGATTAAATATATAAGGAGAGCTAGAATGAAAAGATACTAGTTCCATGCATTACACATGTCATCCATAGTTCAGCAAGAAATGTGTCCCTGAATATCAAACCATCTGCACATAATAATGATTAACTCCTAGGTTCATGCCAGAACTCAGAAAAATTAGTTCGACTCTCCTATGTTTTAGGAGGAAACCATATGACAAACTCCACCTCTATCATGGTTATAACAAAGAAATCAAAAATGTATTATACACCAAACAACATTACATAAAGCTCTCCCCAATCAAAGCAAGAATGCAGACTTCAGCATCAACAACTATCTTTTCTTCTCATGTAAAATAGCTGAACAATCTCCTCTTGCTTTCTATTGCAAAAATTCCAGAGATGCCTAAGAGAATTGAGGAACAATAACTCATAGGGTCTATATGTTTCTTTGTGAATTTCATCAAATTAATTGGATATGTACCATCACTGCTTTTTGGTCTCCTTCCCATCATGGACTGGATAATGAACTCTCTGTGTCAAAACATTACCATGAAACTGCAACCATGCTTGTGGAGAAATGCTGAAATGAGATTGTGCAAAGTCCTGCCTAAGCCCTCCTCAAGAGAATCAAAACAACCCATCTTCCCACTTCATGAAACATAAAAATTCGACTGAGGTCAAAGTTGTGGAAGTAAATTTCAGGTGATTATATGACCTAATATCTCATTACAGACTTTGTGTGGAATGACTGCAGGCATACTGCAGAGCTCTTCTGTTTTCTTTTGCATGCCTTAAGAAAGCCTATTAAGATGATAATCTTCTTGGTGTGGAATACTGATTATTTATAGTGATGGTTTAAGTTTGATTTTGACCTCCTCTTCCATCTCCTACATTGAATGGAGCTAAAACAAAAAGGGAAACCCTATGTTTCATTCTAGAGGATTCTCATCTCCAATGTGGGTATCATTAGTTGAAGTATGACATTACTGTCTGGCAAAGAATTATTGGAAATTCATTCAATAATAAAATTAAATCAAGGTGTGAAAAGTAACCTCATAATCCCATTCGCTTTGCAATATTTACACATAACAGCTCATATCAACCATCAACCTCTCTACTCTCTGCTATCCTCCACTACATTTTATATTCCTAAACAAAAATATAAAATACACCCTTATAAAGTTATACTGCATAATGGTCTAATGACATAGACACTGTCTTGGTTCTAAAGGGGGGTAGCACACTGGTTCCATGTTATCTACAAGGTGCAACTGTACTGGTTATGATTGCCACTGGTGCCCTTGTCATGCCAAATGTGCTCCAGACTCAAATAATGGAGAGACACAAGGAGTTGTCAAAGTGATCACCAACGTCTTCAATGAGGTCATCTTCATTTGCAAGACTTGACAGTTTCATGATCTAGCACATGATGAGGGGTAGGTTTCAAATTGGGCTAGTTGGATGGCCTTGGAGAGGGGGATATAACCTTCTTGCCTGCCCTTCTATGACTGCTTGCCCAACAGTGAGTGCAACATCCATCTTTCCTTGCAAACCAATTGCACATAGGCTATGATGGAGCATCATCCATATTGTTTACAACCTTTATGGAGTAATTTCTGTTGAAAGGAGAGAACAATTGGGTCAATCGGTATTAAGAGTTTGACCTCATTCATAACCCTGATGTCTTCATCAATATTGTTCTACTCTCCTTCGTTGCTTGGTAGATTTTGGAATTTTTGGTGTGACCATTGGTGATGGGCAATGATGAGGAGGTGCCAAACCAAAAGTTTTAGCCCTTGATGAAATTCTAGTGCGGAGCTTTGGGGAGCTGCTTCTGGAGAAACCCTTCCCGATAGTCGGCTCAACAGGCAATACTGATGTTGTTGCAAGGCATGTGCACCAGGATCATGCATGCAACTCCCTTGATATGTCATCCAACTTACCTAGCCTTTTGTATTTATTGCACACATACTTGGTCAAATGTGTTAATGTTGTCCTTATCCCTTACCACAGAGTCACCCAACTTGTCGCTGTAGAAACTTGTGACATCTTCCCACACAAAGTGCCAGGGCATAATATGTGTTAGTCCATTTCAGAGATTTGACAGGTCTCAACCCTATCCCCATCCCCATCCCCATCCCCAACAACAGTAACACACCCCATTGTTTAAGGGGGTAGAAATCAAAGTAATATGCAGATTGAGCCAAAATCTGAAATGATGAAAACAACAAACGAGTGCATCGTGATAGCAATGCAATGGGTTGATATCCAAAGTATGGTGATTGTAACAAGAAGAATTATCCCTCAACAGCTATTGGCATTCCTAAATCAATTTTTAGATAGTGACGGGACCCAGACTGTCCTGTATTTAGGTTAGGATGGTCTTAGGGAGACTTTGGGGAGGGTTTGTGAGTGCCCAAAAAGCAACCCAAAATTTATTCCATTTCTGATACCCACCTTGAAAAGTGCTACTACCAATATAATCTACTCTGACTCTGACTCACTTCATCCTGATGCATGACGATGAAAAGTGCTAATAACAACATACTCTACTCTGACTCTGACGCACTTCATACGTGATGCATGACGAAATGAACGATGACCAAAAAATACTTAATTACAACAGACAGCTCAAGGTGAATTTCAAGGTACATAAAAATTAGTTTCTTTGGGTCATTAGAGCTATATCCAAGACTTCTTACTAGGCTTTTCTTAGTTGGGAGTCTATCAGGATATAAGGCTACCTGATTTCTAAGGGAAATGGCCTATTCTTGGTGATTTTTTAAATTGAGAAAAATGATTTAATTGTAGCCAATGAATCAACACCTGCAACAACATCAACACAAAACCACAGAACAAGTGAATATCTTCAAAGATTCCAGGAAATAGTTTTTGCAAATTTTGTGGTAGTTATTGTACTAGACGCAGACCACTCACCACAAAACTCTACCAAAAAATGTGGTAAAAGTTGGAGTAGTTAATAGGGTAGGAGTGGGAGGCAAGTTGCACTCACCTTGTAGAGTTCTACGACATTTCGGTACTTTTACCGCAATTATTTTGTGGTAGGAGTATGGTATGTTATGTAGTTTTGTGGTAGTTACTACAACACTTTGTGTTAGGAATTGCGATAGAGGATAGAGCCATGCTGAAAATAACAAGAATAGGTGGTTTTTGCCAAAAAGTGTTTGGTAATTTGCTGTTTTGTGGAGAGTTGATGTTGTTTTGCTGGTTGACAACCAGATGTTGAATCATTGGCTACAATTTTATATGATTTTTTATGCTTCTTTGTTGTACCATTCTTAATTCCCCCCATGTTCATGTTATATTTTCTGTTATGTCCAGAAATCTATCTCCAGTCTTCCCCAAAGATGGAACAATGGTACAATACAATATTGTACAATACGTACCTCTCGTACACGTTCGTGCCATCGTCGGCACCCTATCCCCTACTTATTCCCACGCAAGAGAACCCTGTCTTGTACGATCCCATATATGGTAGGACTCTCCCGTCACCCATCACCCATCATGCTGAACAACACATCAATTTTCTGCCAACCCCCTTTGACCACAAGGTTGATTATTTGAACGATGCCAAGGCCGCCACTGAAATTATGCCATCGTTCCAAATCATCCTCTTGATGATTCTTCCGTCACTCATCTTTGGCACATCTTCCGTTCGAGCAATAGGCGCACATCACATTCATCCGTCATCCTTCGTCATCATGAAGCCATCATCAAAACATCACTGGCAACGAAAGCGAAAGCATGCCGCTTCCGATTCCACTTCCGAATCAAGCGTCACTGCGCCACCATCGGCACCGCTTTACCGCGCCCAAGGACTCGTGGCGATCCACAAACCGCTCACTTGGACGTCTCAAGATGTCGTTTCATACATTCGTGGCATATTGACGCGGGATGCGCAAGATCGTAATGCTGTACCGAGTAACAGTCATGGAGGCGACAAGCGTGGAAAAAGGAAGAAGCAGATGATGATGAAAGTTGGACACGGTGGGACTTTGGATCCTTTGGCGTCGGGTGAGTTTGTTTCTTGTTTCATGTTGACATACTACCAAGTGATTTTGATATTTCGGATATCTTACAACTTTAGTCATGCTTCACAATGTAGGTGTACTTGTCCTAGGAATTGGGAGTGGAACAACCCAGTTGCAAAGTTATCTAGAGGGGGACAAACGATACGTGGCAGTCTGCGAGTTAGGATACGAAACAACCACATTAGATGCCGAGGGGGACATTGTCAAAGAAATGGCATGGGATCACGTCCAAAGTGTGTTCAATCAAGAAGAGTCCACGGCAACAAGCAGTGTACAGAGCGTACTGCCCAAGTTTCGAGGGAAGATATCACAAGTGCCACCATTGTACAGTGCCATTCGGGTAGATGGGAAACGATTGTATGAAATTGCCCGTAAGAACGATGGTTCATCGGAAGAGAATAAACAAGATGTCGAGATACCTACGAGACAAGTCGAAATTTATGAATTGGATGTTAGCACGAGTTTGGAAGAAGCTGTTTTGAGATCTGGAGTTGTGAATGGGAGAAAGTACAGAGAACTTGCGGAGGAGATGACGAAACAACAGAAGAAAGATGCGGATGATGCCAAGGTAGCTGATGATGCCGAAAGTGGCACCGAAAAAGATGAAGAAAGCAAAAGCAAAAGCAAAAACAAGAAAGGAAAACGAAACAATAAAGCCAAGGACAACAAAAAGAACAACCTATTCACCGATGAAACCATACCGACAATATCCTTCGCTGAAAATAACTTTGACCTGCCGCAATTCGCCCTCCAGATCTCGTGTGGAGGAGGAACCTACATTAGATCTCTTGTTCGAGACATTGGATATGAATGTGGATCGGTTGCCACCATGACGGGATTGGTGAGGACTAAGCAGGGGCCGTTTCTATTAGGAGATGCTTTGAGGAGAGAGGACTGGAATGCGGACAAGATTTATGAGGCAATTGAGAAGAATAACAAGGACGCAAGTGTTCAGTAACACACGTGCGATGCACATCTGTTTCAAACCAAATATCCATGAAAATGGATAACAGTAAGATTCCTTAAAAATGGTTTTCGAAAGAAATATCTAGACAAGAGAGATTGACCACCTCACATTTCTACAGTGTATGTTAAATGGGCTAGTTCATTGTCATAAACCAACTTCACTTCAATATTGGCCTCAATCTTTCAAGCCTACATAGATAACTTTGACAAATTAATAGATTCACACTAAGACCATGTGCAGGAAAAATCTCTAGTAAACTCTCGCAACAGGAGGGACGGTGGCACATTCCTCCTCATCCAAAGTATAATAATGAATGGGCCTATACCCAATCTTTGTCTCGCCAGTCTTTTCGTCGTAATAAGCCAATGTATGTTTCATCCATTCATCATCCAATCGATTGGGGTAATTTTCGTGTGCGTGCGCCCCTCGTGATTCCTTACGTTTTTCGGCGCTGTGCATGGTGGTAGCGGCGCACGGAAGCAGGTTTCGAAGTTCGAGCGTCTCGACAAGATCGGTATTCCAAATGAGTGATTTATCCGTGACCTTGACATCGTTAAAATGTTTGACCACTTCGTCAATTTCCTTTTTACCCTCAGCCAACAATTCATCTGTGCGGTAGACAGCAGCTTTATCCTGCATAACATGTTGCATTTCCGACCGAATGACGGCAGTGGGAGTCGCACCATTGGCATATCGCAGCCTATCCAATTCAGCCACGCTGTCCATACCTACATCTGGACCGGCATCGGGGATGGAATCTCCAGGTTTGGCAATATCAGCAATGCGGTTGGCACATGCACGTCCAAATACGACAATGTCGAGGAGGGAGTTGGCTCCAAGTCTGTTGGCGCCGTGGACGGAAGCGCATGCAGCTTCTCCAGCAGCAAAGAGGCCAGGAACGACTTCATCAGACTTGTACGAACCGTCGGAGTTGAATTCGGTCCGGATTACTTCTCCGAGATGGTTGGTGGGAATTCCTGATACATTTATGACCACATGATGTGAGTGCACACCAATACAACATGATGAGCATCAACATACTATCTCAAATCAAGTCATACACGGAACTCACCACCCATGTTGTAATGCACTGTCGGCAAGACGGGAATCGGCTCTTTGGTAACGTCCACACCAGCGAAAATGGCGGCCGTCTCCGAAATGCCCGGCAACCTCTCTGCCAACAATTCCGGTGGCAAATGATCCAAATGCAGATAAATATGATCCTTTTTGGGTCCCACTCCTCTCCCCTCGCGAATCTCCATGGTCATGGCTCGCGAAACGACATCTCTACTCGCCAAATCCTTGGCACTGGGTGCATACCTTTCCATGAACCTCTCTCCCTCGGAATTCCTCAATATCCCCCCCTCTCCACGACATCCCTCGGTAATGAGACATCCTGCCCCATAAATCCCCGTGGGATGGAACTGCACGAACTCTGCATCCTGATTGGCCAATCCGGCCCTCATGGCCATGGCATTCCCGTCTCCCGTACAAGTATGCGCCGAGGTACAGGAGAAGTAGGTGCGCCCGTATCCCCCGGTGGCCAATACGGTATTCTTGGCCTTGATGCGATGCAACGTCCCATCCTCCATATTGAGACAAATGGCTCCCACGCACGTCCCCTCGTTAGTCATGAGCAGATCCATGGCAAAGTATTCGATAAAGTATGTGGTATCAAAGGCCAAACTCCGCCCGTAGAGCGTGTGCAACATGGCATGCCCCGTCCGATCGGCGGCACAAGCGCATCGATGGGCCTGTCCTCCCTTGCCGAAGTCCAAGGACTGCCCTCCGAAGGCGCGCTGGTAGATCTTGCCCTCGGCCGTGCGGGAGAACGGCAGGCCGAATTCTTCGAGTTCGAGCACGGCGGCGGGGGCCTCTCGACACATGTAGTGGATGGCGTCTTGGTCGCCGAGCCAGTCGGAGCCTTTCACGGTGTCGTACATGTGCCACCTGGTCAGACAGGCAGGCAGAGAAGGAATGAATGCAGCACGGCGGCACGACGGCACGACAAGCCAAGCCAAACTAAACCAACGACACTCACCTCCAATCGTCCCTGCCCATATTCCCCAACGCCGCATTGATCCCGCCCTGCGCCGCCACCGTGTGACTGCGCGTGGGAAACAGCTTGCTCACGCACGCGGTCTTGAATCCCGCCTCGCTCAGTCCCATGGCGGCGCGGAGGCCGGATCCTCCCGCGCCGATCACCAGGGCGTCGTACGTGTGGTCCACGATGGTGTAGTCTCCCTGGGTTTGCGTGGACAGGGCTCGTGGGGACGTGGCGGCGGCGGCGGGGCGAAGGGGGCGCAGTCGTCGGAGGGTCGTGGAGAGCATGGTTCTGGTATTGTAGTGGTGTGATGTGTTGTGTTGCCTCGAAAAGAGAGAGAGAGAAGCGGCGTCGGCGTGACGGAAGAGTAGTAACGGAGGAGCCGCCAAGATCTATCGGTCGGATGTCTTGGATTGGATGATGATGCGCCGCAGACGGTCAAAAGTGAGTGAGCGGCTTATTGGATCTAATAGGCACGCCGACTAACAATGTGCGAATTCGCACTCGGAACAGCTGTTTTGAATTATTAGGAGAGTCAGAGGAGAGTCCTATCTCAGGAGGAACGCCTACTAAAATGAAATCCCAGAATCTGATTCAGCCAACAGGGAATGGAAAATTCGGCGACAGGATCATCTGCCAGTCATCTGCCCCGGTTCGCTTTTTTCGACGGGTTCAAAGATGAAAACGATGGACATCTACGGGTTGGTTGACTGGACCCTTGTCTTTGCAGGGGACACTCCGCCAAAAATGAATTACCTTTAGCTGTAGGTAGTTGGAATTGATATTTTGTCCGGTTGCTTCAATGGAAGAAAGACTGAAAAAATCATCAACAAATCTTATAGGTATATTCGTCATTGTTTTGGTCCATTGAGGTCCATTGCTTGCTTTGCTGCGTTTCTAAGAGTGCCATCTTCTCCCGCCATGCATTGACCCCAACCAACCACCACACGAGCACAACACGTACATACACAGGTTGTTGCTCATAAAAACTTCCTCGATAACAACATTTTTTTCATACGCCGTTCGTTCAACATCCAGGCCAAGCTGACTCCCCAAACATCGAACCCACACCGCTCTGACACCATGTCCGATCCAGCCACCGCCTCCTCCGCAAATGCTGTACCGTCTGAAATGCTCGAGCAACAGCCTTCGTCCGGTCCCATCGCAGTCTCCTCTGATGTTCCTTCCCACTCCATGGATTCCAATGCCAATGAACAACGCGCCGACCAAGCACCCACCGACGACGCCGAAGCCGATGACGAAGGAGAAGAAGTCGACGAAGAAGAAAACTTCTTCACCTCCATCGAAACGAACGAGACATGCTCGAATAATCTGGAAGACCAGCCGTCCGGCCACGATGCCGCGCACGCTCCCAAACTGCTCAAGGATGCAATCGCAAAGGGTGAGGTGGATGTGGACGAAAGCGAGGCGGAGAGCGAGGGGAAGACTCATGAGGAGGAGGAGAAGAAGACTGGAGAGGAGCATCATGTGCATCATCGGGTGAGTTGGAATGGTGCTGTGTTGTTCCGTACCTTGTCTTGTCTTGTCTTGTTTTGGGCTAGTGTGACACTGTAAAGGGTGCAGATTGAAGTGAACCTGGGTGCGGCATGATGTAAAGTGATTGGTTTTGCTTGCACGCATCTGCGTTTTGGGGGAAGGGGAGGAAAAGGAGGCATTCGCGAGCTCGCAAATATTTTGTCAACTTCAACTTTGATGTACAAGTTGGGTGGTAGAAATGTTGGAGAAGCTCTTGCACGAAACCAGTTATCTTGCTCATTTTCTTTGATTGCTGAGCGATGTGTGAGCGCTAGGTACTTGTTGCTCATTATGTGATACGACCGCGGAAGAAAAAGGGGAAATGTCCGTGAAAAAGATGACTTTATGTTTGCGTTTTCTGAGTTCGACGTGTCACCTTCAACCAATTCAGATTGTGCCGTTTTTATCCACACACAAAAACATTTCAATTGACTTCTCTCTCTCTCTCCCCGCCTACTTCCCAATCGCATCACACAAAAACAGACCAACCAATTAGAATTCCTTCTCAACAAAGCCTCCGAATACTCCAACTTCATTGCCAATGACCTTGCAGAACTCCAATCTGGCCTTGCCGCCGAAGCCGCAGCTGCTTTACTCAAAACCGATAAGAAGAAGAAAAAGGGATCCTCTGATGACAGTGAGGGAAAGAGAAAGAAGAAAAGAAAAAAGAACAATGGCGAACCATCTGAGGGAGAAGTCAATCTGGCAGCAGCTCAGACCAAGCATGAGAGTGGGTTGGCGGGGAAAAAGCCAATATTTATTCAGCCGGCTAATTTGGCCGCGGGGTGTAAGTTGAAAGATTATCAGCTGGAGGGAGTGAGGTGGTTGGTTTCGCTTTATGAGAACGGGGTTTCGGGGATCTTGGCAGATGAGATGGGGTTGGGCAAAACCATTCAGGTGAGTTGAGATTGATGGTTTTGCTACTGCTCCAGAGTTTCAGACTTTGCTTTTGAGATGATCTTACACATATACTTCTTTGTAGGTCATCTCGCTCATAGCCCACCTTCGCACCATGTCTGTCTCCGGTCCCTTCATCGTCATCGCACCTCTCGCCACCCTCCCCAACTGGGTCCGCGAATTCGAAAAATGGCTACCTTCTCTTCCCGTTGTTCGTTTCCATGGTGCTCAAGCCGAACGAGATGCCATGATTGCCGGTCCCCTAAATCCCAAAAACAAAAGGAGGGACGATTTTCCTGTAATTGTTACGAGTTATGAGGTTGCTATTCGTGATGAGAAACGTCTCAACAAAATAGGGGAGTTTACCTACCTCATTGTCGACGAGGGACAGCGTCTCAAAAACCATCGATGTACTCTCATCACAAGTCTCAAAAGGATCAAATCCTCAAACCGTCTCTTGCTATCAGGAACACCAATTCAAAATAACCTCGACGAATTGTGGAGTTTGCTCAATTTTGTTAATCCTGCCATCTTTGACGATTTGTCCATTTTTCAATCATGGTTTGGGTTCAAAAACATTGGTCAGAAGACTCAGGGTGCTACGACCGAAGAGGATATCGTAATGGAGCAGAGGCAAAATCAGACAGTGACGAAACTACACGAGATTTTGAGGCCGTTTTTGTTGAGACGCATCAAAAGGGACGTATTGACTGATATGCCACCCAAGAAAGAAGTGGTGGTGTATGCTGGCATGTCCAAGCTCCAAGCTGGATATTCTCAAATGATTGAACAGGGAGTATTGCGTGATATTCTCCTCAATCAAGGAATCGAACAAGCCCGTACCCTAAGCCAAACGAACAAACAGATGAATCATCGCAAGAATTGCAATCATCCTTTCATGTTTGGTGAACCCATTGATCCCGCCACCGGCTCTCCATTGGGTACTGCCCATCCCCAGTTGCTAATCAAAGCCAGCGGTAAATTTGCTCTCTTGGATAGAATGTTGGAAAGGCTTTTCAGGGACAAACACCAAGTTCTCATCTTCAGTCAAATGACTGCACTCCTCAATGTCATAGAAGATTACCTTATCTTTCGTAACTGGAAATACTGTCGCATTGATGGCTCCACCAAAATTGATGAACGCCAGCGTCAAATGGATGTTTTCAACGCCGAGAAGACTGCAGATAAAGGAAAGAGAAACGACGGAGACGATCGTCACTTTGTCTTTCTCTTAAGCACCCGCGCTGGAGGACTTGGAATCAACCTTGCTACTGCTGATACCTGCATAATTTTTGATTCAGATTGGAATCCCCATCAAGATAGCCAAGCTATGGATCGCTGTCATCGTATCGGTCAAGATCGCCCCGTGGCGGTCTATCGTCTCTTGACTGTCAACTCGGTCGACGTTGAAATGATGGAGAAACAGATTTCGAAGAAGAAACTAGAACGTATGGCTATTGTGGGAGGGGATTTCCGCAAGGCAGGCAGTCGCTCTCGCGGCGAGTTCGACGATAAAGCCTTGACAAGTTTGTTGGAATCAGATGTCAAGGACTTGCATGCTAAAGGAACGGATGTGGAGAGCATTCGTATTGATGAAGAGGAGTTTGAGATGATCATGAACAGAGAGAAACTATTCGCAGAAAAGGAGCATGCAATTCCCACTGAAGGGAAGATGTATGATGTGATTGATTCTAATAAGGGGGATATGTTGGGTGCTATGAATGCTTAGACACTAGCATGCATTCAACTCATTACTAACATTTCTCATCTTTGCCGAATAAAAGATGTCACTCAGGTTTTCATTTTGTCTCTACATTTTCTATAACTTGATATCACTAAATTTGATAATTTAGTGACATGCTGAAGTACTGTTATTTAATTGCTGCAATCACTTTTCTTGACGTGGTTTGATTGATGAATTCTTCTGTTTTCATAGTTCAATCCCCAGTGCAATTCTTTAGGCCATAGTGAATGTCGTTGTCGATCTTGTCAAAGTCATTGATGGACGTATTGTGGTTGGTTTGACTTTTCAGTTACGAACTTAGATCGACATATATATTTTATGTTATCAATTGGTTCACAAGTATTCAACGTAACAAACTGTACAAGTACTTAAACACAGTTTCACAATTCCACAAATCAAACGTGTGATACAGACTGCAACAATTGGTGATATTACAACAGCATGCGGTGCCCGCACGAAAACCGTACCGATTATATTCACTATGCTTCCTGTGGTCTCTCGTTGTCTAACATAGACAAGAAAACCGATGAAAGAGCTACAACTGAACATTCATCGAAAAGCCTACACTCCTTCAATCTTCGGACAAAGCAGAGGAGGCGACAGTGTACGGAAATCATTCCCTTCTTCCAAATTTGGTGGAGGGGTGAACATGTCTCGATTGAGTTCGATTTCAGCAGAATCTGCGGACCTTGCTAGAGAACAGGTGTTAGCATTGGATCGGTCTGCTTCTAACAAATCAATCTCAGCGCTTAAAAGTTTGGGGTTCAAAGTTTTGGTTGTGCAAAGTTCCTCCTCCGTACTTCCTCTTTGGGAGTTATCTCCCAGGATTCGGTGAGCACTTGACAACGATTTTCCCTGCTGAAGAGCTGCCTCAGGAAGAAAATGTGTGGTGCCAAGGCTTTTACCTGTCGACACCGCTGATTGAACATTTTTGTCATAGCTTGAAACGTTGGTCATTCCAGACGATTGAACAGTATTTTCTCCACGTTTTCCAGGAGACGGAGGGCAGCATAGGACGTAATCAGGATTACATTCAACATCACTGTCTTCATCATCGGTCAATGGTTCGTTTTTACGAGCTGCCTCAGCCATCGCATCTGCCAAGATCAAGCGATGAATAGGGTCGAATGAGCTCAAAGGATCAAACAACGAACGAGACTTTTTCTGATAGGAACTGAGTGTGGGGGGGAAGTGCCTAACCGCTTGAGCACAAGCAGTCTCTTCCATGTCGTCGCCATTAAACTGAAGCACCAGCGGGATATTAGAAGTGGGAATACTTAAAATAGGTATAGGAGCATCATCGGGATCTAACAAAGTTGATTCTTTGGAGAGTGTTTCGTCAACACTCACTTTCCTTTCATTCTTCGGAAACAGCTTGATCCTTGATGGGAAGGTCTCGACATCTTCGCTTACCGATTCAGCCTCAGCGACCCGTTGACCGAATTCTCTCTTGCGTGTCCTCGGAGTCAGCTTAATACTCGGCAAGGGAGGTTGCGACTTCTCATGATTCGTTCGTCTCTTGGTGCTTAACTCAAACCCTGACGTTGGAGGATCGAAAATTATTGGTTTCGTGAAGCGGTAATTTTTAAGTTCTGGATCTTCCACCTTGCTTTGATTGTCTGCGGCTCTATCCAAGGATTTTATGATCGGTGACGATTTCATAGAGTTGCCCCTTGTAGATGGATCATATGGCTTGGACCCGCTTCCAGTTTGAGCGACTAGGTTGACGGGCATAATACGAGGTGTAAGAGAGTAGGTGCCAACATTATGACAGGAAATGTGCTCCTCGTGAGTTCTAGGAGGAGTTGTGTGATTGCCATCAATGGCGGCAACAATGACAGGATATTGGCGGTTGCGGACAGTCGGACGGAATGTCGTAAATGGCGACCTTTCATGATGGACGAATGGAGTGCTGCTTCGAGGTTGAGGGTAGGTGGTAGACGACTGATGAACGTTCGCGTTGAATTGTGTTGGCGTCCCCAACAAAAACTCATCATTCTGGAAAGACATCTCTGGACTGCGCTTCGTTGACAAATGATAAGCTGGGCAGGTCAAGGACATGGCTGTCGTTGCCGTTGCAGGTATCGTTTGGCTGAGTCGCTTTTGGTCGGGGGACCGGAAAAAATCAGTGTTCTCTGCGATTGGCGAGCCCACGATGTTGGAGTTAGGCGAACGAATGTCAAGGTCTTGCATAAGAAATTGATACGGCAGCACGCTCGGATCGGTGCACATGTCATGGATCTCCAGAGGTCCAGTAAGAGATTTGCTTCGCGGCGACTTCGTCCTCGGGCTCTCGACAAAGTTCTGACCAGATGGTGGATTCTCGAGATTCTCGACCAGGGTTGTCAAAGAATAAGTGTTGACGGAGTGATGAACATCAGGCTTGGGTTTGGGGCCAAGCCGTTCGGGTAGTGGATTCTTCGGTTGCAAAACGAAGGCTGCATTCATCCCGCTGATGTTATGGCTCATGACAGGTCCGTTGGACTATGGACGGAAGTGTCAACACGAGGTGTGTATGGGTGTAGATCTGGTGTAGATGGGACCTAGATGGGACGTAGATGGGTGTGTAGGAGGTGTGTAGGAGCTGTGTGGGAGGAGGTGTGGCATGCTTGTGGAATGGGTACCGTACCGTACGTCTGGGGAAAGTGGACCTAGGTAGCATACAGTGCATTATCTACCCTTTCCTAGAGATATCATATTTTTAGTGGACCTAGGTCCAATTGAAAATCCCCTCTGGTACCCGGCATACTCCCTACAGTAGTCATAAATCTCGGATCATAAGAACCCACAGATTATAAGATATAATATTTCCCCGATTTTCGTGACAGTTGTGTTTTTAACCTCTTAAATCAGCCCCGGTCATTCTAAGACCACCAGTGATCAATTTACCTATTCAACCCAATACACATTGGTCCTTATAAATCCGGTGGATTGCCGAGTTCTCTCAATTTGTGGGAAAACGCACCACCCCCATTTCACACACAACAAGAACGTTGCAGTGAGGGACAGGCGAAGTCCGGCTGCCAACCACAAGTATGAGAATTCGGGGTAGCATACGCTACCCCGAACAACTCATTCTTTGTTGGGGCAGCACCCTTGCACCATGGCTGTTGCAGGGTTTTTGTTCTGCTTTGTCTTGTAGTTTTTCTAGCTCAAACAACTCATCGCGAGCTCCACTTCAGCGAAGCATCGCACCCACCTACAACAACGACGACATGGCCCTCACGGACCACCTGCTAGCGGGCTTCCTCGCGTACGGCACTGGCGAGCCGCACGAGAACCCCACCACCACAACACCGGCAACGCCACGAACTACAAACTCGGGCGACGACAACCCACCTGCGTTCACGGTGACACAGGACGAGCAGTTGGCATTCCAGTTGGCGGGCGCCAACGATGCCAACGACAACGAGGCGCCACCGACACCGGTGGCAGCACCACCGCACAACGTCGCCACACCGCCAGCCACAGCACTCCGAGCAATGGTGCAAAGGCTCCAGAAGCTGACGACGGCAGCATCGCCAGCCCGAATCGTTCGAGAGTTCAGGTGGCAACAAACAGGCCTCACAGACGCAAACAAATTCAAGGATGAGGTGCTTGCACCGTCACCACGACCGCATGTATTTGGCTTCCTCCAGCACAAATTGCCAAACGTGCACACCTTGCACAGCCCCGCCAAGTTTTTTGAACTCGAGGCAGCGGCGGAACGGCAAGGGAAGGTAGTGGCTTTCATTGGCGACCGATCGACCACCAATCATCTGCACCCCGTTGCACTACCAGAACGAAATGCCTGGGAATGGAAGATGGCTCCCATGGTATCGGATGCCGTGGTGGCGGCCACCTTCTTTGCTGAGGATGCCAGCGCAAAAGAGCTGTGGAAGCCAACGGGCCTACCAAGCACGCCAGAAGCCCTACCATGCATGGCATACCTCCCACTTCCAGTAGCAGCGTTCGCTTTAGAGCGCCAACGCACACCATGGGAACTGCTGCAATTCACAGGGCAACTCATCCAGGAAGGCCCGCCAGGGGGGCTGACGGAAGATGATGTAACACTCCTTCGAAAATGGCTGCCGGGAGGCCTCCAAGCCGAGGCGGTAAAATCTTCCCGGCGTGGGTATTAGACCTCACACCGGTGGTTTCCATCGGTGAAGCTTTCCGGGAGTGATGCTACCACCAAATCTCAAATGTTGTGGGACAAGGCAGTGGACTTGGGACATCCACTTCGACACACGAGGACACCCGTCAGGAGAGCATGTTGCTGGAATTGTTGCTGGCATGTATGGCGGCAGTGGTGGAGAAGATGGCGACGGGAGCTGCGACAATCAGCCAGATGGTGTAAGCCAAAGAAGCCACCCCAACCATGTACAGCGACTACCAGGTAGCCGTCATCAAAGGCTACTGTGGAGTCAGGGAGACGACACCAAACAGACAGCCTTGATCACATCCATCTGACCATTTGGACGGCCCTTCGGGAATATCACAAGAAGTTCGCAGGCAGGGTAATGATCCAGAGCATGCTTGACCATGCTAACCTCACCTTTCGTGATTTACCGTTCCTGACACCGTTAGTCGATCAAAGCACAGGTAAGAATTGGCTCTGCTACAACCACTGTCTTGGGGTGTGCCAGCATTGGAAACAGTGTGTTTTCAAGAGGAAGAATGGACATTTGGATGGGAGCAACATTCCGGTGGATTTTGCAAAGGCACTCGTCAAGAAACTAAAGCCCGGGATCACCTTCATGCTACGCAGCGAGTGCCCGGCCCGAGGTGCAGGAACGGCACAACAGCCACCAACACACAGGAGCAGCGAGGGACCGGCACTCAACAAGGCAAGATGGGACAACTGACAAGAGGACATGGGAGCAGCGGGGCGCACGACGGGGGCAGGCATTGAATGGACAGCCAGCAGCAAACACATCTTGGGGGATTGGCAGATCTGGCAAGTAATATAACAACATGGTTACTTAGGAAAAATCACAATCAAACCGAATTCAATCTAGGTGTAAGGACAGCAACACAGGGATTACTACGTCCAATGCCACCAGCGGCAGAGCCAGTATGACAGCCCCTTTTGGACGGGGGACAAGGTGAGTATCCTTTGTCACAGTCCACGGCGGGTGCACCCACAAGATCACCAGGCCTAGCATTCACAACATCACATGAAACGAGCATCCCAGGCAACGCAATGGGCAACATTGACAAGACCACCAGCTTAGTACCACAGGGCCACTGTTTGAACACCAACACGGGGAAGCACGAGACGAACTACCATTCACAAATGGGAGATAAACGTCCTGCGGCCAAGACGGTCGAGCGTCCGCCTTCGCCTCAGGAAAAACATGCCGCCTCACCGTCATTGTGCAAGAATACTCAGGTTCCGTGGTCACGCAAGAAGATCAGCACAACCATAATCCCCAAAACGTGGGGAGGACTGCACCCGCCACGACTAGCATCAGGGGAGGCAGTGAGGGGAGAGCAGAAACGCTCACTGTGTCGCGAGAACAAGCAACGACGCATCCAAAACCAATTGGAGCAGAAGGAACACACTTATTGGGCAACGTATAACGGAACATGGGATGCCCCACCGGCATTACCTCCTCCCTCTACGTGACAAAACTCCATGTGCCCGCAGGGCCTTGCATTACATCACCCGGCAGCAGGCTACCTCCTACAGTATGCAACCGGGGGATGTCCTACGAACACAGGACAACCTTGGACAAAGCAACAGATGGAAGAGGCTGTTGCACGAGGCCTGCATGTCTCGGCGATGGTGCCTGCTGCGATGAAACAACTAGCAGAGGAAGTACGAGACAAGGTCCAGCACAAGCAAGCACGTGTTGTCCTTTGGGACAACATCCGGCATGACCCTCCGCCTAATCATAAGGTATCAGCGGTGGCAATGATACCCCACAAGTCTCGGGGGTACCAAGCCATCCTCAATCTGTCTTTTTGTCTGAGATTATCAACAGGGAAGCACCTCCAGTCTGTCAATGAGACAACAACACTCTCCGCGCAAAAAGGGTCCATTGACCAACTTGGGCATGTCCTCTCCCGGATTATCCATGCTTTTGTAGAGACCGAGCCTGACGCCGCCATCTTTATGGCAAAGTTTGACATCAAGGATGGTTTCTGGCGGCTCGATTGTGAGGCAGGAGAGGAATGGAACTTTTGCTACGTACTGCCACAGCCGCCCGGCGCGGCCAAGCTTGTGGTACCCAGCTCCCTCCAGATGGGTTGGGTAGAGTCACTGGCGTACTTCTGCGTTGCATCAGAGACAGCCCGAGATGTGGCAGGATGGTACACAGAAGAGGCATTATCACCGGAGCCCACACACAAGTTTCTCAAACATACAATGGAGGGAGACGACACGGTACATCTCCCTGAACGAACAGCAGACAACACCTTCAAGTACTTCTTGGATGTGTACGTGGATGATTTTATTCCGCTCGCTATTGCCACGTCTCGTCAACAGCTAGCGCATGTTGCAAGCGTGGTAATGAAAGGAATACACGATGTCTTCCCAGCACACATTCACGCTGACTGTGACCCAATTTCCTACAAGAAGCTTCTCAAGAAGGATGGCCAGTGGGCACTGCAGAAGGATATACTGGGGTTCACATTCAGTGGCAGACCGGGAGCAAAGCTTGAGCACCCTAAGCGCGAATTCTTACTCATGGTCCTGCACAAATGGATACGCACGTCTTCGCGTACTGATGCAGGAGTTTGAGTCAATCATGCAGAAGATTCGCCATGCATTCACTTCCATCCCATGTGGGAGAGGACTCCTCACACCCTGCAACAAAATCCTAAGCCTGCGCCCATCCTTCGTATATCTCCACCACAACCCCGCCCTAAAGCAGACGATATTGGACTGCCGAACCCTTCTCCGTGAATCCACCCGCCACCCAACGCCTTGCCGCGAACTGGTGGTGGGAGAACCGGACTACATCAGAATCAACAATGCATCAATCCATGGGGTGGGAGGCATCATCGTAGGGCACCGACGGAAGTGCAAACCCACCGTGTTCCGCATGGAATGGCCACCGGACATCAAGGAGGCCGTACTCCGCACCAACAACAAAAAGGGCGGACATCTAACCAACTCAGACTTGGAAATGGCTGGACTCCTCATCCTATGGTTAATAATGGAAGAAGTGTGCGACATCACACCATGCACACATGTGGCACTCTTCAGCAATATCTCCCCTACGGTCAGTTGGGTACGACACCTCGCGGCAAAAGGTTCAAAGGTAGTGGGTCAACTCATACATGCCCTTGCTCTCTGGCTCAAAGTTGGTCACGTCTCACCACTCACCCCATTCCATATTGCGGGCACCAACAACGCAATCACCGATGTCCCTTCCCGATCTTTTGGGAGTGAACCGCGGTGGCATTGCACCATGGATAGCGCCTTTCTAACTATGTTTAACAATATGTTCCCACTCCCTTCACAGAACTTGTGGACCAACTTCCACATATCTTCCAAAACGCATACACGCATGATTTCCGTGCTGTGGATGACGGTTTTATCAATGGTTGAGTGGTGCCGACTTTCAAGGCCCGGACGACACACTGGACAAACTGGGTGGCCTACGTCCGGCCTTTGGGAGTGGACCCTTTCCTACAGAACACCAGACACACCACAAGGGTCCGGTGCCTCAGCGGTTTCTCTGCCAGAGTCCGGCGGGGTTCGGGGGGGAAGAACTGTTAAAAGCAACATGGTATCAACAGCTATCTTGGCCATTGGCCAAGAGATCGCTCTGGCCCACAACACTAACCCCACAAAACTCCACGGATCAGAACGCCTCCTCCCGCGCCTCGGTCAAATGCTCCACGGATGGCAGAAGACAGATGGACCGGTGTTAAAAAAGTTACCAGTGGAGGTGGACATCCCAGAGTTCCTCATAAAACTGGGTTTACAACCACTCGCCAGCACAAAAGAGAAAGCCGTGGGCAATCTTGCATTGATTGCATTTTATTATCTTTTTCGGATTGGTGAGTACACAACAAAAGGCAGCCGGAATGACTCCAAACAAACACAACAATTCAAGGTAGGCGACGTCACGTTCTTCAAACAAGACCCTCACGGCAACCTACGACAACTGCCCAGGAACGCCTCCTCTGACCTCATCATGTCCGTCAATAGCGCTACTTTAAAGCTGGACAATCAAAAGAACGGGTGGCACAAGGTATGCATCCATCATGAGTTGAATGGCAACCCAATCCACAACCATGTGCGACCCCTCAGCCGACGAGTATTGCACATCAAAGAGCATGCCCCAGGGGATGGCACGATGTTCCTTAGTGCATTTTTCGACAGCAGCGCACGGTATGACGTAACTGATAAGGACATTTGTGCCACACTTAAGCTTGCAGCTGCGGCATTAGACTACCCGGCAACTCGTGGGATCCCGGTGGATCGGATCGACACACACTCTTTACGAATTGGCGGGGCAAATGCACTATCCCTCACGAGGTATTCCAACCGCCAAATCCAAAAGATGGGCCGGTGGCACGGGGAGACGTTTAAGGAGTACGTTCACGAGCAGTTGTCTAATTTCTCGGCCGGAATGTCTGTTTGGGTTCGTGAACGTGGAGGGGGTGTATTTCATGACACCATGGAGACTGTCCTCCCCTCCCTTATTCCATGGCGGTATCATTGGTGGCATAAGGCGTGTGAAGAGATGAGCATAATGACTCAGTCCATGGGGACAGCTGAATCCAGATTCATTTTTTAGCAAGTAATGCCGCATTACCTACACCTCCCGACCAAGACCACTTCCAGAGCAACACAGCTACTATGGGTTTGTTCAACCACACACAGGTGACCCGCCTGATACAGTGCCTCACCGTCTCCAGTTTATTACATGGCGGCTGCGCCAAACCCTTGTGTGTGTCACTGGTCTACAACCAGGGGACAGTGGGGCAACTTTGCACAAGGGGAGGGGTTTAGTCACAAATAAGCGATAAACCCCTGCAGTTTTTGGCACCCCCCACGTACTTACATCCTCTACGTAGCGAATAGCGAACCAACAGGTAGCATGTATCCAACCACGGTGCACGGACTGAGGACTATGGACCTAAGTCCATTGTGTGCACTTGAGGGAATCGGAGGTGCATCTGTTAGGCCAAAAGATAGGGAAAATGCGATTCCTTGGGAATGGCAAAAATTTTGGCGATGAGCAGTTCGAATCCTGGGGAATATTGACTTTGACTACTTTTTGCACTTTTGTAGGGAATACACAGAACAATTCTTTGGGAATAGCCCTATTAGATTTCAAATGCGGGAAATATGCTATGTTGGAAGCAGATTACACAAAATATGGTGGCAAAACGCATGCGACCGCCACTTGAAGTTGTAGGTACTAATCCCTATGTAATGTCAAATCTTTTGATGCCAGTGTTCTTATCACTACGTGATGTCACGACATTCCCAAGGAATAGCACCCCAATTGTGATTCCTAAGGAATCCTTGTTGCAGCAATTTACGACCAATAACGATTCCCGAGGAATTGTAAAGTGCATTTCATGATATAAAGTACACGATACAATTCCTCAGGAATTGAAATCGACCCCAATTCTTTTAATATTGACTTGATAAGTCATTCTATTTTGATGTCGATTTGTCAAGCTGCTGTGCAAAATTGAAGCCAACCTAGTGACATCAATGGAAACGGAACAGAATAATGATGCCAAACTATCAGGATTCACACAAATCCCGGGCTAAACCACTGTTCACCAGGTATCGCACACCTCAAAATTGCGATTCCTTGTCAAAGTATGCATTCCGAGGAATAGAAATTGCCAATTTTTTTAATACAATTCCCATGGAATCGCATTTTCGCTAGCTTTTGGCCTAACATATCAAAACACAATGGAAAGGAAATTGGCACCACATACAGTACACCTTGGAGATAGCTGGTCCTGCACAGTGTAGATATTACTACTGAATCTACGTCACACTTATATTTGCATAACTTGGCATAGGTAAAACAGCTTCTTTATCTTATGTCGCATGAATAAAAACTCTAAAAAAACCGCCTCCTCCCACCCGTCGTCGCCGCAGGTCGCCGCTCTGCCCCGCTCATTGCGATCACTCCCCACACAACCGTCTGCCCCTCACTCCAATTGGACAGTTCCTTTCTCCAATTATCAAGTTCAGGAGTGTGATCTAAATGGTTGTATCACATGTACAGGTGTTGTAGATGCAATGAAGTCTTTTAGGCCACAGTCCAGCACTCTCTATTTGGAGTCCACTGCATTTACATTTTGGATGGCAAATCCCATGATTGCCGTGTAATTTTTTATGGTCAGTGGCAAATATCTTAAATGTTTTTAAAAATAAATGTAATAAGTATTTGTGGCTCAGGCCCACCCTCACCGGTCAATGTTGACATGAACGCACATTCCCTCATTTTGTGTACAATCAACGTATGATGACAAAGTCGTTTTCACCTGACCATCAGACAGGAACACAAACAGATTTCAATTATTTTATCAGAAGAACTAGTACTAAAAGCACTCTAAAAATGTTCTTGGATGTGTACACTATGATATTCTGTCGGACCCAACAATTGGCTGGATATGCGGATGGTATCATCAAGATTCAATCTTGTGAGAATTTCTTATGTTTTTTTCTTACTACGTACTTTTCATGTGTCTTACACAATCTCAAGGGAATGTCAGTTGATGTTTGGTTGACATAATACAAATCTGAATTTGGAGGGTCTGTGTGCTCATAACCATCAAAAACGGATCCTTGATGAACGTCCCTTAGTGTTAGCGTATGGTAAGGAGGGAAAAAATGCCGACGCTAACCAATTCCCATCAACTTTTTTCATTTTCGGTTTGAATACTTATGTATGTTACCATCAACGTCAACTCATAAGGGTGGGCCTCAAATCTCCCACCTCAAAAATGTCTTCCCAACATTTAAAGTAAAAGGGCCATCTCCTATTGCACCCATCACTTCATGATAACTTCCAAAAGCATGATAATACTGATCTTCCTTGCAAAAATCCTGAACTTCCCTCTGGCCCTGCCCCCTTCCCATTTTTGCTTAATATTGTCAATGCACTCTTTGATGTATAATATAGTGCACAGTCAAAGCACACGAAAGAAAATCATATGCCTCCCTTTCCCTAATTGCTTGCTCCATCTGCCCTTACGAGATTTGAATTTTAGGTTCAATAAAATACTGTCTTGATCTCTCTTCTGCGGATGTAAAGTTCTGCACTATTGTGTGATATTTTGATAAGTAGCCGGCCGCTGTGTGTGGCCTCACTGTCATGAGGCTATTTTTCAGAATTTGTGAAATGACATTAGTAGTAGAGTACAGGGTAGAGGGGACATTTCTTCATCAGGGCCAAAAACGGTTTTATTGAAAAATTGACAAAGCGTTACTGCATTTTGTCACCCCGTGGTCAATTCGAAGATAACCCACTGCTGTGTTCGCCTCCCTTGGCACAAGATATTTATTAACAGGGGGGACAGCACTGTTTCATTGCATGAGTGGCTTTGTTTTTAGGCATGCTATTTCCAGGAAACAATCTATTTAAGAGAAATACTAATTGTAGCTATTTCTTTTTTATTGCTACTCCCTCATTTTTGAAGATAACCCACCACTGTCTTTGTGTCCCTCTATTCAAGATAATCAACAAGGGGATACTGCTATAGTTTTCATTGCATGAGTAGCTTTGTTTTTTGCCTGGTATTTAGGAAACAAACTATTTGATTGAAAAATTGACCATGACTGATTGCTTGTCAATTCTCCATCTCAACTTTGCAGATAACTCTTACTGTCCTTACCCTCCCCCCAGTGAAAATCTTATCAACAAATCACACCCCTTCCTGATTTGGGTGGGTAGTTTTGTTTCGTGACCTGATACTTCAATCCCACAAGTTATGTAATTGACATGGATCTTCGTTGACTCACTTTCATCACCACCCCTCAATTTTGGTTATAGCCCTCTGCATTCTTCGCCTCTCTCTGTGTGAGACAATTGTAAAGAGCTTATGTCTAAGAGATGAAATTCTAGCTGATCACTTAATTTTGAGTATGTGGAAGGCAGCAATTATATAAAGAAAATAAGACATTCTTATCATTGCCTTTCCAGACATTGTTAAAATATACTAATTATCTTTGAAATGTGAAGGAGACATGCCTTCATTTGTTGGTGGAACTGTGTTGTGGTAGTTTTACAATGCAATTCATATGTTTGGCAAAATGGATCCTAGGATGGGAATAATTAATGATGATAAAATGAATGGTTTTCAGCAAGGTTATGTTATTGAATTTGCTTAAGTGATTCTACAAAATTTTCATTAGTAAATAATACGTGCTTTGAATTCATTAATCATGACTGAATTCACCGCCTATGACAACAAAATGTGAGGAGATGTGTCCTCCTCCTTCTCCTTCTCACAATGATCTCATGTTACTACATTATTGTATTTCCAATTGCCTTCATTATCCACAGAGATGCCTACAGCAAAAATCTTAACGTTCCCCCCTTTTTGCCATGTATGTTCTGTTGGCCTACCTGGATACTGATCTGTGATACACAAAGATCCCTCATTATTTTCTCATCCAACCTTCAGCAGCATATTACCAGTCTCAATATGGTTTTCTGAGTCTGATTCTCCATAAGATGCTTCATGTAATCATTTTATAAGCTTCAGCATAAGGAAGAAATTCCCATTCTTAACCTCAAAGCTGAGCTTTAAATCTGAAAATAGTTAATCTAGAGGGTGTGTGAGAGACGGGTTGGGGAGAATATAAAATATTCTTCACTCATCAGCCATCTTAAGCAACACTCAACAATTTTTCAATGAACTTACCATTTTTTTGAGTATTATTCCTACATATCAGTGATGGTTTGGTGATGTGCTCATGAGGGAATAGTGCAGTAGGAAAGAGAAGATTTAAGATGAACGAAAGGTAAGAGCGGCCAAATCCCCCTTCATTGAATACTTGTTGAACTGTAGTATATGCAAGGTTTGCGGATGTTGCACAATAAAATTTGGGTGGTGGGAGGAGGGACAAGTACATTCATCACTCGTGTTCGCATTGTTCATGGTTTTTGTTTCTCTTTTACTATGATTGTGGATGTGTCATTGGGGTATACCTTGGTGTACCCCCATGATACCAAAAATTGAAAAAAGCTGATCCCCATTCTATGATGCCACTTGGTGTGGTATTGCTGGACTTTGAATGGGTTAAGCTGGATAAATGCATTAGATGACAAATTGGAGGGGGCTTCAAGTCTGGGGTTTGTCTTTTATAATTTGAGGCATGGATGGGGGGACCTATAAGGGATGAATTCAATATTTCAAAAAGATGGAGCAGAACGTATATTCTGCTTTGAAGTAGACATGTAGTAAAATTAAATATCAGAAACAAAAAATCAAGATACATAGGGTGGTGGTAAATCTCTAAATACAAGAAGTAATTTGGGAACACTCTAAACATCGTGGGAGTGGGTAAGTGAAACATCCTGTTTCGCATTTCAAGGAACTTTTATTGGATGGGAGAAGGATGGTATGGTTGTCTAATGTTTTGTCTCTATTCCACAGTTGGCATAATGGCTATTTCTCATTACTATAGCTGCAGAAGTGTGTGCACTCAACATTAATGGTTTGATGGAGGAATTGGATTGTGGAATGTATTTCTTGACCTTCTGGTTCTGGAAATTCAATCAAGTATTTGACAACTCCATCCTTGATGAGGCAAGATGATGTGATTTGGTCAATTGATTTTTCTTTCCCACTTGTAAATAGCACTGATTCCATTGCATCAAGATGTGAGTCACATAAGCCTTTTTGCAAAGTCCCTTACAAACTAAAAGAAGCTATTTTCTCCCTCGTATTACATTCATTTTAGTGTATGTTGGGGTGTGAATATAGGAATGTGTCCTCGTGACTTTCTTTGTACCAATAGAACTGTGACAATCCTCTCTTGTTATCTACCAGTTGCTTCATCATCTTTGAAATTATTGGCAAGTTCTGCAATACTAAGTATGTAACATTCTGAAGATTACTGGCATGATCTTAGCAGCAATTATCCTTCCAAGTCAATTTGCCTCTTGCAATATAGATTGTTTGGCTATTGCTCCCAGTTTTGGCAATTTATCTTACATCACTGTCATATTGAGAAGTAAGGCACATGAATGTCTCAATATGAATATGTAAGTTCACTGAGTTGTTGAAAATTATTATGCTTTCATAGGCATTAAAGTGGACTGGGATGGACTGGAGCAGTTGCCATGTGTTTGAATTCTCTGCTTGGCATTGATAGCAATTGCAGTACCAAGAACTGCTGTAGCCTATTGTATGCATGCTCCTGCTTTGTGTTTCTTTCAGGTTCAAACTTGGAATAGTGTCTTTCTACTGTATAGAGACCAACTTGTATTCACCAAAGAATATTTTTGGATACTTTTTTGATGAACTGTAGTAGATATAGTGATGAGTGATACTATCCAATGTAGTCCTGTAGAGCAAAAATTGCATTTACTTTAATTGAAAATGATCCACAAATAAAAAGAGCTATGGTTATCTCATACAATTTAAGGAGAGCTTGTATTTTTGTTCCAAATGAAATGTCATCAAGTCGGGTTGCTGAATAATGTGAGGGCCTCAGTGTAAGAGTCTTCAAAGAAGGGATCCATTATTGAAGCATGATGTAGAATTCAAAACAGCTCTGTTTGAAAGTGTTTGCATTAAAGAATACAGGTACTGGAGTATGATCTGTTCTGCCATGCCACAGTCTTTCTGAGCTCTTCGTGTGAATGTTTCACATTGCCATATATGTGTGCCATATGAAGCCATTCTGTTTGATGTTTGTTCTGTATTCATTGTTGAGCATGAATCATACAATCAACCTGATCCATCAACCTGTTGACAGAGCTACACGAAATAAGTGTCATATAGTATTTAATATCGAAAGGTCAATATGGCAAGATGATTGTGATCATGATTGTAAAAAAGGAATCAGCCAATTGTTGCACAATGCTTTGAGTGCTAAATGACAAGTATGTTGTCGAGTTTCAAATGTTGTGGACAAAGGTATAAGTGAACTGTGCCATGTCTGATATATTTTGCACTGCACAAATGTGATTGTCACTGCTCACCAAGTTTTGTACGAATATAAATATACAGTCATTTGGAGGAATACTACCTTTGTAAAAATTCATCTTATTCCAACTTTTGTGAGTGTATTCTTGTCATCTTGGCAATGAACTTCTCTGATTTCTCCTTGATAATGTGGTCCATGTAAGTCCCAGAAAGGCACTGATGGTAGCTGGGGCAGTTTCAGGTAACAAGAAATGAGAAGCGGTGCCTAACTTGTGCTGGTGCATGTTTTGTTTTTTAGCATTCTTTTGCCAAACTTATTCTTGCATTTGCTCTGTCATTTATCAGGTGTTGCAGACATGAGGTTATTATAATGCCATATTGTGAGGATTGTTTTTGGTCAGTGGTCAGAGCACCAAGTATTCTACTTTTGCTATCCTTTTAATTTCACATGTTTTCATTGTGCAATGGTCATAACTTTCCAATTCATCTCTGTGTCCAATCAACTGTTAAAATAGTAATTACATACCTGATAGAATGCACATGAATTGTACTTGAAATATTATGATACATTTACCTCCTGGTTATAGCACTTCAAATTCATGCTGGTGGTGGGGAGGAAGATGTTTGTTGATGACACTGACTTGCTTCACCTTCACAACATCAACCCAACTTGATCAAACAAATATTTTGCAGAGACTGTGAATGCATTAACTGGCATCTAAGCTTAACTCCTCAAAACTATAGGCGAATCTCAAGACAGCATAATGTTAGTACTATTAAATACATCAGCTGAAATACCACAACGGAGAGGTAAGATTGAAGATCATACAAGAAACACAATCATACCAACATGTCATAATGCACCAACTCAGGAAACAAAAGGTAATGCACCAACTCAGGAAACAAGGTGGACATTATGTAAAAGTCAACCCAGCCCCTCCAATGATGGCAAATCAAATATGAGAAGCCACTGAACAAGGAATCAAGTGTATATCAATCTCAAGTTTGCGTACTTATTGCTGTCAGCAAAGGATGCATCTTGCAGCCTCTGGACCCACGTACTTTCTTCTATCAAGTACTGAGTACTCCCATTGATGATTTTAAGATACTTGTCTGGGTCTGTCCATGCTCCAATCCTTAACCCCTTTTGTGCATGTCCTTGATGGACACAGGTAGAGCAGCTGCACTGCATCTACTTCACTCTATCTTGGTGTATCACTGTAATTGACTCAGTCACTAGTATCTCTACTCCATGCAAAGTCTTCTCATGATATAGATATCACTAATAGGTATCATGAATATTAATGATTCCTTACTCTCTATATTTGATGCTGGGGACACCACAGAGTGCCACATGAGCATGCCCCTCATCATCCTCACTTCTCCTCAACATCACTTGATGCCGACTCAAGTTCATGCCTCTTCCTCTCTCTCACAAGAGAGTTGCCACAATTCCTCTTTGTTGATTTGTTGAACAATCTCTCAATTGATCACATTTCCTGTTTTCACTCTCCTCTAATTGATCTAATTGAAGCTTTCCCCCCATCATGCCCTCTATGCTGCCTCTAGCAACAAGCTAGGTTTAGTGTGAAGTGGGTTCTGGCTGGGCACACTTTGTATAAATTTTGATACTTGTAATCCAGTTACTCAGGGATTTTGTTGCACTATTCCCTAACTCATCTCTACCTAACGTAGAAATACCCAGTTGTTAGTAGACTACCCTACCATATAACCCTCATTATAAGAACTACCGCATTACAAGAACATCGCACAACTTCTTAGGACATATGCAATTTTAACCAATTAAAACACCAATTAGAAGTCTAATTAGTTCTCTGTGAGACTCTTCATGTTGACAGCAATGTATACATAAGTGTGGCTCTCCATAACTCCATCTGGAGGCAGAGTTGTGAGCAATCATGTGAAAGCACACTATACACATCAATCACATCACTGGCGGGCTTACTGTTTCTACGTAGGGTGATGGGTGGGGAGTTTGGACTGTTCCAAAAATGGCCGGTGGGTACATCGGCCCAATGTCTATTGTATCATAGTAGGAGGTAAAAAAACAAAGAGCGGATACTTTTCATTACCGCCAGTGTTAAAAACACTAATAAGTATCATATTATAACAACGTTTAAGGTATCATGCGGACATTTGTTGTTCCTATAATGAGGGTTATGTGGCATTACCTCCTCTCACTCTTTTCCATCACAGGTAAGCACCCATAACAGTACGTTTACACGCAGGAAATAAATCACCCCCACTAAAAGTATTGGCCATTTTGGTTACGAGTTTGTGATTTCAGGGATGTGATTTTTCTTCCACTGAACAGGTTGTTTCCTATTGTGTGAACGGGATACAAATATTGTCACACTTACCTTTGATGAACTAATGAATAGAGGGAAGAAGTTGGTTGAATCCAAATGGTCTGTGATTGCTAGATGTGTGCAACTACTTGTTCATCTGACAATGTTGTAATATTAGAATGACATGGGATACGCACAACAAAATAAATGGGACCAGGGCAAGCATAAACTTCAGCCAGTGATCTCCTTTTCCCATGGTGCAGTGGAAGACTGTACGGAATGTGAGGATTTCAACACTTCATCTTTATATTTTCCAATAAAAACTAACAAAGCAGCCTGAAAAATAGCGACGGAACTGAACCATTTTGTCAGACTGGTTGATTGTTGCTGTCCGTCGCTGTCGCCCATCTTCATCTTGATTGTCAGTGTTGTGGAGGGGAGGGGGGGGCACATGTGTGTTGTGAAGAGTGTACATGATGTGTCAATTCATCCAAGTGTGTGGGTTGGGGTAGGGTGTGGATTTTTGAGGATTTTTATATCTGCCAGTAAATTTGGTTCCCTACTTGGTTGATGGACAGACACTTCATTGTACCCAAATGGGCAAGTATGATAGTAAGTACTATACCATACGATATTTTTTCTGCCCTTTAAACATGCATCCTAAGCGAAGACCAAGGCACCGCGTGTTTATTCTGGCGGAATATCGGAAACTGATGAAACTTTGGGGACCCTTTTCAGGGTCTCTAACATGTGCCAAAAAATCTCTATCTCTCAATAGGTTGGATAAGCTCCTGCTACAGACCACAAAGGGTGGGAATTTCCCAGTTTAAATAAGATATTTCATTACGTAAGAATACGTGGAATTTAATTCCAAAAGTTACCTTCTGACCTCACATGATTGTTGTCCCACCATAAACACAAGAGGTGAAGCACATCTCCCTGTTGTCGTCGCCAACACTAGCATCACTGCAAACAAATATTAAGGTAGTCATCTTTGTGATAATATTCACAATGCAATTATATTATACACTATATCATGTGCTGTAGTGCTTCATCCTATTACACTTTGGCATTTAATACAACTACGGACAAATTTTCAACAACATGCTGAGAGAACGCATATGACAATCAACCAAACACTCCAATTAATGATTCAAAGCCCAGATTACTGGACACATTCATGGAGGGCTGGATGGCAACATCATATCCCAGCTCAAAAAGGTAGGCAAGGTAGGTAAGCATGAAATTTCAATAGATGACGGGGCTGTTGTTTCAGGCTTGATTGTATATGGTTGATGTAGTCATTGCTGAGCACAAAAATGCCTCCATTGTCGTGCCCTTTGCCGAGATTGGATGCAACAGTGCTGGTTGGATAAACCCCAGTGGCCATGTGCTGCTGAAGTGACTGGAATACACCTTGCTTGCGCCTTGCATTTTTATTTGCCATGTCTTGGGATGGATACAAAAAGTAAAAGTTGCTCATGGCATTTCTCTTGCTTGATTTCTTTTCATGCTCTTCATGTCTCACACTAAAGCCACGCCCTGTAACCTTACCACTTCGCACAAATGCACTGAGGTTTGTGTCAAAATGCAAATATGCACCTTCACGGTGGGGAAAGGTATTAACAAGAGGAATCTGTCAGTGTTGGGATACAACAACAACATGGTGTCATCAAGACAGGTAAGATCACTTTTTACATGCTCAAAAACAATCATGTACACAGCTACAACGCCAATTTTTTTGAAGGCAAGTTGAATAGCCCAGTGATTTCGCTTTGCTTCTTATTCATTAGCTTGACCAATAGTCTCCTTTTGACTTCATCTCACTTGTAACAGTCATTGCTGGAATCGAGAACTCCACATCAAACAGCTGACAAACTCTCCCTACCCACTGTTCATTGTCCAACAAAGTGGAAGCATACATTCTTGATCATGATCAAGTGCACCAGAAAAAGAGACAACAGTAGGGCCTACATCATTGGTTGAAATAATTTCATTCCTGAGTGCAGTAAGTTGCAATGAAACGAGTTTGTTTGGCTTGTCTCTGCGCATGTAAGCAGTGAAAATGCGATTCTTGTCTGCTGTTGAATTATGCTCCACGGCATACTTTGCATCCTCTAACCCTCCTTTATTGCTTGGGATGTCTTTTTTCATTAGTATATTTGGATCATGTGCCCAAATGAAGTCAGACAATTCAGGCTAGGTTAGTTTGTCAAACATTTCAACAGTTCATTAATCCAAGCTCCTCTCAATAGCTTCTGAATCTGACACAATCATGTTTAGTAGCTTTTCCTCAATCAGTCCAATAGAATGCACTTCTTCATTTCATTGTTGTTGGACTTGATCTGCCTTACATCTCTGATGATTTTCAATTTGCTCGATACCTTTTTTACAAAGGTCAATTTGAAATTTGTGAGTAAGACATTTGGATCACTGATAATTTTCTTGTGATATACCTGCAGCTCTCAACACTTCACGACCGTTGACATACTTGTCACAAGGAAAGCCCAGATCATCGAAGACATCTTCAGGAATCCTGCCTTGTTCCATCATGATTCTGTACAGGTGAGTAAAATTGTCCATGACTCTTTGATACATTTGTTTTGGACAAGTACTCTGACATGTTCCTAATACTTTCAACAACACATGAGACCTTGACTTCATTCAGTCTATCAAACCACTCTCATAAAAGCCATGAAAAATACTGCCTCTTGTTGCTCCTTTTGATGCCAACTCAGGTAAGGTGGAAATAAAATCAATGAGTGAGGAATTCTTCTTCGAATTCAGGTTCAATAACTTTAAGGCATCACTGTTGAATGCCATTATGACCCTCATCTTCATATGATGTCATGATGGATAAATGTCAGTGACAGTATGTGTTTTAATTGTTGCTTGAGTATTACAAACACTTTTGCTAAATCTGCTGGTTGATCTACTCCAGTTCTTGCTCCATTTTGTTTGTTTGCAACCACTTTCATTTCTTTGAACAAGTTGTGATTGTTGACAATGGCATGCACTTGAGGTAAGTCTCCATCACACCGTGCCGCCGCAGTTAATTCATCTGGGATTGAAATGCCATCAGAGATATCGAAGTTGGGATATTCCTTTCTGAGAGAGCTGATGAATGATAAGAGAACATTGATTTGATAAAATTCAAATCTTTTTTGAGCTTGACTACTTCTGGTGAAAACAATGTAACCGTCGTGTTCATTTGCACCAACCCCACTCCCACCAATGCAGAGACCTGCAACTTGAACAACTAACATATCACCACTACGCAATTCTCTGTCATTTAGGCCTGTGACTGTCACAAAGAGAGGTGTACATGTACCTCCACCAGAAATTGTCGGGGTAAGTTTGACTCTCGTACTATTCATGTGATCACTTTCTTCAACACTCTACACTGAATTGATCCCTTTGTTCAGACATGACTTCTTTGATACCAAACGGAACTCATCTTGTTTGTTAGTACTGCCACAGAAAATAAAGACCGTCTTGTCATCTGTTGAGGTTATCAGTTCAGGTTTGATAGGAACAACAGTCTCAAGTGGCATTCCCTTCAACTCCCGTGTTACGTCAACATCTTCTTCATCCATTTCAATGAAGTGTTTATTTGCAATCAACATCACATTGCTAATTGCACATCTGATCAAATGTTTGGCAGCAAATCATGTATTGGCTTTAGCTATGGATGATTGTGTAAGAGACAACTCGCTTGTCATTGCAAGCTCTGCAGTGTAGTTTTGGAGAATACTGGGTTTCAGCTTGTGTCCTGCATCATTCAACATTTGATTGTTTTGAGCCATTATCAAGTTGTTACTTTCTTTTTGACCATAAGTTCTTCCAACATCACTTCTCAGTTGTTAAACAATAGCTGATATTGATGTGTCTTCAAGGATTCTGGGCCTTCCAGTACTCCATGCTGTATGCAATGTTGGTTTTCCTTGGTTGTGAAATTGGAGCATCCGATATAAGGAGATTTACCACAAGGCACATATTTTAATTCGATCATTTGTTTAACAGCGGCTTGACTGTCAATTCTATCAATACTACCAGTGCTTCAGGCTTTGTGTACTGATGTCCGTTTGCTGGGATTGGGAGAGACGCCGGCAGTACATTGTTGTATTGATGGCGCTCCCTTCTATCTCTGTGGTGGATGGTTGAAATCGCCCGCTTTTACATTTGCATGTCTATACTCTTCCGCTCATTGGTTCTATCGACGGTTTGTATCAGCTTCTTCTTTTCCTTGCGGTCACAGATTACTTTGACCGGACCAATTGGAGCAATATCTTTCCCTGTGTCATTCAAGACGTCAACTACCTTCACAATGGCAGGTAAAATAACTTTTGTAATATTTCTGGCAATGTCATCCCGCTTTCTTTGTGAAATGTTTTTATCTTCTAATACAGCAACACTCAACTTCAGTTCTCATGTGATATTCTTTAAGTGGTGCGATGCTTCGTAGAGCTGCTGCGCCGCCAACAACGTATTTTCTGTCTTGATAACAACATTGGAAGGCTCAAATTCATTCAAGGAGGACAGCTTGTCAAGGTCACGGTATGCAGCCTTGGCATTCGGCCTTCGTCTTGCTGACGACATTATTAGAATTATGGTGAAGAATGATTTCTGCAAGTGGTGGCCTTTGAACGTGGTCAACCACGAGTATTACCTTTAATTATTGAAAACGACTCTGGCAACAAGACTAATTAATCAGCTCAAGATTTATTTTTTAAAGGTAATTCTCTCGTTCAGATCGGACGAGAATTATATCTTGGCCCGCGCCAAAAAATCCCACTTTTTCTGCGTCCACTTTTTGATGGGCCCTGGGCTAGCTCTGTGGGAACACAATAATACGAAAAATGACACCGCCTGCACACAAAATCCAGTAATCGATACCGATCAACATGATAGTACAATAACCATCTCAGCACACAGCTGATCTCGTTTTAGTTATTAGGATCAGAGTTATTCGTTTTGAATAGGCTTTTGACGCATTTCTCATCCGGACTTGCCCGTGCGGTGCGCGGTACAGTGCTGAGTAATGCTCACTCCATGTCCACTCGCCAGCCTTACTTCATGCCAACTCAGCTAGCGACGGATATATGATAGAAAACTGGTCGATCACCGAATAATAACTTACATCATGCCATCTTTGCGCAAGGTGATCGAAGATTTGGAATACAATAAGTTGCCATCGCCTACGAGAGCAAATTTTGCCACTGCAGCCGCCGCCGCCACTGCTGCTACAAACAAGGTTGCTGTCACTTTAAAACATGTAAATGGTGACGCGAAGGGGAAACAAGCGGTGTCCACAGAAAGATTAGCATTTGATGACCCAGCTAAATCAGCCGAAGAGAAAGGTTCTTCTGAACTCAATGGAAGGAAACCGATTGCGAAAACAAGGAGGCCATCGCTGAGTAAGAAACAATGTCAGAATGACATCGTCGAAATCCTGTCAGACGACGACGAAGAAATAAGTCTACACGATTTGGCAAAATTGAGAGAAAACGGGATCGACGCCACTACTACCGCTACCAAAACAGTTGAAAAAGTTATTGCTAGGTCTTTCGAAAAAGACGTTTATAATTCTGTGTCTACCTTCACGAAGACGTCGTTGTCAGCAGCTAATCATGTTCCCAAGAAAGCAGAAAAATCTCAGCCAGCAGCTTCAACGGGTAACATGCTACTTGTTGCTAAAGCAGGTGTAAATTCAGGGGGGACGACCAGTCCACATGCTATGGAAACAAATATCGATCCATCTGCAACGAACTCTTCAGTTGCACGTGCACCACTAACAAATCAAAACCCACTGGCGGCCACGACAAGTACTGCAAATCGTTCATCTGAAGTTTCAAAGCCCCAACGTCCCTATTCATCCAATCCAACCGTCCAAAAGAATGCTACTGCTGTCCTCCAAAATATTCGTAACAATCTCAATAATTCAATGCCCACTCAGCAAAAAGTATGTCAGAATTCCCTGTTAGGACCCACTGCCACCATGCCGGATATGGAACGATGGTCTGAGTACCGCATTGATTCTGCAGCGAGCATTGATGATTTGGAGTCCATTCGTCGTCGCCTTCTTTCTTTGACTGATCGTGTGAATTTAAGGTTAAAGGAAATGCGGTTCATTGAAGCGATTGCCATGACGGAAACTCATGAAGGCTTCGTAAAGCGTGAGTCTATCGAGGAAATGATTCGCTCATGGGCAGATAATCTAGAATTGTATTCGTCTGACACGACAAAGAGTAGAGATGACTCATCCACTCAAAAGAATAACAAAAGGGAGCTTGCTGATAATGACACTGGCGAGTTGGAGAAGAATGCGACAAATGCCAAACCTTGCAAGCGCCAGCGCTCTTCATGCTGTCCGTTTTGCCTGAACACAACCGCTGCCCCAGATGACGAAGCATACTCAACTTGCTCTGTTTGTGATGAGACATCGTACATTTGCCTACGTTGTCGTGTCTACTGTAATGATTGTCATCGTCTCACTTGCGAAGATTGCCTAATGATGTGTGATACATGTTTCTCGGGTCCATGTTGCACTGATTGTATGGCGAAAACTGGGCGATGTGCAAGTTGTAGCAAGGTGAAACCGAAGACAAGCGCTAAATTGTCCCCTGCAGCACGTCCTAATGGAAAATTGCAACCGCATGTTCTGAAAAGTTCAGAGAAAGAAGCACTACCTTTAACTTCACAGACAGGAGCATCAAATTATTCCATTCATCGCTTCGTGATAACTGAAAAGAGAGCACTGGGCTTAACAATTACCGACAATAAAAGCATTGGAACTGCTAGCATACGACATGTTCAAGACAAGAGTGTTGCTGAATACATTGGACTGAGATCTAGTGATCAGATATGCCTCCCATTTACCAACGGCGCCCAACCTTCGAATTCATGTGAGCCGCTCTGTTGTCAATTTTTTACTTTGTTGTTTCTTGAACTTGTAGTTTAACGCGGCGTCCATTATTCGACACAAGACGATTTGTTCATACAAGCATCACAACTTCGACCTCTCATACTCGAGGTCAAACGTAAAATATCACATCCGCAGATCGGGAGAATTCTCCATCGCTTTCACATCACAGACGAAGGGCATTTGGGTATGTCAGTCAAAGCTGTGAATTGTCCAGGTGGTCATTGCACCATCATTGTGTCAATACAACCTGGCAGTCTTGGTGACATACATGGAATTTGCAGAGGTGACATTATTTGTAAGCCTTTTACAAATGGTGCTGCTTATATTAATGTTTACAGTTGGTTCATGGGTGTCGTAAAACAGCGCCCTTTGACGTTTGAGGTTTGGAGAGATAGGAGCTCATTTCCAACGACAAACTGCCAAGCCAATAATCTCCTGAAGAAATCGGCCAACCCTTTTCTTTGGCATTTCGGCAGGACAACAATCAATAATGTTAATGACGGTATGCATTTAGGTTTGAGCGCGTCTGTTACAAAATAATACAAAAACCGACCAAGGAATGATTCATTCGAATTGCAAAAGTGGAGAATGATGTTAATACCACACCGCTCTGGGTATTTCATCAGTGCAGTGAAAGAAGTTTCATGAAAATAAGCATGTTAGATGTTAATCAATCCAGAATAACTTCCAAAATATTGTTTGTACTTCTTTTGTAAGCATCACTCTATCATGCAGGCCACCGGGCAGGAGAAGGTTGGGGATAGTTCCACACCTCTACCTTTCTGCAAGCAGAAAAGACACAGTCGTCCTCGTATTCGATATCTGGCTCTCGCCCTAAATCACGATGTGACCGAAATTTGGGGCAGCACGGCAAAGACACCAGAGTGGTGGTAGGAATGTTCTTGTATTTCAACATAATATTCGCCATACTTGCAGAACCGACTAATCGCGCATGTGAATGAACACAAAGCAAAATCAAATGATCATAGTCGGCATTGTCATTTCCCTCTTTGCTCCTCATCATGAATTCTTCAATAGTCCCAGAAAATCCAAAAAGTCCACGTATTGATTTTGGTTGTTCACCCTGCCATTCTGTTTTGAGAGTAGGGTCAATAGACACACAGTCCCACCGTTTCAGGAAACACGCCAACGCCGCAGTTCGAGGAGTAGATCCATCCCCTATACAAAGGCACTTCACTCTGCATCTCTTTCCTCCTTTACTCCGCAGTCCATGTTGCGAAGCCGCCTGCAAAGCCGCCATGGACTCAGAAACGTCCTTGGCAGTTGTAAACACTTGTAAGGCAACGATATCAGGAAAACACTTCATCGAGAATAATTGATCTAGGTAATTGCAGTAACCGAAATTGTTTGGTCGTCTCTTTATGCCCGAGTCGCCACGCCGACCTAGTTGAATGTTGGGTTTGGTAGGCATTTTGCATCGTTGGGCCGTTTGGTTGCGACGGCATTGTTGACAGGTACTAGGCGATTCGGGTGGTTTTCGGTTTTCCTTCTTGGTGAAGAGGTCACGAGGTAAAATTTCTTGGCAAGCGGAACATTTACGGTGAGTAGTTGGCTCGTTGGACGAAGACGTCGCCGGCTTGCAGATTGGCGACGAAGGCAAACTTGTCATCCGCGAGCTGATGGTTGTATTTAAAGTAGATTTCGATTGAATTGATTCAGCCAACGTGTGGAAGCCGCCTTGACATGAGGAGACGCGATTTCAGAAGTGATGGATGGGTGGAGGTGGGCGGAGGTAGGCGGAGGTGAGAGGTGTGCTGTCTTGGCTGTCTTCTCAACCGGTATGAGACGGAGATGAGACGGTACAATACCGTAATTATAGGTAGTACCGTACCGTAATTATGTACAATACCTCGGACTTCGTGCTATTACAGGAAAGTAATAGTGTGGTCCTTTTGCCTACTTATACAAGACGAAATAACACTGATATGGTGTACGTACAACTAACTGACATCTTCCCACCGTACTTGAAGGCATGTCCGTGATGACACAATGGTAGGTATGGTGTATGGTGTATGGTACGGTATTGATGCCGTATCGTAACAAGACATCTCAAGCTATCTCAAGCCTATCTCAAGCCATTTATGGAGCTTCTCCTGAGAAACGCACAAGAGACGCACAAGCAATGTTGTATGGTATTGTATTGTACAATACAACACGAAAAAGCGCAGAATACCACACTTAATAAGAACAGTTTTCTCTCGGCCTCCGCTAGAGGCACATCAACAAAAAGAAATGAACTCGTCCCAAACAATTGATGTAGGCACCCCCCGCCATCCCACTGGCTGGCATCTCACCACGATTCACTTCCACTCCTTTGAAACGCTTCCTCACGAAAAAGGCGACTGCACCGACTCCCGTCCATTTCGCATGCACGGTCTTGATTGGTACCTCCGCATCCATCCTGGGGGTGCCAGTTCCGCCAAGGGCGATGACATGGTTTCATTGTACTTGAGGTGTAAATCCGCCGCGGAGAAGAACGAAGCTGTCTACGCCGAATTTTCTCTTTCGTTACTGAGGAACGATGGCCAAGTGGACTGCACGATGAGTTGTCCCTGCAATGCATTCAAGCGGAAGAGGAAGGGCTGGCCTAATTTCATACTCAGGTCCAGGATTCTCGATAGATCGACTCAGTTGTTGAATTACGACAGTTATGGGGGCACGCTGACGGTACTGGTCAAGGTCCAGTTGTTTGAGGACAGAAGCGTCGACTGTTTCGTGCCAAAGAACAATATGAATGTCAAGTTATTATCGCTACTAGAAACTGTGAACGACTTCGATGGGAACGAAAAACAGAACAACGGCACCGCCAGCACAGCAGATGTCACGTTCTTAGTTGACGGGGAGATCATTCATGCACATAGTCTGATCTTGAAAATGGCAGCACCGATACTAGCCGACATGTGCGATGATGCGGATGACGACACACCAATCCCTATTATTGGAGTAAGACGGTCCATATTTTGGCTCTTGTTGCGGTATGCTTACGGAGACGGCATACCCGAGGAAGCGTGGACAGCTACGGCTTCAGACAGCACAGGGCGTGATGCAACAATGGATACTGAATGGGCATCTCTCATCAGTTTAAGTCCTGCAATGGAGCTGTTGGATGCAGCCAATCGATATGGAGTTGTTGGATTAAAACTCTTGGCAGAATCAAAAGTCGTTCAGTCCGAAATATGTATTGAATCTGCATCCGACCTTATACTCTATGCGGATGCCAAGGATTGCGCTCTACTCAAAGAAAAGGTGATGGATTATTTTGTATCTTATGCAGAGGAGATCAGAAGAACTCCGTCATTTCAAAGAATTGAAGAGTCGGCGCATGTTATGGTAGAATTGATGGATGCATTGTTATCCAAAAGAATGCTGCGGTCTTTTGCGTTGGGTGAGAAGGACTTAGAGTACTCAAGTATGGGAGTGAATTTGTTACGGACAAAATTGGAAGAGAGAGGATTGGATGTTGATGGCTCAAGGGAGGTGTTTAACCTTCCCATAACGCTTCCAGAGACACGCATGCAGCTCCGTCATTGACCTCGTCACAGGACAAAAGGCAGTCGCCGTCGTCGGCTGTCCAGCCACATCCAGCGCTGACACAGAGCTCGCAAGTAGAGGTGTCTCCCTTTGATTCAGGGCACATCGCTTCTTCGGTAGCTACCTCACTAGTGCAGGCTGCAACATCAGAGACGCACGCAGCTCCATCATTGACCTCGTCACAAGACAAAAGGCAGTCGCCGTCATCGGCTGTCCAGCCACATCCAGCGCTGACACAGAGCTCGCAAGTAGAGGTGTCTCCCTTTGATTCAGGGCACATCGCTTCTTCGGTAGCTACCTCACTAGTGCAGGCTGCAACATCAGAGACGCACGCAGCTCCATCATTGACCTCGTCACAGGACAAAAGGCAGTCGCCGTCATCGGCTGTCCAGCCACATCCAGCGCTGACACAGAGCTCGCAAGTAGAGGTGTCTCCCTTTGATTCAGGGCACATCATTTCTTCGGTAGCTACCTCACTAGTGCAGGCTGCAACATCAGAGACGCACGCAGCTCCGTCATTGACCTCGTCACAAGACAAAAGGCAGTCGCCGTCATCGGCTGTCCAGCCACATCCAGCGCTGACACAGAGCTCGCAAGTAGAGGTGTCTCCCTTTGATTCAGGGCACATCGCTTCTTCGGTAGCTACCTCACTAGTGCAGGCTGCAACATCAGAGACGCACGCAGCTCCATCATTGACCTCGTCACAGGACAAAAGGCAGTCGCCGTCATCGGCTGTCCAGCCACATCCAGCGCTGACACAGAGCTCGCAAGTAGAGGTGTCTCCATTCGACTCAGGGCACATCGTTTCTTCGGTAGCTACCTCACTAGTGCAGGCTGCAACATCAGAGACGCACGCAGCTCCATCATTGACCTCGTCACAGGACAAAAGGCAGTCGCCGTCATCGGCTGTCCAGCCACATCCAGCGCTGACACAGAGCTCGCAAGTAGAGGTGTCTCCATTCGACTCAGGGCACATCGCTTCTTCGGGGGGGGACGCGGCCCCCCCCCCGGGCCCCCCCCCCCCCCCCCCCCCCCCTACAGTAGAACAATCCTTGACACACTCGCCTTCATCAGTGACAAACCCACATCCAGCGGAAACACAGTCGACACAAGATGGGAACTCGCTTGTCTGGTTTGCAAATGCTGGACAGGGCTCTTCGTCGCCCTCAAAGGCAATGGATGGGTGCACTACGGACCCAACGACGAAAAGGGTTGTAGCAAAGAAGCGTTTGTTGAATTTCATGGCGTTGAAATGATGTTTTGCGGCGTCTTTTGTGCTGTTTTATTGTGATTGAATAGAGTAGAGGAGCTCGAGAGAGGATTGGTCCATACTTTTTATCATGGCATAACATTACCAAGGTTTACCTAGTAATACAAACCTGAGACTAACCTGCACAATCACCAGACGATCACCCAAACCCACAAAAGATTTTTGGATATGCTGATGTCAGATACTCCGTGTTCAAGTCTCACAGCTTCTTGTTTCTTCTTCCTTTGTACTTTTACATTTTATATTTTCGCACTCTTGTCAACATGATGTATGGTACCATGAAATCGATAACATAATACAAACTACCATACCAACAGTTGCGGTAGAAAGAAGAGATAGGTTCTCTAGAGAGTGTTCTCCATAGGAAAAAGAACACCATGAGAGAGAAGCTAAAATATTCAAAATATTCAACTTAAAAAGGATTTGTATTGTACGGTACGGTATCTACGATACCATACCGTTGATATCCTATCATCTACTATTAACCCCGTGACAACAAGGGAAGTTTGTTTCTCTACTCAGATTATTTAATACCTATTCCTAAGCTAAGCGAGGATGACTGTGCCAGAGCTCTCTTCGTTCATTGGCGAGTACAAAAACAAACAAGACTTATTATGTATTGTATGATACACTAATTAGTTGTAGTATTTGCAAAGAGAATAAACGACTCACGATCAAAAAAAGCCATGTATTCAGTCTTACAGAGGTGTTTTCCGGTGTAGAGTTGACAGGTGTGTGGGTGTTGTTCCACCTATTATACAATACTACCTATTATCATCCGAAAAGTATTATGTATCCTCAGCGTATTGTCGTCGACGATTACCGTAAATGATATATTTAACTATAGGTAGTATTTGAGAAGCGACTAGGGAGATTGCGCATTTTTTGACCATGCATCGAACACCCGAAGATTTGTTGCAATATCGTATTGTACGGTATTGTACCAGTTTAACAGTAGTACTGTCGCGTTACATTGTGCCACGTACACTAATATACCAGTTTCTACGGAGGCCAAAAAAATAAAATCGCGTCACAATACTTTACCACCATGACAATTTCCTCCACAGCCACCGCATGACCTCGATCTCAGCAAATACTGTTGCAACACCAGGTCTGACTTCATCGCTCTCACCGCCACATCACCCGCAACAATCCACCCGCTTGGTTTGGTCCGATTCGCGTTACTTCTTGAGAAATAGCACCATTTCTACCATGTAATTTTTGTTACATGATGGCCGTCATGACCGGGAGGGGGAAAGATGGGAAGTTATTGACTGTAAGTTTTTTCTGAGAGTGTCTATTCCCTCATTTTTATACCTATATCCTCGACTCATAGGGGCATTCATTACTGTTCATTTTTGTTTGTCCTGGGTGCCCCTCAGTAGTCTTTTTATGCCGTCATGTCAGGTGACAGTTGAATAAAATTCGACAATCAGCCAGTGAATTGATAGAGTTTGAAGAGTTTGATGCGGAAATGGACAGCTCTAGCTGTGGTAGTTAGGATGGTGGCGCTGGGAAAGACAGATTGCATGAGCAATGAGATTTGTTGCCCAGCACATTAGTTTTTTCGGATGTATTTATGGTTGTCAGAAGGGAAGATGACAGAAAAATCATTTTGAAGCTCATCAAAAGCATAAACAGTGCACACCTGTCAATTAATCTACGAACTGTAATAAGTATTATAATTGTTAAATGAAAACTCCCAATCGAATCAAAAGAACGTTAATTGCCTGTGAAGGTGGCAGGTATGCTCTGCGTACTCTCATCTGGAGAGTGCGATCATTACTCTCCTCGAGAGAAAAAGTTGCTACTCTCATGGCCTCCGGGATGCTGAGAGTTACATGCTCAGATTTGGCTTGGCGGCCTTTTTCACAAGAGCCTTAAGCTCTTCCTCACTCCTAGTCATGTTTGGAGCAAGGCAACACTATGTTGTCGCGATTATTTCCTGTCACAGAGAAGTAATTCACTGTGTAACATGTGCACGATGCGTCAAGACCGCATATTTTTTCTATATGATGTACGTTTGAGCACAATTTTGAATGGCAAGCAGTGGTCACAGCACTATCGACCCATATACCAATCGAAAGCTCGCGAAAAGAGGAATTTGTAGTATTTCCTCCAAATCGCGCTCCGAGCTCTGTGAGAAAAGTTATAGTCAATCTACGAAAATTAACGAGAATCGATATTTTTTTGTTACAAAATGGGGTGCGCCAGTACTACTGTTAAACTGGTACCAGTGTTGTGTGGCATCCAATAGCAACCAATAACCCTATATCAAAACCGTGCAAGATCATGCCGAAGTCCTTCACCATTCGTTGTCCAATAACTGTAATCAATCCAGCATCCTTCATCTTTTTTTCAATCATTTTCTCTCTAGCCTTAGTGGTCTTCAACATTTCTTGGAGTTTAAATTCGTCTCTGCTTCACAATGGTTCATCATCATCGGGAATAAATACTATCAGCTCATCATCTCAGCGTATACAAGAGTTACAACTTGAAGTTCGAAACCTCAGGAACTTAATTCATGCACAACGGCAGGTACCTGCGCCTCATTTACATGGGCTCGTCATCCCAGATGGCCCAGCTGTCGCTATGCCATCCATTCGCACAACCGAAGAAGAAGAAGCATCCATTAAGCGTAAATTCTACGGAGGACGTGGTGATAAAGCTCATCTCGGCGGCTTTACCTCGTTCGACCCAAACGGGATATCGCCGACATTGTGGAAGGAAATGGTGTCATGGCTTGGAGTCAAATCGCTTGTTGATGTTGGCTGTGGGCGAGGCATTAGTACGAGTTGGTTTGTGTTGCATGGGATGGACTATGTAGTATGTGTGGAGGGAAGCCACGACGCGGTGGCGAATTCGCTACTGCACGGGCTACAGCCGCAGGAAGGGACAGAGTTCGAACTTGTTGAACATGATTTTTCACTAGGGCCATGGTGGTATGTCTTTCTGTTAAAATTGTCACCCTTGAGATCATTACCAATGCAAATATTTTTTCGATGCCATTGTAATGATTAAGGCCGTCGCGAACTGTGGATGCAGCTTGGTGCGTCGAATTCACGGAACACGTGGGGAGGAATTATCAATTGAACTACTTTGCATCTTTCCGGAAAGCTGCGTACATATTCATGACACATTCGCAAAGGGGGGGATGGCACCATGTCGAGGTAACTCTGTTACTTTCATCACAATTTTCATGCTGTTCTTGCTACTAAATGCCTTCTTTCGAAACTTCAGGTCCACGATTCAGATTGGTGGATACTACGTATGGAGAGTATGGGGTTTGTTTACTCAGAATATCTCACAAAAAAGATGAGACAAGTTGCCCTTAAGGATTGGAAAAGAAATGATTTCCTGAGAGCAATGCAAAACAACAAGAAGAAGAATACGTTCGGAGTGGGGCAGCATTTGATTAAAACTCTTCAGGCGAGTGTTAGTAGGAGATTCGGCAAAATTTTAGGGGAACTATTTTGTGACTGCATGCATTTCAATCAGCATCTAACTACTAGTTCACTTTTTTGTTGAGAACAGGTGTATATGAATCCTTTGGTGGCTTCCCTTCCTCAGCATGCCCATTTACTTACAGAAGTGAGTTTGAAATAGAAGAACGATCACTTACCAACTTGACCAGAGTTTTTCTATTTAACTCAGTGCGCTTTCAAACAAAATGCAAACTTAGCATGGATGCTTTGCATCCGGAGAAGGAGGTATAGAATGTGGGAAAGTAGGAAGCAAAGTACAGAATCTCACACCCTTACCCGATAGTTACAAACCAGTGGTATTGTCAGACAAAATGGATAAAGCTTGGATGGATTTGATTTATGATCTTCCGTTGCCTGGACAAGGGCTAGATCCTGATGAAAATGTTGTCATAGTTGCAGAATAAATTACCTGCCTTGCTGTGGAATCTCATTTGGGCTTCAATAGTAGAAGGATGACTTGAAGGCAAAATCTACTCCAATGTGTTTGTACTATGATGCATCGCGCCTGTCCACACCTATAAGACGTTCTTTTAATCATCTTCATGGAATTTTATTGTTACTATTAGATTGTGCTAAAAGGAACACGAGACTAACATTGCTTTCTACCGGCTGCTACTTTGTTGATGTCATGATTTTAGAATTTGTTGACGTAGATGGATACAACGAGTATAGCTGAGATGACTCTGTCACTATCTCAGATTTCATGAGTGAAGTAATATTTTTTTGAGTTGCTAAAATTTCTGGCATACCTTCCATTGGCACCATTACATGCCAATGATATCACTGTGTTTCTTTAACGATTGAATCGTTTCTCACAGGTTTTCTGTTGCAACACAATCACATGACAAAATCTTCAGGCCTAAGTGTGATATGTCTTGCCTTGTATCCACATTTTGGGAGATATTGTTTAAGTTTTATTGAAGTCATTCATCAATCCTCTACAAGGGTTGTGATTCCATAGATTGTGGACAAACTAATTGATCAGTGGGACATTGAATACATTTATGGAGAGGTCAAATACCACAGATGGCACACTGTGGAAAATATTGACCGGCTTTATCTGTTCCAAAGATCCCATGATAAACGGTCAAAAAGAAATTTCTAACTGGAAAAGGCAATGGTTGAATCTGTGCTATCAAATTTACCAAAGCAAAACCCATGTTGAATGCTGAAGTGGAATGGCTGTGGATAAATTAAAAGTTTGTCCAATCGCAAAGTGCTCTGCTGCTCAGAGGTTGATCTATGTAGTGTCTCTATGTGCACTCAAAGATCATTTTCAAATATGAGATAGCATTGTTAGTTTGTGCTTTCCAACATAGTTTCAGCCAATGTTAAATGTTTCGTAAATGCTCCATCTTTTTGATAACAATTTGAAGGCACAATAGATGAGTGATGCTGATGAGATATGCTTTAATGGTTGCTGACTTACATAGAAAGGTCAATAACATCACTGTGTCCTTTAAAAGTTTGGATATCACAAAGATTTATTGAAGCTCTTGTTGTGAGGGACAGACAAGAGAATTTGAGAGAACAGAGGTTTTTCCATCAATTTGCCTAGAAGCAGTGGTAGATTATAATCTATAGCTATATGATGGCGCTTTTGGTGTTGATGCTTCAAATGACAACAAAATCTGCACCTGGTAAACTGTATGATCTAATCAGGTGAAACACTCCACAATGCTGCCTTTAATTAAGCTTCAAACAGAGAATAGTTCACCCAGCTTTACTACATGGTAGATGCCATTTATCATTACCTGCAATTTGCCCTGGGCTATGTTCCTGGGCTAAACATAGTTTACCTCCCCCAGTGTTTTACCCAATATTTTGAATTATATTATGCCAATTAATAGCATTCTATCAACATGGCTAATCATGTTTATTATTTACCTTACTCAATTGTGTCATAGTCTGCTCTAGATTGCATTTTAAGGGAAATTTCTGGTGAAATGAGGCGAGCTATTCATAGCCAAAACAAAAACCTACATTATATGTTTTGACTATGTACTTCCTACAGACACGAATGTTTTATTCCCGCTCATGTGTTTTGAAATGTATCCTTTCTCAAAATGTTTCTCTCTTTGATCGAATCTATGAATTCGTGACATTGGGCATTACCAATGCATTTGTGACATTGGGCATCTGCATTTGATAAAAATGGGAAGCTGCACTTGCATGCAGAATGTTCTGCATTCATTCATTGTGTTGCCCCCATGAATCAAAATGCGACTGTAAATCATCCAACAACCATGGCTGAGAATATGAAATTGCACACAGCAGTGCCCAATAATGGCAATCCTATGGCCAATGCCACCTTAAATGCTGCTGAAATTGTAGTTCCTACTGATGCGCTTCCCCCCATCTTCTCCTTCTCAAAGTAAGAATCAACGTAAGAAAAGATCAACCACTTCACCGTCAACCCCATCAATGAACATGCAATATCAGAAGAGAGCCAAGAAGACCAAGACCAATAAACCTCATGAGTCATGTTTTAAATCTTGATGCTGTTGAAATTCCTTCTTTGTATATCTCACCAATAAAATCATGGTTCTCAGGTCGTTTGACAAAGCCCCTTCTTGTTGGTGAGTTTTAAGCACGTCAAAACATATACTATACATTTTGACTCAAATTATGTGCAGAAGCTTACAGTTTGTCCCACTTCTTTTGCAGAACAATGCGCTCTATCCTCCATACATGAGTCCTCTTCTCTGTCGTCACCCAAGAGTGTAAAAAACAAAGCATTCCTCCAAGCTTCACAAATCTTTCAAAAAGGCCCATGTCACCACAAAGAAGATTGCAACAAAATCCGATGATTCCAAAGAAGATATCCCACTTGTCCAGTTTTCTCAAGAGAAGGAACCTTCCAACAAGCATTTTAGGAAGAAAACAAAACACCAACATGATACTGCAAAGAAGAATGGTAACCCAGTTGATTCTGGGGAAGACAATTCACTTGCCCATATGCCGACCCAGAAGAAAACTACCAACAAGTCGTCTATCTCCCATTCCATTTGGTAACATTCCAACAAAGCACACAACACTCCCAAGATGACTGTCATGAACCCGGATGACGTGGAAGAAGAAATACCATCCGGAACATATCCAGTCACCAATCTTCAACAAATGCATGTTGCAGTGAAAAGATGACAAAGTCTTCAGATGACTCTGAAGAAGACATTACACTTCTGGAGCTTTCCAAGAAGAAGACTTCAAAATCCTCTCAACCTCATTATGATCAATTCCTTTTGGCAGCCACCATTGCCAGAAGACAAGCATCCCCCCTAAATGCAGATATTCCACTTGTTCAGCCTTCCACAGGCAAGAACTCATCAAGGAAACCATCCTCTAATGCTGCTGTTGATGTGTCATCATTCAGAGATCCATCCTATCCATCTTTTGGTTTTGGTACCAACACCACATCAACCTGTACCAATGAAGAAGATGTCACAATTAACTTTGTTAATGGTCACAGTGGATTGGATAACAGGATTCCAATCCCTGACTTTGGTAATGTTTTGTCATTTTATTGATAAAGTGTACTGATGAACCACTCTCTCATTCATTTGTATTGTCTGTCAGATGCTCATCCGCACTTCCTGAAAAGTGTTCTTCAGAACATGGGTACAGTGACAAGAGTATTATTGTGGGGAGGGTACAGAGAACAATTCATGTGTGTTGGTACATGTACTAAGAGTGATATCAAGTTGTATAAGGATGCATTCTTCATGAACATTCAACTTCATCTAACGCACCCACCCCAAGATTCTAGTCCTCACAAGAACAGTCTTATGCCCCTGATTAACCACACATTTTTCAGCATAACCGACCCCAGTTTATCTCCAATCAGCAAAACCATCATGATATATTATTTGCATGTGTTATTGCACTTAACTATGTTTTGTGTACCAAAGTCCCCCAAAATCATTTCCCAGTATACCCAAGAATCCATCACATGGAATTAGTGCAGAAGGAATCCAACAAAAATCCACCCATTCTTACGACAACATGATATGTGTAGCTCGAAGGACGATTAATGACATTGGGTACTTGTTAATCGATCTCATCAAGTCTGTTTGAGTAACCCAAGGAGTAGGAGTAGGGCAACTCAAATTATAATTTCCCGATGCTCCGTGGATGTCATTCGTCACACCTAGTGAAATAGTGAGAGAGAGAGATGCAGCGGTCGAGAGGGCGGAGTTGTTTTGTCGTGGAAGCAAAAAATTGGTGATTGTCCCAAGTCTTTCTTACCTCATTACATCTTTTTCATGCTGTTTGTCTCAGTTCCTCATCCGAGACTAACAGTACTGGCCTGTCAAGCTTCATCTTAAAGGCTATTCATAACATGGCTGACAAAATATTGGCCATTGGACTAAATGACAAAGACAAATTGGGCATTCCAGATGTCACTGAAGACAGTTCTGGAAGGTCTCATGCAGACAGTGACAAACAAGGTTCTCCTTCCAATTAAGAAGACAACACTAGTGACCACGTCCACTCTAATGAGAATGACACCGTACATGAAAGCAAAAATGAAGATGTGAGTCCTGATGAGTCTTTGGATGATGATGATGCTCAAGTTAGCGAGTCAAATGAAGAAGATGACTGTAGTATAAGTGATCATGAAGATGCACATCAAGTAAATGCAGGCCAAAATCAAGAAAAAGAGACTAAACAAGCTTAAAGAAGAATGAGTGCTCAAAAGGGGTCTGGGTTGTTATAGATGTTAACATTATTATAAATCCCAGGACAATTAAGTAAAGAAGACATTAATGTTACTAAGATTTTAACTTACACTTCCTATGGGTGAATAATTAGCACTTAAATTGGATTAACACGTGCATTAACACGTATATTCTACACTTTTTCTGCATCCAGAAACCTACCCTTTATTGCTCCATGGAAATGTATATCCTACATTGTGACATTTTTTGTAACGTACAGTTTATGTTGGGGGTCCAAGTAGAGACATGTACAATATACACTTTAAGTGCATCAACACGTATATTCTACACTTTTCCAAGGTCATAAAAAGGTCATGTATGTGGACCTATCCTTTATTGCTCTATGGAAACGTATATTCTACATTATGATGTTTTTCGTAATGTACAGTTTACATTGATTTGGCATTCTAGTGTTACATTACAACCATGAGATCTATCTCTCCCATTCATTTAGACAGTTATTAGCAAACTGACCAAGTTGACATGTACAATATACACTTTTAATGAATTAACACATATATTCTACACTTTGTCCGCATCCACAAGAAGGACTGAAAGGGTACCTGGTGTGCAAAGTAACTCTGTTTGAATTAACCAACTGGTCAGTAGTTGATATCAATTTTTTCTACATTCATCTCTGGATCTTGTCTTATTGCATCCTTTCAGATGAAAGTCATCACTTTCTTGTATCCTTTTTAATTTTAGTGCATCTTGTAATTGCTCAGCAACTGGTGACATTATCATCATCTGCTGTGCATTCATGGTAGCTTTGAAAGTCTAGATGAGTGCATCCTCATCCTTTTGTTTTGTATGAACAAATCTGGCCTGATGAAATTGATATAGAGATTTGTCATTTAGAAAAGGTTGGAAAAATCAAAGGAAATTGATTGTAAGGGATTGAACACTTTTGGCCAATGTCAATGAGTTGGGAGGATGTTAGCACCACACCTCTGCCTTCACTCTTGTCATGTGATTCGTTCAGAGGATAGCAAATTCATTGGGTACATGAAACAGAAAATAGACAGTATGATGTTTGCATGTTTAAGAAAATAATGATTATAATGATAACACATAACTCAACTCACCTGTGCATTAATCAGCAATTTGACTAGTTCTGATCCATCTGCATTCAAAGAAGAAGATGATTTTGCAATGACACAGTTCGGTAGCAGAGGATTTGCAACCTGTATGCACTTGACGTTTTGGTGGTTGATGTGTTGAGTAGCTCCACACTTTAGATGACCTTGCTGCTTTTAAAGCATTGGTCTCTTCTTTTCCGGCCAGATGGTCTATACTCTTTGACATGCCCTGTGTCTTGATCCTCTTGACAGTTTCATTTTGTACTCCCAATTGACGGTAACCATCAATGTTCTAAGTCTGATAATTTGAAGAGTCTTTAACAGAATGACAACACTGGAGAGCATAATGTTTGTACTGAGAGGGTTGCCCGCAAACTTTGCTGAAACTAGCACTGAGGAGCAAATCCTTGATCATGGATGTTAAGGCTTGTAATGACTCATCTCTGCGGTAGCATTTCGGAAATCAAAAATAGGACCTGTCGGGATAGATTTTTGGTTGATCAGTAGCTGACAAAACACAAGAAGAAGTCGGTCTGCAAACATTGGTTATATCAATCTTGGTTGTGTTGTCAATCATTTTGAAGGTTTGAGACCATTCAAGTGATGAATGGTAGCAATCTATAAGCTGGTCGTGCAGACGTGGATCCATTGTTTTCAGTAACACAGGCCAGTTGAGATGGATATAGGAAGCACTTATACTGATGTTGAGACAGATCTGTCTAAGTATTGGAACGAGGGTGAGACTCAATAAGAGGAAAAGCAGACAGTTGAAAGAGCAGCAGATGTGTACAGTTAAAGTTGGGATTGATAAAATGGATAACATACGCGCACTCATTATCATAGTGAGGGGGAGACACTGCTAACATACCCAAAAGGAAACATGGAAAATATACGTATCCACTACAAATGGTCATGACATGGAGCAATATGACAGAGGGACAATGATCACATATCAGAGTCAAGTCACGGACAATATACATATCGAATTGGACAAGAACGAGGATGATGATGCTCACATAAGCAAATAAAATGTAGAATATATGGGTTGACTGAACAGTCACAGCAAAGAAGACAGAACAATGTGACTGCCAGACAAAGCTCACATAGAGAGGACACACGTGTAATATACCTGTCATCACAAACATAACACAGAGAAAACACACGTCTAATATACATCGTGACTACATGCAATCACAGCATGGGGCAAGAGAATGGTTGCAGAGGACTAAGGAACCAGCCAAAAGGGGCACATTGTATGCAGCTTGTAACAAGGCAATGGAAGAAGACCAAGGTCACACGATGTTTGGTTTCTGAATGTGGCTGATGGTGATGTCAGGCTCTTATAGGGGTGTGAAGAATATAATGGGAAATGAAATGGGGAGGATAGAGATGAACAGCATGAAGTTGATCTGTTTGTTGCAAAATTTGCATGACCAAAGTGCCCTTTTCATAAAGACTTCAGTCTGACTGCCACACCAGAAGATTCGTTTGCATTACCCAGAGAGCCGTAACTTTTGGACTTCAAGAGCCATCGGCACAAAGATTGGTTGGAGACCGTGAAGCGATCTACACAAACAAGAACATGGATACCTATTTGTTTTCTGCCTCCAATCTAAGTCTAGAGGTTGAAACGTATAATGTACATTTTTGTTTAGGCTATGAATAGCGGCCCCCTTACCAGTGTATTTTGAGTTAAGTGGTGTCCAATTATGTAACAAAAATAACAATTCCCACATGTTTTCTTTGACCATTGGTAACATTTTACATGCTGTCTGCATACTATAAATACAACTATTACTCTCATCACTTTTCATGTATGAAATGACAGGTCTACTACGTCATCATCACAACTGAAAATGCAGGAGATGTCAGATGACCAGGAACAACAATGCAACAACTGCTCAATCCAAGTGTGTTGCAAACCCATTGTCTTTGTCATTGACAGGGAAAATTGCAAGGCACTAGTGTCATTTGATGCACAAGATTATTAGGACAAAGGTCAAGTTGAGGGGCCTCATGAGGAAGGCAAGCAGAACCAACCAACTCTCAGCATTCTGGCATCCATGAGATGGAAAACTTCACAGCAGGATGAAGACAACCCCCCTTGACAATGAGTCTGAAAAATGGTTTCCCCACTCTCCAAGCAAATAAACAAGCACCTGCAATGGTGGCAATTCATAGTTGATAAATATGGGGGACAGATGGGATAGGGCAAGCAATTGACAGTGTAGATGGGTGGAGAATGAAGGAGAGGAGTAATTAGTTGTGGTGTGGGTCATTCAAGTAATCCAAATGAAAGTATAGCAATGGGACTGCTTGCTGTTCTTTACTACAATCAACAATAGATTCCACTACTCTGTGAGTGGTGACTTTCTTTTATCTGACATGAATTGTAATGTTTGATGGAAGATAAATTAGATTAAGAAAAATGCAAGACAATACAATCATAATCAATGCTTATGTAAATGTAATAATGAAAGTAAGGACTAATTACAGACTACAATCAATCAACTTCTTGTCTCAAACAAGCAAATGAAATTAAAATGCACCAAATGTTACTCCCCACCAGCAACCAGCCTTGTCAAAACCCAGATAAGCTGCAAGAAAGTCATTCCCATTTTGTTTGTTGTTGGTTCTTGCAATTTTTCATATTACAACAAGTCAGAAATGTTACTGGTCAGGGACAAAGAAGGAGAGAAGTGAGCTGCAAGTTGAAGTTGGTGAGCATGGAAGAGAACGGGGACCCACAGGAGTTAAATATCTTGGTCATGCAAATTTGCAAATGACAATCTGCTGTTGAGCCAAGTTGAACAGTCACCCTTGGAGCAATTTGAAGTTATGCTAATAGAAAATTTGGATGAGATGATGATGTAGCATGGTGAGAGAATCAAATTTGTCCTAAAAATTACATCTACCTTGATGAAATTGCTTCACCTTGATGAAATTGACCTCCAGTTGTTCATAACCCTGTGTTTTTTGTAAAAAAACTCCCACAGAGAAAAATTGAAAATGCTTGAGTAATACCACTTACAGTACCAAACCAAGTGTTCGATTGTAGCAGGGGATGGCATGGTGGTTGCTTCTTTCTTGGTGTTAGAGGCGAATCTGTGTTGGGTGGAAGAAATTCTGATGGCGTGTGAGAATTTTGTCATGATTTTTCTGATGCATGCATGCTGGTACATTTTTGACAGACTCCAGATGTTGTGTGGCATAGTTCAACTTAAACTGGTACTCCAACATTACCAGTCATTATTATAGTTACAAGTTTATGCCCCCTACAACATTATCTACAATGCAACAATTGAGTATTTTGACCAGTGCAAGTTAGAATTTACTTTGAACCGTAGGGTGGACTTTGAACCACAAACGACATCATACTATTTACATGTACAAGTGTCCAGGTTGTCACAAAATGTGCCTTGGGTGCAAAGTGTCAGATAGCATGTTCATAGTCTTCTTTGCATGACCATAACATAAGATCCTGCATGGGTGTGCTATGTGTCATCATGATGTGTTGCCCCACATTTCTACACTTTTTCTGTCTGGCATCAATATCAGGATAAAAAGTATACCAATTTTTAGGTGTTGGACTTGGAACCATTGTTTCATTTTAGACCTGCCACGACCTCAACTCCCATGACATACGGAGCTGGACTTAGGTTCTCAAGTTAGTCCCAAAGGGTTCTAGAATCTTGGACATTCCATGGTTCAAAGCAAATTCAAACTTGTACTTATGGGGGTAAGCTTGTGGGGTCACAAACGCTAGTATCTGCAATAAGTTTGGTGTGATGACTGGTTGGTATTTTTTGTACAGTAACCAAAGAAGTAATTGACAATATAGCATCTGGTGGAGGGGTATACTTTTGTCATGCAATTTCTCATTGTGGTACTGATTTGCTGATTCAAGGCACAAGGCACTACCTCATTTATTTCCTCTGTTGGTCACTAGACTAATTGATACACATACATTGTCATCTCTCTGAAATGGAAAATGTATTCCTCAGAATGTTGTTGTGTAGTGACATGATGGGCTCCATTAAATTCAGAGTCTGTTGAAATCCCGTGCAACATGATTGAGCATAACGTCTTTCCTGCTCTCTGAGTTATGGTACCTAGAAAAATGTTGTCAGGGATACTGCAAAGAAGAAAGTAAAAGTCAATCATGATTTTCAAAGAGCGGAGGAGTTTATGATGATTAATTCACTGAGAGTTCTTCCTTTCTTGCAGGTATGCAATTTGAGTGTATCTCTTGAACCAAATCTAGCATTGTTAACATGATAATCAATAATCTGGTGCATTGCAGCACTTTATGGGCATTAACTATTTGTAGGGCAGAATGAGCTCTTAGTAAGTTCTTGCAGGCTGAGAGAATGATATGTTATGGTTTTTCATATGAGGGAAGCTACATCTACATGTGGCATGTCTCCAACAGTGGACCAGAGGAGTTGGTTATTGTTGAGCATTGTTGGAAGCCCATTTGAGGAGGCCTATAAAGTTTATAGATGAACTGATGTTTTGGGTGGGAAAGCTCACAGATTGATTCCTAGGATCTGTAAGGTCACAAAGATACTGGACAACGTCCAAACTAATGGCACTGAAGGGAGCAGTCTCAGAAGCAGGATACGTTGGCATGCTGCATTTTTGGGGGTTTGCAGGAACTCCCAGTAACATTATGACATGGGAAGGATCAGCTGTGCTTGCTTCTATGACTGAGGGCATTCAGTTTGTTGCTACTTAGGAGATAGCTTCATACTTTGTCAGTTTTTTGTCCATTCCATGAATTGCATTGCAAGCAACCAATGTAATTTGAAAGCAACTGGTGTTCTTGCTGCTTGTTCTTGACATCTAATATTGTGATTCAGATGTAGCCACTGTTTGGACTTGGTTCATGCTTCCTTTTTGCTGCAGTCTCACATGTGTTTCAGCAAGGCTTTTGGATTCACAATCTGAATCATAAGCTTTGTTGCAATCAATGGCACTTGAAGCACCATTCTCATCATGCAACATTCTGACTAGTCCAGTAACTCTTTGATAATGGATGAGGTAACAATTGTTATAAACACGAAGATGATAAGGGCACCAATTAAGAGCTCAGATATAGAGAGTACACACCTACATTCATGAGAATTACCGTGTTGAATCAAATAAGTTTGTTTGGAACCAACTAGTCCATTCAAGGGGGAGGAGGTTTTATCTGTGGAGACTTCTCTTAGGCTTTGAGATGCTACAAATAAGTATATCAAGAAGATACACTTCAATGATGATGTCACATTGGACAAGGAAGAAATTGCAGATGTTAATGACCAGCTGAGCTTGCAAATGATGTCATGTGATTGGCATATTGAAATGAATAGAAGGACATTTGGCTTAAATTAAAAAATTCAACAATATTTATTAATTATCAACTTTCCTTTAGATTACACAAGCATACTACTTACAAACACAATCAATATGAAGTTTTCTTGACTCTGAATTGCCAATGCCTTATTAGATGCATGACATAAATAGAACCAGTATTGTCACACCTTCCCTTATTGCTAGGGACCACCTCCAGGAAACATCTAGAAAAGAGAGTCATGGACATCACTTATTTTATCAAGCCAATGCAAAAGTTTTTTAGTTTCTTGACCCCGGTGATCATGATCAATCTACTTGTGATTTTCAAATTGTGTCATCTTTGAAGGCACTGTGATTCTCCGACTTCTTAGCCTCTAACTGAAGGTTTATCTTTTTGTTTGCCATTTGGGGTTTTCATGAATTGAGTTTTTCATTAAGGGGAAGTTTTGTAAGTAGTAGACAAACTGATTTCCTTGAAACCAATTCAATAGGAAAACCAGCTATAGTATATATGCGGCCTATTGGAACAGAAACATCTCCTGGACCAATCTGATCTAATAGGCATGATTTACATGACCAAAAATCTGAACTCAAGACCACGTGTTTTTCAGACATAATCATCATTTTCATTGTTGTTGCCAAAAATTGATATAACAAAAATAAGATAGAGAAATCCGCCCAGAAGAAATTAGGTTGTACAGGCTGATATGGAACCCCAGGACTTTGTCAGACGTGGATTCATCTGAAAAAGCAGTTTGTGTGTATAACTTAGAGTCTAAACATGAATTAACATACATGGCAACTTAAAGTGCCTCCAACACAAACAGCAATCTTCTCTTATTTAAGCATCAATTGTTACTTTAATAAATGTAAAACTCCATTATCATTAAGATTTGGATATGCTCAGTGGTTTGGGGTAAAGTCAACACAACTACGGACTAACCTTCATTTCCAACTTTTGCATGTTGCACACGAACAGTTTTGCCTTAAACATCACTGTTACTAGTAGAATGCACGTGTTGTTTCTTTCTCTATGACTTTTACATCCATTGCATATTACCAATTCACACGACATTGTTTTTGTCAGACAAAATCAGTTTTCCTTTTAAAATATATTGGATATTTTCCCTCGAAAATGGTGTCCAGTTGTGCTAAACTGATACATGATGACAAAAAGCTTCATCTGACAAATGACCTTTTTGTCAGACAAAGTTGCAGCGTTCCACATAACTGCCCCTTTTGATTGTCAGTTCAGGAGCAGTAGTCCACTGCAAGCAAAAAACACTGGGAACCTGCCTGTACACTCACAAAATGTCAGAGTATACAGGCAGGTTACCAGAGGTTTCAATAGTGTACTTGTGGCTTACTGGATATGTATGCATCACTTATGGCACAATTTTCTTTATCACTCTAAGTTTTGATGCAAAAAATCTTTGGAGTGTACAGTTGGCATACTGGTTGTTCGCGGATGACCAGAAGATCTCGTGTTATGTCTAGTTTTGGTGGCAATTCTAGGGTCTGTTTTTGATTTTTGTTGAGAGCTTATTGATTAGTTTTATGTCTGTTTTATCAATTTTTATATACACCCTCCAAATAGGGAGTAAGTACAAAATTTGAGAATTCCTGTTCCACAAGTACGTCATTCACTGGCTAGCTTATTATTATTATTCTTAACATCATGATTACAGCATTATAATATATTACATTACGTTCTACACTTGATAGTTATGTATAAGTACTATGAGGTGTGCCTGTGGCAAAAAATACAGAAACAAGGTTCACACATCACAAAATACTACGTATATACCTACAGTTTGGTATGGTACAAGTACAGTACCATACCCTACCACAATATACCATACCATACCATACCATACCTACAAAATACTTGCTTGCACCAGCAGCAACTCTAGAGAGGGGTGCACTCTCACTTCTCTCCCCTGACCTCAATGTTTTTCAATTATTGATACTCTGTCATCCCATCACAAGAACGACTGAAACTCAGCTCACAGACTGAGTTTGTCCTCCCGCCTGGCATCACTATCCAGCCAACAAATTGGCAGTGGTGGGTATTTTAAGAAAGTGTGTTTGTTCCATCTTCACCTTTTCTACCAGTGCTTTGCTATTGGCACATCAATTTTTTGAATTGAATGCATGAAGTCTTTGCATTGGAATAGCAGAAAATCAGCCCATATACTGATTTTGGCATCTGCCTAGCACTGTCATCTAGCCAACAGCATTTCGCAGCCGAGGGTATTTTTTCAAGGCGAAGTTTTATGAACTCAACCTTTTTTCTAAATGTTTTACTGAGCACGAGTAAACTTTTTCAATTAAACACTTACAGGTCTACCACGGGAATGGAACTCAGCCCACAGACTGAGCTTGGTGCTGGGCCAAGCACCGCCATCTAGCCAACAACAATTGGCAGCGGCAGGTATATTTTCACAGTGAGTTTTTATGAACTCCACATTTTTACAAAATCTTAGTGCTGGTGTGGATGGTTTGGTAGCATTTTTAGTGTGGGACTGATATTTGGCACTGTGTGGCTTTTCAGGCTCATTTTCTTTGGGGGATGAAGGGGTGTGGTCATAGAAGAGATTTGGATGTACTTGCATGTATAATGTGTAATTATTCTAGTAAAGCATAATAATAGTGCAAACTGCAACCCTCCTGCAAAATTTAGTAACTCTCCCACAGACTCCGGGAACCCTCCCGTATATTTCGGTAACCCAACTGTATACGCTGGGTATTCCACCAGTAAACATCTTTTTAGCTACTAGGTGATGCAGTTATAGCCATTACTTAGATTGATCATTTCCTGTAAAAAATATCAAGTCCTTGCATATGTAAAAATAAAGACGCACTGGTTCAGGTCTGGAATGACCAGTAACCCACTAGTACAGGTACACTCAGGTAAGTCTCCCGTACACTAGTGTACCATAGAGTTACAGAAGTGTACAGTATACCAGAATGTGCCATTTGGGGAGGCTCCAGTAGCCCTCCAGTACACTTGAGTGTACAGGCAGGTTACCTGTGTTTTTTGTTTGCAGTGTCATGTCTTGATGGTTGAACATGTTCTCAATGATTGAATTTGAAGATTCAAAACCTTCCTGCAGTTACTTGAACATATAACCACAATCGACTGAAGTAGGTCTGGGCACCAAAGGCCTTACAATTTTAATAGATAATGAAGTCGGTTGCCATCAGTTTCTTGGAACTTTCCCAATCTTCAAGTCTTGTGTTGACCATTGCGGCATTAGGGATTTCATCGGAACACACCGGTTTTACTTTTCACCCTTTCTTCTTGCTCCTTGATGCTGGCTGAGATAGAAGCACTCAGAATAGTAAGTGAAAACTTCTTGGGGAGAGAACCCCATCACTACCACATATTTTCAGTATGAATTCATTTCTCACTGCAGCTCTCTGCCCTAGAAGTTAGTGGATGCTTTGAGACCAGGCATGAACACTTCCAAATGCTAGTTGGAGGTGTTTACATCACTCACCATTTGATCTTAAAATCCCCTTTGGTTGATCATCTGGTAGCACCTCCCACTGTAGATCACGTTCTGTGCTCATGTTCTCCCTTGCTATTTTGTTGTTGTAGTGAATTTGAATGTGAACACGGATCAAGAAAGCAGACTCTCCCTGATTTGTTCCAGTATTAGACCCCTCAGAGATAGCAATGTAACATTTTTTAGCACTAGCAGTTCTTCTGAGCTGCAATCATAGCCTCTCTGAATTTTGGGTCCAAAGAAAATGGTTAAACAGTTTCAACCATAGATTACTTACACTGGCTTTGCTCATTTGCCTAAGCCTGCCCTCTAGGCTTGCAAAGTTTGATACACAAGTTGCAAGGAGTCATCTTCATCTGAGCTAGTGACGGGGTGGATGTTGAAAAGAAAACATATCAATGTATCATCATAGTATCATCATTGTATCATCATCATATCATCATCGCATCATCATTGTATCATCATCGTATCATCATCGTATCATCATCATATCATCATCATATCATCATCATCATCATCATCATCATCATCATCAAGAGATGATGATGCTGGTGCAGTACGACTGATGTGCTGCTGTGTTTGGTGAGAGCAAGAAAGAGTGAAATGCACTTCCACTTAGCCTTTGCTTGAAGACATTTTCAGATATAAAGTCTCTGGAGCCTACCAAAAAGGGGGCAGTTATATGGAGCCTGGGAACTTTTTCTGACAAAACACTCTTTTCTAGTGGTTTTGTCTGATGAAACGGGTCGGCAATACCTAGACTTACATAATTGAATATATCAAAAAGGGTATCATAAATTGCCTCCAATGTGGATGGATATAGTCTCTTAGTTAAGAGATGAATCTTTTTACAACTACCTACACAAAAATGTTCTTCTACAATTCCAACATGGATAGGCTCAGAGGTTTGCGACAGTAATGCGGTAATGTGGTAACTACGATGAGTAGTTCAGTTTTCTCCTTTAGCAATATGTACTGGCAAGGTTTTGTCAGACAACATGTCTTTTACTAGTGAAATGCATGTGGTTTCTTTTCTCTCTAAGACTTTTCCTTTCACTTGGCATTACAACATCACAGAAATCACTGGTTCTGTCATATACACCCACTTTTTATTTTGAAATATAATGGATACCTTTTGTTGAAAATAGTGTCAGTTAAGTCACTAAACTGACACCTAACTGACATTTTTCACCTGACAAAACAACTTGTTTCATGAGACAAGGTCCCAGGGTTCCATATAGCTGCCCCATTGCAATTTCATTGACATAAATCACAAATCTAGAAAGTTGCATATAATGCTGATATTACTAACCAGACACATAAGTCACAAATCACATTTCTCTTGAAATGCATTTTGCTTCATTGCAATGGGGCCCTTTCCCATTTTTACTATGGTGGTGTTGCCATTGCTGATGATATATAATAGTGTACAATGTGTATTGTAGTAGAGGGTGAGCAATTTTATATAAACTAACAGATTCCTGCAAACACGTTTGTGGTTTGTGTAGGCTGGTCAATGGGGCCATCTTGCCAATGAGATTTTGTGTAAATTATACAAAACTAGTTCAAATTTACAAACATCCCCCCCAAAAGATGCAAAAATTGTACACAATTTGTATTTGGTGCTTTACTGAGTAGGATGATGCATGATGTTTGTTTTTGAAGAATTGCTGTGTTGAAATGTTTCATGAGCAGCAGCAGCCCGGATAGTGCATGTGATTGGAGGGGGAAATTACTCTACCTTATCCTAAGTTTTGAATTACTGCTTCGTTACTTACTGTCCTGACACAGTAAGGAGTAATTACTCAGTAAATTTGGTAAGTCTCAGTCAGTTATTGAAAGTTACTAAAGGACCAAAGAGTTATGTTAGACATTACTGACCATTTCTGACCCTCATTTCCAGTAAAGTAAAATCCTGTAATTTACAGTAAGATTGAGTAATTGTGTAACGCTGATAATAGCTAACACTGAACTAATGCAGAAAACCCCACAACTATCATCAATATTATTGTGGGCATGTGGAATATCTCTGCCATCATCATTTTCATCTGTTTTTTTGACAATGATTACACCTGAATCAGGGTATCATCTGTAGTAATTCCCAGAACCTTTCCCAAGTATCCCAATGGTCTCTCTGTCAATGACCCTCTCCACTGCCAAGTGATTATTGGGATCCAAGTTGGCATTATCCTCAATAATTGGGTTTAGAGAATATAAGCAGGCAACCCTTGCAATGTCAGTGGTGAGATGGTTTGCAAATTTCCATTGCTTGCCAACCTGTCTTCTGGCTTGCATCAATTGTTTCTTGACTAGAAGCCCTGGAAGTAACGCAAAGTCACCCCCCATCTGAAGTCATTATCATTGCCAACAGCCTCTTCATCCCCTCCATCTCACAACTACTCCAGAAACATCATCATCAATCACATTGGTTTACTCAGTAGAAGGCTATTTTTAGACACCAAGTTATCAATTTTATGTTGATTCTTGAATTCTGGATAGACAAGAAAATGTTAGAACTGACTAAAAAATAATCATTCAATAGCGAGCCAGCTCACACTTCTGTCATTCCTTATCCACTTTTGAAAAATCCGATGAAGACAGCTCCATGTGAGATACATGCAGTTCCTCATGGATTTTTGCAGCATTTTTCATAGCCGGCTTAAGCAACCTATCCGCTTGCCTAACATTTAGTATAACTCATCCATGCCTCTAGTCACAGCATCCACAATCCAAAGAATACAAAGTACTGGATAGCATGCTTGAATGATTGCAACAAGGCAGTTCCAACATTGAGTGTGGCTGACAACATCTGCCACAGAGGAGAAGTGCTTGTATTCCACAAAGACTGAATCTGATGTAGTTGCTTGCAAAGCGGTCTTGAGCGGCAGCACCCTCAAAAACTGGAGGACCTCCCTGGCATGTGACACTCAGATGTATTTAATAGATGCTTGTTCACACTATTTTTATGGAATTTGGCATGCTCACAGAAAACTGAATAATGACCATGATGTGTTGAAACATAGATAGGTCAAGATAGATCTGCTTTTACCTTGAAGGAATCTTAGCCCACCAGTACTTGATGTCTTTGTCAACCCTGGCCTAATGCCATATCTCCAAGCCAATTTTATGGCACACTTTTATGCATAGTTGCATACCCGTTATAGTCTACAAGACAGGCAACTTGTAAAAACTTTGGGCATTTTGGCAATAAAATTTCACGGAAGTGACAACTGGTAAAATTCTGATGACTTGCACGACTTAAATTGAGGACATTGTGATGACTCAGGTAACAAAATACAGAATCATGACTCAAGTGACAACCTTGTGACAACCTGCAGAGTTATCAGTTACAACTTTGTGATGACCAGCAGAGTTGTCAGTTACAACCTTGTGACAACCCGCAGAGTGACAACCAAGTGATCACCCCCAGAGTCGTCAGTTACAACCAAGTGACGACCAACAGAGTCATCAGTTACAACCTGCTGACAACTCAAATAATATTATGAGTAACTACCTGGTGACAACCATGTTACGGCCATGTCATGACCCCCAGAATCATATGTTACAGCCTGCTGACAACCCGCAGAGTCATCAGTTACAACCTGGTGATGACCCTCAGAGTCATCAGGTAAAGAATGAACTGATGACTTGGACGACCAAACTCATGACAAGTCACGACCAGACTATTTTGGTTGTGATTGAAGTGATGACTCTTCCAGAAATTAATTGCAAAAAGGTAGATATTTTGGGTGAGTTGCCTGTCTTGCTGGTCATCATCCATGTTGCACCGAACTTTCCACGCAGATGAGTTCCACCAAGTATGGAGAAATTAATTGTGATCCAGACAACAAGCAGTCATTGTGTCAGTACAGAGTGACAAAATTTTCTCCTATTTAAAAAAACAGTGAAAATATCACCAGTTTTTAAGAATTAAAGTTACTTGGGGTATGCATGGGGTATGCAAAATTTTGAGTTTTCGTGTGTCCATTGGGTGGTGGCAACTCAAAATTTTGCACCCCCCAAAAACATACTCATAACCAATTAAAGGACACAATTTGGGGGAAGGGTACACAAACGTTCTGCCTTTAAACATGGCCTAATAATGCTGTGGTGGTATTCCATCCAGAAGACTTGCAATCACAGTCATGGAATTTCCACTGCTGTTTGATACGTTTTTTGAGGCAGCTTCCGACACAGGAAGTGGTCCCCCTTGGCGCTCTGCATTGACAACAGCACAAATGTCTTTAGGAGATTGTGACATCAAGTCTTATGATGAATCATTGCTATCTATCTGTTTAGAGGCAAAGAGACTCTTGCAGTTGAGGGCATATTTTTAGTAGTAATGGATACAGTACCAGTATGAAACAAATACTGGACAAACCAATATTACTCCCAATTAAGACAACGGCAGTCTTCCCTTGTCATCAAGTCTGGCACAGAGCATGCTGAAGATGAATACAGATGGTATCTGCACCATCCAAGGAGTAGTGATGAAAAGTAGCTAGCAACAGTCACTTTCCCAATTAATTTGATTATTGCCAGGAAGCACCAGGTCAAAATACAAACATGCTCACCCAAATCAATCTGTGGAGGTCTCTACCAGCAGATAATTCTCTAGCATGGAGGGAGGCAAAGAAGCTGTTGGGTTACCTCGAAAAGTTGAAGTTTTTTTGCATTTGTGCATGATGCTACAGCTTCATGCAACATTCAAAAATATCACTACCTTGGTTGTTTTTTCAGTCTTTAGCCACCAGGCATGTCATTTGGAAATCTTGCGTCGAAAGCACATTCCAACATGTAGAGTATGATCCTAAACTTCCAATCATCAGGCCAAACATATGAAATCTAGTAAAGGAGATGGGAAATTTAAATGACAGCCTAAGAAGAGATTGAATACCATCAACAGCCCTAAGCTAAATACAGCATGATCTATGTCAGCAACACCTACCAGCCTTCATTCTTCCATTGATGGGAGACTGGGCAACAAGATTTGGTAGGTGCTAGAATGGTCAGAAATCAGAACAATGTATAAATGAAATTTCTTTTGTTTTTTTCATCTGTTAATACTGCAAGTACCACACAAAAGGAACAAATCAATGAACCAATTCCACATCGTGTTGTTTCATTGATAGGGACTGACGAAATTGCCGTTGATTGTTCTCAAGAAAATGACGCAATAATATTGTGGTGTATTTTTTGGCAATGTTGAAGCTCACACATTTGATTTTTCACTCTCCAACAATATATATATGGGGTTCCCAACAAATGCCAAATATAGTAAGTGGGTTTTCTTCAATACAGCTTGGATATGCCTGGTCCTGCAGAGCGTAGAAATCAGTACTAAATATACGTCTCACTATTATTCGCATAATTTGGCTTATGTAAAACAGCTTATTTATTTTACGGAGCATGAATAGAAACTATAAAAAACCGCCTCTCCCCCCTGCTTGTCGCGATCGCTCCCCACACAACCGCCCCTTCACTCCAATCGGACAGTTCCGTTCTCCAAATTTAGAGTGCAGGAGTGTGACCTAAAGGGTTGTATCGCATCCGCAGGTGTTGTAGATGCGATGAAGCCCTTTAGGTCACAGTCCTGCACTCTAAATTTGGAGTCCACTGAATTTACATTTTGGGCGGCAAATCCCATGGTTGCCGTGTAATTATTTTGTATGGTCAGAAGCAAATATCTTAAATGTTTTTTAAAAATAAAGGTAGTCACTAAGTATCATAGGAGGCAGGACAAAGCATCTCCAAGCTGTACTTACAGGGACAAGTATTGTGGTCCATTTCACACGTTTTGGTAGGTAATCTCAGGCTCCCGTCGTCCCGTGATGCACAAGAGATAGGAGATAAGAGTTGTGTTATCTTATATACTACCTCTAACACCCCCCACAATCCAGTGCCCATATACTTGAGGAATGGATTGGACCTGTGCAGAACACGCACTAATGGTAACCCATGGGTAAGAGTAAGTGGCGCATTTCGCTGCAGCCGCCGCCTGTGGTGCAATATCCAAGTCTTCTATGGTGTAGTCATTGACAGGTGTGGGTGTCAGCTGTTTACTATACTCACTGAAACAAGGTGAGTACATTGGTGGTATATGTCCCATAATGTGATCAACGTGTCTATAAAAGAGAGTTCAATCGAGGAGTTTTGTCATGTGGTCAGCCATATTTATTGCCGTGTGTACCCGCTCCAGAACCATAATATCTCGTTCCACCCAGTCCGCAAGAGCAAAATAACGGATATCCATGTGACGAGTTCGGGTAGTTGGCTTTTGGGCATTTGCCATAGCCGTACACGCGTCATTGTCTTCGTACATGACAGTGGCTGCTTGCTGTGGAATTCCTAAGTCCCAAAGGATGCTCCTTATAAAAAGTATCATCTTTCCTGCGTCGCACGCCGCCATAAACTCAGCTTCTGTGGACGACATAGCAACCGTAGGTTGAAGCTTGGTTTTGTATGCAATTGTACCGCCCGCTAATTTGACGATGATTCCTGTGAAAGATCGTCATGTTTTGGGGCATGTAGCCCAATCGGAGTCGACATATGCATGCATATCATTGCAGTCATGCTGGGGCCGTTGAACGAGTGCTGGCAGCTGACCATGCAGTGCGGTTGCACAAATGGGAATCGGATGTTCTGGAAGCGAATGGAGTGGTGTTGCCCGCCAGAAGTATATACCATCTTTTCTCGTTGCTACCAGATATTTTACAGCATGTTTGACCGCCTGAAAGTGGATGTCAGCCGGGCATACGCTGTGCTGCGCACATTTCACCGTGACCGCCGATATGTCAGGTCGGCACGTTACCATTGCATAGATTAACTCGCCGATGCCACTCCTATATCCAAATTTAAACCGATTTTGTAGCTCTTTTTGTAATTTATTGTCGGAATCTCCTATGTCCGTATTAAAAGCTTTTAAGAAGGTTTCATTTGTAGGAATAGGCAGTGGTCTTTCTGCCATCTTTTGTACTTCCTTGTGCCACATGTCGAGGTATTTTGCACCCATCTTTTTGATGTATGTTTCCGCTGAGAGTTTAATATAGTAGCGGCTTTGCAAAATATCGACACCGTTGAATAGGGATACTAGGCCTTGCCGTTTAATTGGCATGGACAAATGGTCATCAATGGCATCGTAGAAAGACGTCGCCAGATGTACGGATGGCGATGCAAATTCAAAGTCATTGACCTGTCTTTTGAAATAGCACTTTTTGCCATGCCATACTCCCGTGTAGAGGCAGGGTTCGTGTGTAGTGGGTTTAAATTGATGCTCTTTAATCATTGTATCACACCACTTTTCCCATAATCGTGGTGACTCTGGGTGACCCTGCATGGCCCTTCGAACCGGTATCACATACCCTTCTGGTATTGGTGCATTGCCTTGGTGTATCCACCACTCGCAAAATGCTCTGTCCGGTTGCAAGTAGAAGCCTTGTTTTGGCGCGGGTGCTTCGCTAAATGCGTTGCATACGTCAGCGCCGAAAATGAGCAAGTTTTCTGTGGCCAAAATGGCATAAAACATCCGGGATGCCGTATGATCGACACAGTTGGCGTATGTGTGATCAAGGACTCGCACTTTTCTACCTCTTGTGGACCCGTCACATGCGCACCGAGCTTTCTTACGTTTATCCAACTCTTTAATAGTGTATGTCCACACCAAATGAAACACGTTAGTTCTGTCGCTGATGAACGTTGGTTTGCCAAACATGAATTGTTTTTGGTATTGGTCCAATTGTAGTCGCTTGGACTCTTGCCATTCATTCCAATCCGGTTGTTTCAGCAGTTTTCCTCTTGTAAGTTTAGAGAACGCATAATTACAGACGCCTCCACTGGCCACAAGTGGTACCTGTTGGGTTTCGATGAAGTCCCTGTTGATGAAGAATCTGGTGTTGAGCTGGTCTACGGTGATCTGCGGAATGCCATGATGCGTGAGGCCATCACGTAATTCTGGGTGTGATAGGAGGAGTTCACATGAAAGGCGTCCTTCTGATTTGATTTGTTTAAGCGCTTGTTGTACGTCCGCTACTGAGTGGACTGGCATACATCCGACCTGCATTAGCCAAGCCCCTGTGACCCGTGATCGCCATCGAGGGATTTGTGCCGCCGGAGTAGATTTATCCATGGCGTGGACTAACACTCGGTTTCCTTCTTGTATCAATCTCAAACCTGCTGTGGGGTGATCAGTGTGGTGCCATCGCCGTAAGTCCAATTGTTCTTCAAACGCATCGTGATATGGCGTGGGGGACATGTAGATTTGTCGAAATACCTCGTCCTTACTCTCCTGTCCGATGAGTAACGTTTCACATGGGGTTGTCCCCGGCAAGGTGGCTTGGGTTTTGGCAGCACTCACCGCGTATGGTGGATTATCTGATTGTGGTGATAGTCGGAAGGGAAGGGGATACAGCTGCGCTTTTGTTGGGAGTTTATGTGGTTCTAATTGTGCGATCGGAGGGTACGGTGCACTGTCTGTTAATGGGGCGTCGCTGTCATTAGAGGTAACCTCCAATTCCATTCCCATATCGTACAGTAACTGTGCTGCTGGAGGTCTCTTTGGTTGTAGGTACCACGCTTCATCAAACACTGCATGATGTGACATTTTTACTGCACCGGATTCAACGTCAATGTACCAAATATTGTCGTCAGTGGCGGTGTATCCGAGAAAGATGCCGGTGAAATCGTGCCGGTTGAGTTTGGCCCTCCTTTTCCCTGTAACCTTAACGCATACCCGTGAACCAAAGACTTTCAATGCGCTGAGGTCTGGCTTTGCATCCCACCATGCCTCATACGGTGTTTTGGTGATAGCGCTGTGTGGCCTGCGGTTCATGAGGTAGACCGCATGGATCGCCGCTGCTGACCAGTACCGAGCCGTTAGGTCTGCTCCATATAACAGTGCCCGAGTTGTGGTCGCAATTGATTCATTATAACGTTCTGCTTGACCGTTCTGCGATGGGCAATCTGCACCCGTGGGTTCCACCACATAACGGTGTTGTTTGAGGACAACCGACCGCCAATTGTCGCTTCTCGCCAATTCTCCACCTTGGTCTACCCGTATCATTCCTCCGTTTTCATGTCCAAACTTGTCTAGGAAGAGGCTAATGATACCGATTGGCGGTTGCTTGGTTTTTGTGAGGAAGATCCAAGCATATCGGGTCGCTTTGTCTACCACCAACAAGTATGATGTATAGCCGTCGAAAGATTCCACAATACGATCTGTTTTGAGGTTTGTTTTCCTGAATTCCTCAGACAATGATCGCATGAATCCAAAGTCCATATGGAATTGTTTCCCTCTCTCGCTCACTGTGATTGGGTTACGCCCCACTGGTTGTCGTCTGATCCTGGCCTGTTCCTTGAAGTCGATATATCGGAAAGGATGAAATTCGAAATGAGTAGGCAGACCGAGAGCATGTTTCGGCAATTCTCTTAACTGCGTCTCGTGGCACGCACCCAGCAGGAGAGACCACGTCTCCGATTCAAGAATTTTGGCCTTTGATGTTGGTTGGTATTTCATCATTCTTGGGTTGCCTTTTCTCGTCATTGTGTCTCTTTTCATCATCACTTTGTTGGTCACCGCGTCCTCTTGCCACGAGATTTCATCTGTTAATGTCCGATAGATATCGTATTTTATGGGGTTGCAATAATACAGACCATTCAGCTGATGGAGAGTGATCGTGCGCGTGATTGATGGACCCTTGAACACTAGCATGCCGGACTCGCCGATCTTTTGCCCAACTTGGATCCACGTGGTGAAGTCCTTTGACTGGTCGGGTATGGCCTGTGGAGATATAATGGTGTCGGTGGCATACGGATTATAAAAGCATGAGGTAATGACGGATGTCCCGTCATCGCATTGAATCGGGAGCGTTCCCACGTAGTTACATGTAGTCATTTCTATTCGACTTGCATCTTTTTCCACTGCCATCCCAACTTGAATAGGTCGAGGTAGTCTTTTGATATCCTCCAGTAATTTCCAATTATTGGTCATGCAGCAATTTGCGCCTGAATCAGCCATTTTTCCAATCTGTTTGTCCTCTGTTTGACCTTCAGTGAACGTGTGCCCAAACGTGCCGATATCTGCGACCATCGTCGGTGCCATGACTTGTGTAGCTGGTGCCAATTTATCGTCTCGAGTTGGGGCAACTGCCTGTTGTACCTCCCTTACCGTCTGTTTCAACAGGCCATCAACGGTTGTTATCTTTGGGATAGGTGTTGTAGTGGATACCTGTAGCTGAAGGGAGTCTGATAGGTGCACTCCTTTTGGGTCCACCTCACACAGAGGGAAATCTGTGACTGCCGTTGGCGATTGAGGGCGAATGCACTGAAGGACGCATCCCATTGGTATTTCCTCATATTCGCCTGTTACACTATCGTCATCGACGCCGTCGTCCTGTGTGATAATATTGTCCTTATCCTGCACGACCACCGGAGGGTGTTCCTGGGCCTCCCGTTTTGCCATCCCATGTTCCTTTTGTTGTCCCACCTGTCGAAGGGTGATCTTGTCATTCGGTACGTCAAAGTTTGTCAAAACATGAGGAATAGGGATGTCCATCCTCGTCGCGCCCCCTCATTCCTGGGACATGAACATGTCGGTGTCCTCATCTCTGAAAAACTCCCAATCAATTTGATCATCTAGCTCGTCGATGTCCTTCAAGTATCTGTCCATGTACGTGTGGAGGACCTGGAGGGGCCTTGCTTTCGATGCTTCCTCGTTATGTGGGCATTTCAACGCCTCGGCGTTACGTTGATACCAGTTTTCTGACACCTTCTTCAATTCCTTCATATACTTTCGAATTAGAATAGCCATCGCCAGTGTATCGCATTGTACAGCTGAATGCCCAGTGGGACCACACGCGTGGCATTTCGTGTACGGGCCGTACATTCGTCTACGCCGTGGATTGTTCTGCGTCTGTTGAGGTTCCGGTGTAGGTCGGGTGGCTTGTGGGTCGCGGCGCATGCGGTAGGTCTGGTTGACCCTGTGCCGGTGAGGTGTATAACCCTGGATGAATTTGTTAAGCTCAGTGGTGAGTGTTGAGACCGACGCTTTGTGGGTTGTGGCGGTGTGCGTTGACTGGCCAACTGCAGTGGGTATTGTTGGTTTTGGAGTTGATTCCTGCATTTGGGGTATGTCGGAGTCATGTTCCACCCATGGCCTACATATGCTCGATTTGTATAAGCGTGGTTGTTGTTGGTGTGGGGTTGTGCTTTCATCATCAGACATACTTGCATTGGAATCGAATAGATTAATGTCTCGGAGGAGTTGTTTTTGATTGGGACCGACTATTTTGCCCCTCGACGTTGTCATGTGCCAATTGGCCATGAGTGTTTGGTGTTCCAAATGGAATGCCCTAAATGCTTTGTGCGGGGCGACAAATCCAATGTGTTCGAGATCGCCCACTGTGAGTTCCTCAACGCCATTGAGACCGAGAAGGTAGTGTGCGTCTTTATTGAATGTGTCCTCAAACTCCTGTTCGAACATGCTCCGCAGGTTTGTGCCGTGCTCCCTATGCATTGGGTTCACATGCTCCCGTGGTGTCGATCCCCGTCGGTCGTATGGGTTGCGTGGGGCACTGTCACGAATGTGCCGGTGGTCTTGTCCCTGCTGCATGTCCTGACGTTGTCGCTGACCTCTACACTCGTATGGGTTTCGTGAAGTGGTGACAGGAAGGCGGTGTTGATCTTTCCCTTGCGGGGTGTCCGGACGTTGGTTGGGAGTGTGGAGCGGATTTGATGGGCGTGTGTTGTGTTGGGTCCCCCATCCTCGTGGGTCGTCTACATTCGTCCATCTGTTTTGCAGGGGCTCATCCTCCAAGTGCTCGTCCTGTTGTGGCATTTTGTCTCGTGCCTGACGATCCACGTCCTGTACTCGAACATCTAAGACTGATCTGGCCTGTGGCCTGTGTGTTCTTAGAGGTGTTTCATCCGGTGGATCGATGCTTTTCCTACTCATGCCCATTTGACTTGTCGTCGTCAGAATTTCCACCTGTTCCGGAACCTTGTTGTACGTCGGCGTGTGGGTTGATACTTCCTGATCCTGCGAAGGCTTGTCCTGTTTTTCGTTCCATTTTTGGGCCAAGTGGAGTAAGATTTCTTGCTGCTGCTCACTGCATTTGAGGATATCACTCTGATAGACTTTTGCGGCATTCTCCACGTATGTCTTGATTTCATTGGAATACGCATTCGCCTGTGTAGCTAATTCTGCCTTCATTTGTGTAACTTGTTGCTCCACTGTTTGCATAATTGTCTGGATTTGACGTTGCACACCTTCATTGACCGCTGATGCGCTTTCGGCATCGCTGTTCCCTTTTTCTTCTTGGAGGGTGGTGATTGTGATCTGTTTGACGTAGAGGTCATCAATTTGTTTTTCTTCGCACCGAGTTACCCTTGTGTTCAAGTCGCCCCAGTGCTTTTTCCAATAAGCATGGGCTTGGACCACATCATGTTCTATTTTCGTGATCTGTTTCAGAAGCGAGTGTTGCTTCTTGATAACTTCCTGTAACTGATTGTTAGTCCGGTTATTGTGACCCCATTTCTCCGCTGTTTTTACAATCTCCTGCTGCAATTGTTTAGCATCCAGTTTTGTTTTGTCCATCTCCCATTGCCGTTCCTCAATCGTAGTCATCAGTTGTCAAACATTGCCTACTTGCGCGATGATGTCAGCGTGCTGCCCCATTTGTACGTCCCATTTCAGCATCTGGCTGCGATAAGTGTTAATGGTTGACTTGAGCCCTTGCACCCTTGTGTCAGCCTCTTTTATCGCCAATTGATACTTGTTCCGGGCTTCGTGGGCAAGTTTAGCAACATTACTCGCTTTGTCGTGTACTTGCTTGACTGCGTCCATTTTCTTATTGATGTCTTCCGTTGCCATCAACAATTCTCCTTGAGTGTGAGCTACTGCTCCTTCAAGTTTGGCATATGCTGCTTCCATACGTTCGTTGATGTCGTGGTGAAGCTCCCCTTTGAGAGCCCGAATTTCGTTTTGGACGGAGATGAACCTGACGTCTGTGGACTCATTCGAATCCTTGAGCGCGCTCACCAACTTCTCTTCAAAGTTCTCAAATCGTGCCATCGAGCGTTGTTCCATCGCCTCTGAATCTTGTAACGCGTTCGCGACCTTCTTTTCTAAATTCTCAAAGCGTGCCATCGAGCGTTGTTCCATTGCCTCCATGCCTTGGTCGGCTCGACGGTTCGACTCTTGAATTAGCGTCGTCAGGGCAGTCAAGATGTCCTGTGTTGGTGGTTGTATCGAGATTGTCGGTGGGGTAAGTAGCTCTTTGCTAGATCCCTCGTCTTCGCTATCTTCTTCGGTGGTTATCACATTGTCCCCAGTTGGCATCGTCACCACCGGATCCGATTCGCAGTCGGACTTTTCTTCTTCTTCTGCTGTATCCATGAGTTGTTTGTGTTGCTCCCAAGCAGTGGGGGAGGGTTGATCTGCCGCTTTGGCTGCCTCGGCTAAATATACCCGCATTGGGGCATCAATATGTTCCACCAATTCTTCCAACGTCATGTCGTGGGGGTGCTTCCTGGCTGTAGTCGTCGGTGGTATTTCTAACGGTGGAGGGGGCGGCTTCTTGGCTTGCTCAGCACTCTCTTGCGCTTTACGTGATGGCTTATGTGCCCTGGCCGTTTTGCGTTGCGTCACCGCGGGCTTCTCGTCCGCCATCCTCATCGTCCAATATGCTTTCTCTGCGCGTTGTTTAGTTTATTTGCTCGGTTGTTGTTGTCGCGATTCTGCGTTGAAAGGGTCTCGTAACCTCTCAGGCTCCCGTCGTCCCGTGATGCACAAGAGATAGGAGATAAGAGTTGTGTTATCTTATATACTACCTCTAACAGGTAACAACCTCATGGTATATTGTTCCCCCTTTCACTTGAAAATATTATGCGGAAAACCGGCTTCCAAATATCAAATATCGCTTAGTAAATCGTGCAGTTATCACTATATTATCAAGGCACGGACAGGTAGTCTTTCTTTTCCAACTAGGTAGAGCAATGGCAAAGTAGCCATTAAGAAGAGAAGAGTGTAATAAGATCTTCTTCATACCCCAAGAGGGGCGGCATCAGCCCTGCGGCGGGCTAATTTAGGGAAGTGCAGCATCGTCACGGACTGCTGTGGGAGAAAGGGGCTGCTGAGGGAGGGGAGCCTGTCGGCACAGTGATTGAAATGCATTGATGGCGGATTCTACATTTGCTAGCCAGTATTGCCGATCGGTAGATGAGCTAGCTCCTAATTTCTCAAAGTCCAAGTCAAGTAAATGCCTGTGTTGTGGAAGCAGGGTGTTAGGATCAGTGAATAGTAAGCGAACAACGTTCTCCATGATTTCGTCATGTTCTAGTTCGGTTTTTCCATCGAGAAGACGGAGATGCGTTCTTGCATTGCGATATAACCATTGCTTGTGTGTGACTCCAAGCAGGTGGTGGATGAACTCGGTTGCCCAGGATTTGATGTGCTTTTTGGAGCCGCTTAGTCGCATACTACTCGTTTGTAAAAGAAGGAGTTCACCACCTATTTTTCCTTCCAGGAGGTTGTCCCATCCGAGGGTGTCCAGCTCCATTGCCCAGCTGGACAAATGCGGGAACGGACTTGCTATGGTAACCATTGAACCTTCCCCCTGTTGAAGCAAGTATTTTTCTAGGCATTCAACTACATGTACGTTGCTGTGGGTGTATTCCATCCAATCTAGGAGGGTTTCGACACTTTTCTCAAAGACCTCCCGGCGACCTGGATTGGCGCAGCGGGTGATGTGTGCCGAGGACTCGTCATGGTGACCACAACAGGGACACCTGTTAACGATCTCTGACTGAAACCTTGATAGTAGACGATTGGTGCCGTTGAATCCAGAGACATGTTTCGTCACCCAAACGGCGAACATCTGTGGATATCGTGACATTGCTCGATCAACATAATCCCACGCTATGCGATCGAAGCTGTGTGTGTCAACTATACATCTTCGTTGGAAGAGGTTCTTCGCGACCCGGGAACCCCATGATCTATAAAGTGTGCTCTTAATCGATGATGTCACCTTAACACCGTCCACCCAGATGCGAGCTGGCTCATGTGGATAGGTCGAGCCACAATTGATGTTGTTGTTGATGTGATGTAGGAGGCATCGCTTGGCCGTGTCATCTGCCATCACGTTCAATTGTTGGGGCAGGCTTAGTTGGGAGAAGTCCTTGGTGTCATCTAAGTGACCGTGGACATGGACATACTCGACTTGTAGTCCAGATCGGACAATGTTTTGTTGGATGAGCAAAATCAAGTCCAGATGTGGTTGACTCTCAGGATGCGCTTTATAAACGTTGTTGCCATGAGTGACCACCCCCATGTTGTCACAATAGATACTGAGCGGTGGTGGTACCTGTGTTTGCACGATCAGGGCAAGTGTCCGGATGATGAACGTAGAGATGACTCCGCCAATGAGTTCACCTCGATAGTTCGAGGCCACATCTGGTGCGGTTGCTTCACAATAAGTTGCCAAGGCTATGTTTGCTGTTCTAGTACAACATAGGACTACCGCTGCCGAACTGTGTACAACACTCATTGCAGGCATAAACGAGCCGTCGTGACATGTGACTAGCGTGCCACGACGGAAAGCGGTGATCAGCCATTCACCATCCCAGGTCAGTCTGATGCCCCGTAAGAGTGCGCATGGTTTCATCAATCCCCAGGCCTCACGTAGAGTTTTCGTGCTATGTGCGGTATGCTCCAATTTGAGGGGTGACCGTGAGTGTACTGTAACCCCTGATGATGCGTCATCCCGTACCGAGACGACATGGGTTGGTTCCGATTGATTGGGTCCGAAGCTTTCACAGAAGATTTGACGGCCCCTTGTTGAGTATCGCATTTGTTTCAATCGATACACTTTGGGGTCTTCTCCTGCGCTCATTCGAGTAATACAGTCCCTTGACTCCGTGGAGACCCAGTAAACCTTTTCGTAGGGTAGTCGTAGATGCTTCCCTAACCTCGGTGAATATCGAAAAGTTGGAGATGTAAGCAGGCAGATGGTGTCACGCCAAAGTGCCAGATCCGCCGCCGTCGGTCGTTCATTGGGAAACCTCAAACAAGTGTCAATGCGTGCGTGTTCGTCCCTACTTAATTTCCGAGGGTCTACCGTCATCCCATCACACAGTAACAGTTGTGACATGAAATAGACTTGGTAGAATTTCCTGGCTCTGTTAAAACTCGTCCATTGATCGCGAGGTAGAACTAAGGTTGCCTCCTCCATGATGACTTTGTCTCTTTCCCTGACTGGCGCAATGGAGACCAATTCCAATTCTACTTTCACCCTATAATAGTGCATGTACTCCCAGAGTACTTTAAACCATGTATGCGTTGCTAAACAGCCATAGACATCGTAATCCCAATTGAGGAAATTGTCGGCAAGTCCGATTTCGAGTTGGCACAGCTCAAAGATGCAGCGGAGAAATTTACCAGTGGGCTGTGGTGTGTCCCAGTGTCTCTGGATGTAGTATAAGGACACTGCCAGTTTCTCCAATGACATGTGGGGGAGACCTAGGCCTTGGTACTGTCGCGGAAGGGTTCGCCATTCTTTGGTGATATTTCTATTTATGCCCAGGGCCGGAAGGAAGGAGAAGTACCATGAAGAGAAGGTTTCATCAATCATCTTCCTAGACAACATGAGTGGTAGCATGCCATATTTGACAGCTGGCAAAGCCTGTGTTTTGAAGCTGTGCCATACTTCAGCAGGCTGGAGAGGGCTGTGCATGATTCTTTGACTCCATTTCTTTCCTTTCGAAATCATATGCTGAAGCTGTTTGTCCCCAGAACTAGACGGACTAGTCCACACACCGAGAACTTCTGATGCTTCATACGGATCTTTGAGTTTGATGATGACATCCTCGGATTGAATCTGTGGTATCTTCAACTGGTAGTGACGAGTTGCGTAGAGGTTTAAGCACCGCCAGACCTTTGACGAACTTGTAGGAGAGAAGATACCAGTAGCACTTCTCAGGTTTGAGGTTTCCCCCAGTGGCTTGGAGAAGAGAGGCCCAGTATCGCGTTGCCGATTGAACCCTGTCAAAGAAGTCGGACTCGGTCGTGACAGAGGAGGGACACGTGTGGAGAAGATCAGTGTCATCCACATAAAGAAGGGCAGCAATCCCGAGAACAATGCCAGACCAAGCGGAGGCAAAGACCGCCCCGTATCCTCTCATCTTGTAAGCCGATAGCATCACTGTGCTGATGGCTGTCCATGCAGCCGGAGCTGCACCACTGCCTTGTATCAGTCCCATATAGGGGTTCTGCAGCGTGCCACCATAACTTGTAGTGGCCAGCCCAAATCCAGTTTTAAGAAAGAAGCGCATGGTCTGCACGCAAATCAGGTAGCACTTGATGAGGCAGATCGGCACGTTCATGGCTTGAAGCGCGAAACTCCCGGCCGCGTGGTTTACTGCGTCATAGCAGTTTGCTGCATCGTTACTTGATACTGCACAGGTAGTGTGGAGTATATTCGCCTGGTCAAAGAAGAGCTGTTTTGTCATAGATGAATCTTGTGCTGTTTTACCACTAGTAGCCCCCTGCTCAATGGGCAGTACACCTGTTTTCTTCATCCGCTGAGTCATGCGTTTGGCGAACACAACCTTCAACCACCAGTTGAAGTCAGCCTCTAAGAGGCAAATTGCTCTAAGTTTGTCAATTCGAATATTCCCGGCCACTTTCTCTAAAAGAACTGTGACTCCTTGTTTCCAACGAGTTAAGGGAGCACCACGTTTTCGCTGCTAAGTTAATACTGCGAACATGGAGTAGTGTCAAGTCCTCATCGTCACAGACGGCTCGATAATGGCCGAAGTGTTGACCACTTTTGGAGGATGACGTTGCCTCCTTGCATGTGGCCCAGAAGTCGGTGAATTCCTTTGCTGTTACCTCACATCCGGATGTAGCCCCGTCTGCACACTCAAGGCATAGTCGTGTTGAAGCTTTGAGAAGGTCAACGGTCGCTGGATCCCAGTGCTCTGAGAAGTCGTAGCTATTTTCCAATATTCGACGGGCTGCTTCGGAGTCACTGAGGTTGCCGATTTCGGCGTGCAATTCAGTTGCCGACATGGGGGCTCGCTTACCTAAAGAGAACCTACTGCCCAAATGATCGCCACAAACTTGTTCCACTTCTGCCTGCCTGCGATATATCTGGTCACCGTCGCTGGTTGGGGCTTGTACACTGAGGACAGACCTACCTCTGGTGTCTTTGACCAGGTCTTGCCCATCATATGTACTCCTCGCTTCAGGAGGAGGAGTCCTACCTCCGAAATCTTTTATTACTTCCTATTACTTCCCCCCCAACTCTGATTCAAGATATTCTCGGCACCTCAACATACATTCAAGAAACGTCAGACCTAATTTTCGGCCTGTGAAATATTCCTCGAGCATGAAACACAAGCAATCAAAATCCAAAATCAAAATCACGAGGCCAATGTTATTGTCATGCCTCCTAATTCTAAATCTGATCGCAGTCGTTCTTCTATTTTCTATCAATCTACGGATAGCGTCAGCTCCCAATGATGTGCTTCGTGATAGGATCCTAACGAAAACGGGTTCGGTGGCATCCGTGACGGCAATCCCACGGCCGTCCGCAGCACATCAACCCGAAGTCGCCAACAACAGAGTCCCTTTCATAGCCAACGATAAATTTCACGAAATCTATTCCAAGTATAATGGCCAACTCCCTGCAATGGAACGAGACGCGAGGGTCGTGGATACTTCATGTGGGCAATGGCCGGACTATTTCGATTTCTTTTCCTTGCCAAAATCGCACCGTTCAAGATTCTTTGAAGATAAAATTATATATGATACATTCTTCAAAGAATCCACTACTCCGTTCAGTTTCCCACGAAATGAACGCGACAGCAGTCGAACTCTGTTCTATTCGTCTGCTGTGCATCAGCAATCGCCTCAGTACGGAACCTACGTTGAACTAGGCGCTTTCGATGGAAGAGAAGAATCGAATACAGTATTTTTTGATAAATGTTTGCGATGGGACGGGCTACTGATCGAGGCACAATCTCAATCCTATCAGAAGGTCGTGGAGAATCGACCGAATGCAGTCAAGTTGAGTTTTTCACCAACTTGTATAGAGGACAAGAGCGAAGCAGAGGGGGCCCAGACTGCTTCGTTCTACAATTATCCGCTGAGTAATAATGGGATGAAGGATTTAGCATTGTCATATAAAGGCAAAGATACTGTCCAGGTACCATGCGGTCCGTTCACTCCAGTATTGAAAGATATTTTTGGGCCAAACCAAACAATATCTTTTTTGTCTCTTGACGTTGAAGGCGCCGAATCATTAGTGTTAGACACTATCGATTTATCAGTAGTTCACATTGACGTAGTGATGATAGAGATTCAAAATTCCTACTGCCCCAACCCAACAAACTGCCCCCAAGTGCACAGAATACGAAAGAGAATGGCGGAAGCCAATTATTCTCTGTTTGGAGAATTAGTTGAGGCGAGCGATGTATATGCCAAGCTTGGAACGGAACCCTGGAGGAGAGGGATGGCTTTGAAGGGGGAAATGGTTAGGCAACAGTGGATTGCCAAGAGAAAGATACTGAGGGAGGAGAAGAAAGCAATGATGCAATAGACATGACGACATGGCTACCCAGTTGGAAGTAGAGTGGTGCGTGCAGCACAAGCATACACACTCGACAAAACCCCACAAAAAATGCACAAAGGCAAGGAGTGATCCACATCTGATGTTTGTCACAGTACAGTTCTGTAAAGGGATGTTTCTTTCCTATCCAGACATTACATTTCAACACCATATGCCACTGTGAATGGTGGATGAGATGCACTATTCATGATTTGCTTAGTAGCAAGGACAGCTGTTGAATCAAGATTGTGACAATTGTGTGAATACACGCTTCTTTCTTATTCTACCATGTAATGCATAAAGGTAGGGTACTTTCTTTCTGCACATTTCACATTCGTGAACATGCATCACACATTTGATTACTGAAAAATATGTCCATGTCCAGGATATGGAGGAGCATGCATGGGCCTGGACATTCTAGAATGACAATTATACATGGCGAGAATATCACAGCAATCTACAGTGGATCCTACCAAGCAATAAATTTTCAGGTGCATCAGAAGGTTCCTACCAAATCATGTTGGTCGCATTTCCAAGTACACAAACTGAAACGAATTGCAAAACAGTTTACAAAACAATGCATCCTATCAAATTTTGTAAGCTATCAGATTTTCACAGCTTTCTGTGTGTATGAAATTCAGATTCTATCAAATAAGTGTTGAGGCATGAAATGATTATCATTTGATAATACTTATTTGGCCATCCTTCCATAACTATCATGACTAGATATTAACCATGGTTCACTAATATTATGTAGGAGTACATTGTCAACTGTTTCATTTTTGTAAAAGGTCGAAACCAAGTTGTGCTAGTAGATCTTGATAACATGCAGCATGCACGACAAAAAAATCCTAGACTTCTGACTAAACGTCAGACCCCAAAGATAGATAGTTTTTCAAATTCACATTAACATCTGATAGGCACTGTTCAATCTGTTGTAATGGCAATTATCTAACGAATTCAAATGTAATGTATATGTAAAAGCAAGTCAGTGATCTCTTTTTTGTAATCATCCAGATTTATATTTGAACTCCACAACAAAAAGTTTGCTACCACCTGCACCATCAACACCCCTCACAAAACGACCACACAAACCACATTCATTGCAAAGTCTGGTGTCTCTTCAGGGAGACCATTGCCTCATTGCTCCTTTGATTACCAAGAACCGACAGTGGAGGTGGCAACTTTGTCAAAATCATTGATGCACATTAATGTCATATGTGTGCAAATCTTGCACTTGCAATCTCTGAACATTGGCTTGATATTAATGCATAGCAAACTAAGTTGAATTCTCATCGTATGCTGAAAATCAAAATCACATGCCTACTTTATTTTTTGGCACATAATCTAACATGCAGTTCTGTAGTGTGCACTTTCATGCAAGGATTGCTTGATAGAACATAATCTCAGGTTAGGGTGCAAACAAGGTCATGCCTGATCTCTAATCTTGCACGACAAATACCTCTTACTAGTTTCAGATGGTTTTATTGTTAGTTATTATTCCTTCATATGCCTTGGTGCTTATTCTGATGATATTCTCATTGGCATTCCCATTTCATCTTCTCCTTGAGTTGGTTAGTGTTGGCCCTCCATCCATCAACTGACTTGCTAAATGTTGACACTTTGTATTTGAAGTTCGTATGCTATATTGCAACTTGTGCTTGTCGACATTTATCCTTGCTACTCTCCTTATCTTCACTTGTGTTGTAACCGTGATGATACCTCGGGGTATCAATTGTAAGGTTTTTTTCAATGTTGGGTGGATAAACTCTATACATTTCTTTTACCATATCCTGTTGTAACATAATGATTGCCTTCTTGGTTGTCACTCTTTCCTTAATCCATTGAGAGGGTTGCATGCACGCAGCTCTAGTCTGTCATTGGGTCCTTCAATAACAAATATAACATCATCACATCACTCATTGATATGAAAAATAGACTTTCTCTTCCCAATCAAATAGGTCATATGTAGCCCCAACCCCAAGACGTTGTCTGCCACAACAACCTAAGATACATTTTGGCAGTTTAACGTCAAAAATGAGCTAAATGCCATATTGTCATGTTAATTCCATGTTATTGTTATGATATCTCCACACATCAGTCAGGATACACCCATTTGGGACATAAACACAACTATGGTGCAATGACATGTGTTGAGTAGACTTTCAAGGTTAAGGGGAGTCTATATATTCACATATATGCTGAGAAATGACATAGGCCAAGAATCTGGAGCTTCCAGCTGGAACTCCATAAGTCTCCTTCACATTGTTTGATACAGAGGAAGGACTCAACAGTCATAAGATATGAGTTTCTCAGAAATCATATCCAAATAGGATTTTCCTTCCTAGAACTCCACCATACACATTGTAGGTGTTTTCTTAGGTTGAATATCCAATGGAGGATTTCCTTCTCAGGAACCTTCCCATGGGACAGTTCCTTTGGGCAGTTGAATATGAGCCAGTCATGGAACTGCCACAAATCACTGCCAATCTCTCCCATGATCAGTTGTGTTTTTTATGCATGAGATAACTAGTATCTCATTCATCAGTTGTACAGTAGTATTAAGCTCATAAAAACAAAGTCAGCAAAGTCTACAACAAGATTTTTTAAATACTTTCTGGCTTAGGTCACTATCAATTGATAACCTACTCGAGCGAATTTTTTGGACCGTCTGTCCATCGCCGCACTGTCCTTCGACCGTCCGTCACCGTCGAGCCGACCACCGTCCGTTCAACACCGTCGCGTCTGTCCTCTGCCAGTCCAGCGTTCAGCATCCACGTGTTCGCCCGTCGAGCCACCGTCTTTCGTGCGTCGGTAAGTGGTAGCACCACGTCTGCGCTACGTGATCCCGCCGCCAACAAGATTCGTGCCAATCGTGTCTCCTTCGAGGGCGAACCGCCACGAAGCTCCTACAAGACCCTTTTCCTTGGAACAAGTCTCGGAGCAGCCCTCTCAAGAATGTCTGCTGAGAAAATAGCCCCTATAGGGCTTAAGAACCAAGAGTGCGAGCGGAAGGGGTGGCGAAAGCCCCTATCCGTTATGTGCCGGATCGGGACCCAGTCCAAGAAGCTTTGGACCTCAAGCCTGAGACCCTCAAGTGCACCCTCGCAAATGGGTCAGAAACCCGAGTCACGGTTTGGTCCGGACACGGTACCAACGAGCAGTTTGTACTGCACGTGAACAAGGCGTATAGTACCGCCAAGAAAATGGGTCTAATTCCCGCCTGCGATGATGCCGAAAAGGCATATGACTCGAAAAAAGGTGATTGGAAGGCTGTTCTACGCGAACTTGCCGATGACCCCTCAGCAAGACTGAGAAGGAGAAAAAAGACCGCAGAGTCACTCTCCCTAAAGGCCGACATGCTCGCCTTAAGGACAAAAATGACCGACTCGGCCCTAGAAGTTTTTCAACTCTACGCCAACCTTCTCACTGAGGAGGCACGTCAGCCCTGGGACTTAATTGTCAAGGAGCAGACAGAGTCAAGTCCCTTTCATGACATCTTCGAGTCGAAAGGAAGAAGTCACCGGGCAAGACGTCCGAGTCATTCAGGAGGTGCCAGTTACTCCACCTCCAATCGTGTTTCGCACATGACGCAGGCGAAAATTTGAAATTCTATATTTCAAATTGCCTCAAGAAGCCCAACAAGGTTCGGGTGCGTCAGTTTGTGCAGCGTGATGCAGCTGAACAACTACGTGGAAGACCTCCCGTGCTTGTATTACAGCCCGAGCGCTAGTACACAGACCCAACAGGTCTACTCCTTCACTGACGCGGAACTTGCATGCCACATATTGCGCATGTGTCCGTTGAAGTGGCAGGACCAGTACCACTTGCTTGAGAAGTGCTATCCCGAAGGGGTTAAGCCTCTATTGCTCATTCTTGAGCGAATTGAGGTGGCGCACCCAGTGGATGAGAGGCAGTCGTCTTCTAAGCCTGCAAAGGCCCAAGGAGCTGAACAGCCCTCCAAGAAGTTCGCGCTAGGCGCACGAATTCCCAAGAAGCCCAAGCAAGCACGCACGGAGTATACGCGCGTAGACAAGAACTGCGAGCTATGCAAAAAGCATGGGGCGCACACACCACGCATAACACCGCGGAGTGTCGCCGGTACAACAAAGACGGAACTCCACGCGAGGTACTTTCGGGCAAGCTGCACGAAAGTCCCGCGAGGATAGTCGCCCCAAGAAGTCCTACGCCCAGGTCTTGGCTCGCATGGAGAAACTTGAGAAGTCTCTCAAGAAAGCCAACAAAAAGGCAAGAAACGTCGCCGTCGCGAAGAAAGTGACAGCGATTCCGACTCATCCTGAAGTGTTGGGTCGGGTAGTACCGGGAAAATGAAATTAGTTGTAAGAAAATTAAAACTAACCACGAGTTAGCCAATTACACTACCCCTGGTCCGATAAAAACTACCAGTAAACCAAAATTAGAATTAAATGACAAAATTTTAATTCCGGATTATTCGAGTCCCTTAGTGGATGTAACTTTGAAAAATCTCAAAGACACCTCGAACTTGTCCACTAACTTTGATGTAGATCCCAACTCAGTGAGGGACACCCTACATGAATCAAAGTCAATTGAGCCATCTAACCCACAAAAATCAATGGACTCAGTAACAGCAGTACTAGCTGTACAAAAATTAGCGACTGGAAGTCAGTCCTCGACAAAACTCAAACACTTGTCCAGGAGTCGCAAAAACAACTTCTTGAGAGTACTATTGGACACTGGTTCCGATGGTGACCTCATGTTCCATGAAAAAGGAACCACCAAGCGTTTTCCCTACTTGACTAGGCAGGTGTCAAAGTCTTGGCACACGTCGAATGGGTGCTTCCAAACCAAAGGAAGAGGCGAAGTTACTCTAAAATTCCTAGAGTACTCCAACAGCAAGGAATACACAGTTAAACCTGATGTTGTGGAGTATGATGGTAAAAAGATGGCTAAGCCAGCGTTTGACCTCATCTTAGGTGTAAAAACACTAAGAGAGCTTGGAATTGTTCTAGATTTTCGAACAAAGGATATTACCATTGATGAGATCATCTTGCCGATGAGAGACATCAACAGTCTGTCAACTAGCTCTAAGATTGAAAAAGCTTGGTCAGTTAACCACAGCATGATTCATGAACCACGTAGTACTGAGGAAGCCACTCAGCGTGCAGTTCACATCTTAGATGCAAAATATGAAAAAGCAGACCTCCAATCAGTTGTTGACAACAATTGTCCTCACCTTAGTCTACAAGATCAAAATAAGTTGTTGGAGCTCCTCCGTAAATATGAGGACCTCTTTGATGGTACACTAGGTGATTGGAATACTGAGCCTGTCTCCTTCGAACTGAAGGAAGGTGCAAAACCGCACCATGGCAGAGCCTACCCAGTGCCACATTCAGTAAAAGAGACTCTCATGAAAGAGCTCAAAAGACTATGTGACCTAGGGGTACTACAGTGGCAGCCCGCATCTGAATGGGCTTCACCATCATTCATAGTACCAAAAAAAGATCAGACTGTACGTTTCCTAAGTGATTTTAGAGAAGTAAACAAAAGGATAGTTAGAAAACCATTCCCGTTACCTAAAATTAGTACAGTCATGCAAGAGTTAGAAGGTTTCACTTTTGCCACAGCCCTTGATTTAAACATGGGCTACTACACCATTAGGTTGGATCCAGATGCATCCAAGATCTGCACCATTATATTTCCATGGGGTAAGTACTCTTACCTCAGGTTACCAATGGGAATTGCTGGTTCTCCGGACATATTTCAATCAAAAATGACGGAACTAATGGCCACCCTTGAGTTCGTAAGAGCTTACATTGATGATCTACTATGTATCACCAAGGGAACCCTGGAAGACCACCTGGCTAAATTGGAATTGGTCCTCTCCAGACTGCAAGATGCGAACCTAAAAGTAAATGCTCGCAAATCAAACTTCTGTGCCATTGAAACAGAATATCTTGGGTACATCCTCTCACGAGAGGGAATTAAACCACAACCCAAGAAGGTACAGTCGATACTTGCACTGACACCGCCCAAAAATGTCAAAGACCTCCGTAGATTTCTTGGCATGGTCCAATACTATCGAGATCTTTGGGCACGGCGCAGCGAAATGCTTGCCCCACTCACAAGCCTCGTAGGCGAGTGTGGTCATACCAAACAATCCAAACTTCTCAAGGTTAAAAGAAACCCTGGAAATGGACTGAGGAACATCAAAAAGCATTCGATGACGTAAAGGCCACTATCGCCAAAGATGTGTCCTTGGCCTACCCTGATTACTCAAAAGGGTTTGAGATCTATACTGATGGATCCAAGAGACAACTTGGAGCCGTCATTACTCAGAACAACCGGCCAATTGCATTTTTCAGCAGAAAACTCTCTGTCTGTCAGCAAAAATACAGCGTAACCGAAATTGAACTTCTAGCCATTGTTGAAACACTCAAAGAATTCAAAGGAATGCTGTGGGGCCAGCCTATTGTAGTCTACACAGACCACAAGAACCTCATGCAAGATGCACTCGGTTTAACCTGTGACAGGGTTTACCGTTGGCGTTTATTACTAGAGGAATATGGTCCTGAAATCGTGTACATCAAAGGAATCCACAACACAGTTGCGGATGCGATTTCACGCCTTGACTTTGGTCCAACAAAGGACGTCAAGGAAAACTGGATGACCTTCACCAAATGCTGGTGTTATTACACTATGCAATCAGAAGAGGACCCATCCCCAGCACAACACTCAGACCTCATGAACTTTGTGTTTGCTAACCGCAGCGAAGAGAATGCGATCTATCCCCTGACAGTTCGGGAGATTGCCGCAGCTCAACAAACGGATAAAATGCTGGACAAACTCAGCCTGCTGGAGGCATACAAACCTCAGCTGGTAGAAAATGTTCAAGTACTGTGCAAAGATGGCAAACTTGTCATCCCACAGGAACTCCAGCAGCGAGCAGTACAGTGGTACCATCACTACCTGCAGCATCCAGGGACAACCCGTCTCGAAGAAACTCTTCGCTGCGATGTATTGGAAAGGTTTGAGACACTCTGTCCGCACCTTTGTCAAAAATTGTCATAAATGCCAAGTCAACAAACGACGCCAACATAAGTACGGTAAATTGCCTACAAAATTGGTTGTATCAAACCCCTGGGAGGTACTATGTGTGGACCTAATCGGACCATACACTCTCAAGGGCAAAGACGGCACTGAAATTGACTTTATGTGTGTCACAATGATAGATCCAGCTACCAGTTGGTTCGAAATTGTGGAACTACCGGTAACTGAATTCAATTCTGTTACTCCCAAGGGTAAAAGGGCCTCAAGGGTACTAACACACATAATAAACCTAAAGAAGCATACTTTGATAAATCATCAGCACAAGTTGGCTCTTTAGTAAACAAGATCTGGTTTAGCCGTTACCCACGTTGTCAAGTAATCATTTACGACAATGGAAGCGAGTTCAAGCTCAATTTCGAAACCCTATGTGATTCATACGGTATCAAGCGTAAGCCAACCAGCATCAAGAACCCCCAAGCAAACGCAATACTAGAACGGATGCATCAAGTAATCATGACAATGCTCCGTACCGCTGAATTAGACATGGCCAATACAGTGGCTCCTAGTGACATAGCAGACTTCCTCACAGATGCTGCATGGGCCGTTCGCTCCACATACCACACGGTACTCAAAGCCTCTCCAGGTGCAGCAATATTTGGCAGGGACATGCTGTTTGACATTCCCTTCCTAGCTGACTGGAACAAAATAGGAGACCATAGGCAACGCCAAACCGATCGCAACACCGAACGTGAAAACAAGTCTCGCGTCGATTGGGATTATAAAATTGGTGATAGAGTACTTCTTCGCAAAGAAGGTATCCTCCGCAAATCAGAAAGCAAATACCATAAAGATCCTTGGACTATATCGACAGTCCATACGAATGGTACTATCAGGGTTCACCGCGGAACAAAATCAGAAAGATTAAACATTAGGAGAGTAACACCATACTTTGACACTACAGACACTTAAAATAAAGAACATGTCAGTGAATCACTCTTACTCCTCTCTCCACTAACACTTACGCTTGAAATAATGCTTCGTAGTCACTACTCAGCCAGGAAAGTCTTGTATTACCAGTATAAATTGGTACACAAACAAGTGTCTTCCGCTCACAAAACAGGCCTCCCCATTTTTCCTTTCCAAAGAAAAGGTTTTTTTCACACCTCACCTGACCCTCCATTCGTGGGGCGAGTGACATAGGCCAAGAATCTGGAGCTTCCAGCTGGAACTCCATAAGTCTCCTTCACATTGTTTGATACAGAGGAAGGACTCAAAAGTCATAAGATATGAGTTTCTCAGAAATCATATCCAAATAGGATTTTCCTTCCTAGAACTCCACCATACACATTGTAGGTGTTTTCTTAGGTTGAATATCCAATGGAGGATTTCCTTCTCAGGAACCTTCCCATGGGACAGTTCCTTTGGGCAGTTGAATATGAGCCAGTCATGGAACTGCCACAAATCACTGCCAATCTCTCCCATGATCAGTTGTGTTTTTTATGCATGAGATAACTAGTATCTCATTCATCAGTTGTACAGTAGTATTAAGCTCATAAAAACAAAGTCAGCAAAGTCTACAACAAGATTTTTTAAATACTTTCTGGCTTAGGTCAAGAAATGCTTCCATCATTGGTTTATATATCTTCAACAAGGTGCTTCATCTTGCTCAATCAAAATGAACATTCAGGTTTGTCCCATTAAGTTCTAGGATCATTGCTAGAATTTATTGATGAAACTTTTGTGTTTTTTGAGAACAAGTGCTTGTGGAGAACTGGGGAATTGCTTCTTGTTGGCTATTGATCCCTTCCATTCATCAAATTATACTCACATCATTGGTGACATGAATTTCTGCAGGGGTTTCATGACAAATGACAACTTAGTTTGTCTTATTGATAATGTCATTTTCTGAATGGAATCAGGGTAGAAACTGAACAGTCATCATCATCATCAATGTTCCTGATTCCTTACAAAGAAAAGAATCAGTGTCAGAACCAGCATGAGTCAGATGTAAGTTGCTTTTACCTCTAAGAGATGCTGTATGAGAATCATATGTAAGGAAAGGTCTAGCATCAAGAGGTACATGGAGACATGTTCTTTTGGTGGATTGCCAAGCTCCTCCATTCTCCTTTCTTTATGAGAGATTGCAGTAGTTTTTGGTCTGTTGGGTTTTGGATAACTCCTACTCCTTAACATGGCAGAGGTGTCCTCATTCGGAGTCAAAAACGGAAAGTGGATGAAAATGCATTGATGTTGCCTATTAGATAAAATAGTCATGTTGGAAAATAGTCATGTTGGTTACAGTCAAGCTCTTGTGTCCAAAAGCAGCCTTGTCAGTGGTATCCTGCCTATCATATGTGGCAGTCATGACACTGTGACCAATTTACAAGGGGACTTCTCATTTGTGCACTACAAACCAGTTCTGTCAGAGGCAAGAAAATTGGGAGATAAAAACATAAACATTGTAGCAATATTGATGCTTGTTTGTAATAGTCATGGAAATTGAATGCTACAATATGATAAAGTAATGACTTATCATAAAAAGCATGCATTAACATTTGGACTTGAACATAGCTTTTAGTGCCAGTGCAAAAAAGTCATGCAGAAATATGTGTCATCTGAAAATTGTGATGATTCTTCTTATATCTAAATGTGATAGAAGTATTGGACACAGAAGTTATTGTCTTAGACATGGAAACTCACAAAAGACATGGATAAATTGTATCCATATTTGTGTTTCTTTGCATCCAAGCATCGGTACCCATATTTTCTGCTGTTCAGATTTCAATATTAACTTGAAGTCACTTGGCAGCACTCTACCATCATGCTACATGTCCTAACATCTCCTCACATGTTATATCAATTACAGTGCATGAATATCTGAAGGGCTGTCATTAATGAAATCAAGAAAGTGAACAGATCACTGAAAATTGATTCATTCAATGATCAAAAAGGATCCTAATTTCAGGAACGAAGAGAGTGTCATCAGATATTGACCATTGATATGTGATAGTATTTTGAAACTTTTTTGTGCCTTATCATTATGGCAAGTGGTTAATTGGTCATTTTTTGCACCCACACGTGTTGGTGCTAAAGTTCATCATGTTATTTTGTTGATGAAAATTTTGAGCCCTTTGAGTTGTTCCCAATAATTAACAGTGTTTTAGACACTTTTTAATAAGTTACCTGGTCTTTTTCTAACGTAAAGTGATATTGCAGAACCATGGGAAATGCAGCATTGTACAGATAGATGTCAATTGATTTTTTATAATATACTAACTAATGGTGAGTTCTTCTGTTTTGGAACAACCTATTGGTAAGACGTCAGACAGTGTCAACTCACCATTTAAATATTATCAGCAGCCACTGCAAGATTTTTTGTAGCAAGCTAGACAGAATGCAATTTGTAGAGACAGAGGAAGACATACTTTAAAATAAATTGGCTTGTCTACGCTTAATTAAATAGCAGTTGCAAATAAGAGTGATCGCGAGAGCGCTTTATGTCTACGCTTAATTAAATCGCAGTTGCAAATGGGCGCGAGCGCCTCACGCGGTTCGCGTGCACCGCGCTCGTGATCGCGCCCATTTTTAAAGTAAGATTTGATTTTTAAGGTAGGAGACTACCCATGTACGCCAAGCCGAAAAATTAATTTTTTACAGGTAAGTTATGATCAACTTGTTGGTAAGTACCTGTTTTGGCAAAAAGCAAAAAAACAATCTCACTGAAGGAGGAGAAGAAGGAGAAAAGCGGCTCAGTTTCCAACACATGATTTTGAAAAAATCTTGATATGTATCGTTACCAGCAGCCGCTGCAAGATTATTTGTAGCTAGCGAAACGGAATGCGATTTGTACATACAGAGGAAGACGTACTTTTGAAATAAGGTGCTCGTAGTAGTATGCCACTTTTCTTCGCTTAATTATATGTACTATAGTAAATGCAAATGGGCGAGAGCGCCTCGAGCGCTTCGCGCGCGCCGTGCTCCTGCGCCCATTTTAAAAGTATGTACCCATTTTTAATTTGCGAAATCATTCTTGTTAGACATAGACACTCTTTTGTGACACAATAACGTTCCCTACAAGTTTACAGAACCATTGTTGTAGGATTAAAATGATAATTTGTGACTAATGTTCCCTTCAAGTTTACAGAAACATTCTAGAAAATAATGTCATATGTTATACAAAAAAATATAATTCTAAAGGTAGGCAGATACTTAAAACACTATAACTACCCGTGTAAGTCCAAGCGAAAAATGAATTATTTACAGGTAAGTTCAGATCAACTTATGGGTCTGTACCTGTTTTGGCAAAAAGCAAAAAAACTGTCTCACTGAAGAAGAAGAAGAAGGAGGAGAAGGAGAAGAAGAAGAAGGAGAAAAGGGCTCAGTTTCCAACATTACCAGCAGCCGCTGTAAGATTTTTTGTAGCTAGCGAAACAGAATGCGATTTGTACAGACAGAGGAAGACGTACTTTTGAAATAAAGTGCTTGTAGCAGTATGCCACTTTTCTACGCTTAATTATATGTACTATAGTAGTTGCAAATGGGCGAGAGCGCCTCGAGTGCTTCGCGCGCGCCGCGCTCCCGCGCCCATTTTAAAAGTATGTACCCATTTTTAGTTTGCGAAATCATTCTTGTTAGACATAGACACTCTTTTGTGACACGATAACGTTCCCTTCAAGTTTACAGAACCATTGTTGTAGGATTAAAATGATAATTTGTGACTAAGGTTCCCTTCAAGTTTACAGAAACATTCTAGAAAATAATGTCATATGTTATACAAAAAGATATAATTTTAAAGGTAGGCAGATACTTAAAACACTATAACTACCCTTGTAAGTCCAAGCGAAAAATGAATTATTTACAGGTAAGTTCAGATCAACTTATGGGTCTGTACCTGTTGTGGCAAAAAGCAAAAAAACTGTCTCACTGAAGAAGAAGAAGAAGAAGGAGGAGAAGGAGGAGAAGGAGGAGAAGAAGAAGGAGAAAAGGGCTCAGTTTCCAACACAACTAAGATTTTGAAAAAATCTTGACAACTAAGATTTTGAAAAAATCTTGATAGCAACATGTGTAATGCCCACATGGCTCCTGCACAACATGTTAGTAGCATAAAGAAATTTGGACAGCTCTCGCAAGATGTGTGGCTACATAAGTCCTTTGGGGTCCAACAGGGATCCAAGTCTTGTCACCTGAGTTTTCACTATGCCTTTCATGGATGACTTGGATTTTAAGCAACATATGTATCCAATCTCTTTTGTTTGACCACTGCCTGTTATCTCAAACTCAAACAAGCAAAGCCAAGAGAAAGGCTTAAAAAAGCCGATCTATATAAATATGACACGTGCACAATTAACAAAGAGCGGCTCAGTGGTGATCATCACCTTTGCTGTCAACAGATTGTCCAAAACTACAAATGTGAAGTAGTATGTACATCTATTACCTCTTGCATGTTAATTTTCACATCTTTAAGCTTGCCTAAGCCTCAGAAAAGCTCATTGGCGGTTGCTAATGGGTGTGACTCACAGCTATGTTGTTTAGCAATCACATCAACAGCTGCAGCTTACGGGTGATTTTCACCGCTGATGATTGCTTAACATCTCAGACAATCTTATTGACATTTCTTGGATTGTTTCTGACATAAATTCACTTGATATTCCTCGTCGGTCATGGATAAACTTTACTTCGTCGCTGGTGTATCTGGAGGTGACGTCCTCAACAAGAGGAATTTCAAAATTCTGCAAGGTTCGATCATCCGCGAGAGCACTTTCCACTTTCAGACTTTTATTCTTGAAGGGATCAAAAAACGCCACAATATATGTTTGATTTTTGCCCCAGCCCTGGTACAACAAAGGCTCATCAACGGAAGCCTCGCATGGATCGCAGTGCACCCATCTTCCGTTCATCCCAGTTCCATTGACCACGCTGCCACCTCTTTCGCCCAACCAAACCTCAACCCAAACATGATCGGCCCAATCAACCACCCATCTCAGCTTTTCGTATCCCATTGCACGTAGAAATCGATACAATAACATCGAGTACTCTCCACATCTTCCACGTCGAGTATGTGTGATCCAAAGAGCTCTGTTGTATCGAGGGAAGCGAGTGAAGGAATCACATGACCGACATCGATACAACTCTGTGCGTGACGCATTTCCGAGCCGCTCTGTGATTGATGGATAAACATACCCGAGGAATGAAACATCGTCAATGCTCCTATCCTCGCCCTCCTCGACGTGCAAATTGTCAACATCAGCCTGGTCAGGGGGAACTTCGTTAGTCTCTTGTTCTACTGTTATAAGATCACTCTCTGAATCAATAGTCGTTATCGAGGAAGCTTCTTTGCAAGATGCACCACACGAATCGCATTTGTCATGATAGTACGGAAATTTTAATCGGAACCACGTCAGGAATGAGTGAATTTTCTAGAAAAAGGCGAAACGAGAGCAATTTGTCAATGGTGGCTGCAAAGAAGAAACCAGAATGTAAGCAACCTCCGCGACAAAACATACCTCCAACTGCTCGTCCTCGGTCTTGTTCAACAAGGAATCAGCCATTAATTCTTGTGTATTCTCCACGCCGTACTCCTGCTCTATCCATCCCAATAAACCCCTGGAGGTGTTCCATCTGGGAGGATTACCCAGCAAAGTATCATCATTTGACACGCCATGCGGATTTTGCTCCCGTTTCATGGTTTGAGCCTCACACTCATTTACCGCCACGTGATGAATATCACTCCTTTCATCCTCAACAATGCTCACCATTCGTTCGGCATACGAAGAAAGCGCGTCTTTAAATTGTTCACTCTTGATCATTCGTTCCTCTTCTTCCCTCCTTTCTTGGTCCGTTTGGCCGTTGACATTATATTCCTGACTACTGTCGTTCGTTTCGGCAATTTTGTTGGCACGTCTCTTTGGACTCAAAATGTGAGTATACTCACAAAGCAATCGTTCTTCTCTCCAAAATTGTCGAAGAGTCGCAATGTGAGATTCCCACTCCTTCTCCCAATCTACGTTTCGACTGTGTATTTGATTTGATATCTTGGAGACTGAAAGTTGCAAGGGGCTAACGCCATTTTTTTCATCGGTCGTTGTTTGTTCGCCAACGTCCATGGTGTTGCTGTTCGCGTCGTGAGTATTTCCGCCGTCGATGGAATCCATTTTTCGCGCGACCAGCTGATAATGCACCCAGGTTGCAAATTGTCGTTGAGACATGCCCACACCTACCAACATTGCATTTTGATAGTGTAGAGTCGCGTTGTCCATAGTAACTGTTGCATTGCTTTGGTGATGATGATCATGATGACTATAGATGTGAACCAAGACCGTTTTCTCTCTTTCGTTCGTCTCTTTGTCGTTGTTAGAATGAGAAATGCAATTGTCATTTTTGGGATCTGGGATATTACTAGCGTCAACATTCTCGCTGTGGATATATGTTTCGGTGTCAGTTTCATCATACAAAACCGAGGACCCATTTGGTTCATCCTGCTTGACGCATTCCCCCAGAGCGTTCTGGTGCCGTTCAACAGTCTCATCATCAGTAACGGAAGCACCGCCCTGCAAAGAATGAACAATAAAATCTGTCCTCGAATCCAACGCGGGATGTTGCGATAGTGCCGAAATGGCAGCAAGACTCTGATCCTGTTGGTCCAGTGCGGAGGGAGACTCACCCATGAATATCCGCACATGTCGACTGTATCGGTTGCTGGTAACTCGAATCGAATGGATCAATGCGTGACTATTCAGAAAGGGCCGCCTTCTCATCCGAATCGTTTCTGTTGGATAGAACAGCGAGGAGGCCGCGATGCCCCCCGAAGAGGACGGCGTGACAAATGCCGTTGGATGGACACAGAACATTTCCGTATCACGCGAAGATTTTCTGCGATTGTTTGGGACTAGGAATGCACGTCTGTCCAACCGAGGGTCCTTGTGGGAACAATCGTTGGCAGTGATGGCGTTCAGACTCTTCCTGCGCGACGACAGTGCCGCTGCCAATGGTGTCGTCGCCACCAAAATGATCAGAAGACGCCCGATGGAGCGGGCGGAGTTCAACAACGTCATTGATGTTGCAGCAGTTGTCGTCGTCGGTAGGATCAAGCCTCGTTTGGCGTGGGAGATGTTCGAAATGGTTGCCGGATTTTGCCGATGAATGATGCTGTTTGATGTTGACTGATGTTGACCGCCTTTGACAGCTAGCTGACGCCGACGACGTAATATTCTAAAAAACAATGGGTATGGTACCGGAGATTTATTTACATAGGTAGGTATTGTGAATAGGACATCGTAAGGAATGGAAAAATGTTTTTCTAGGAGGGAATTAGTACCTTAAATGCTCATACTCTATGTACTGATTCTCTACGATACTTTTTCTACTTATTCTATAAAAATCTTACTGGCATTCAACACAAAATGTCAACACCAGGCAACCTCCAGGCGACCACCACCACAGCACCACCACCATCACCCCAGCATTGCTAGGCCAATCTTATGAGGAGGAGGTCCTACCTTCAATGACGGTGACAATAAAGAAATATTATGTCCGCTTGAACTAGAGTAAGATTGACAATGGAGACACACAAATTGATGTGGGGGTCGAAGAATGATCAAACAGCGTCCCTCGTGAATAATCGCAACCTCGATATTTCTCGTTGAGTCATTGGTACATCACGTTTTTTCAAGGGTGCATGTTACAGCGTTTGTTGCGTACGGCCAAGGAGCATGTTCGCTCTGCTCTACTTCTGATTCGCACTCATGTTGTTCGCTTTGGATTCGAGGCATGCGATATAGTTTTCTCTCCTCTCACTTTGCAGTTGTTGTTGCATGTACAGTTCAGGTGAACAACAAACCAAACGAATGGCGCCAATCAATCTACAAATCTCACTCTCTACCGACCAAACCCACTCTTTTGGCCCCGTCCAACCTGAATATGTCTCTACCACAATGGACTGGTGGCCCCCCTCCGACGAAGCCTGGGGAAATTCATCCATCATCAATGCGAATTTATCTCATCCCAATCTCATAGCCGCAGCCAAGGGTTTGAGTCCCTTTTATCTCCGGATCGGAGGCTCGCAGGCGGACGAAATACTGTACAGTTTCCCTTTCCGAAATGGTACAATCAGTACATCTTTGGAGGAGGCGTGTAAAAAACGACCTCAGAAGTGTCTTACCTCTCAACGATGGGACGACGTCCTCGCCTTTGCGAGCAACGTTGGCGCTCGAATCGTTTTCACATTGGCATATGTTAGGCACACTCGTGATGACCGTAACGTCAATGATCAAAAGGATTGGGATTCTACTAATTCACGATTGTTCTTGGAATATACAGCCAACTCGAGATATGTGTCGGTGGTGCATGGCTTTGAGCTTGGGAACGAGCTTCGACACAAGAATAAAGTGAAGAATGTCACGAGAATCGTTGAGGCTTACAAAGAATTGAGAAAGATGGTTATTTCCATATGGAATATGGAAGAAAGGGGAACGAATTCTGAGCCCCTTTTATTTGGCCCAGCTTCTACCGGTACACATGAAACTTCGGAACTTATTGAGCAGTTGGGGCCGTACTTGGACGTTATAACATATCACAAATATCACGGCGGTGGCAAAGATGAGTACTTGCCAAAGTATGCATCAAGTCCATCGTATTATAACCATCCCTTCAAGTTTTCTGACCAACCAAAGGCGGTGGTAAAGTTCATGTCGGGAAACACTAGAAAAGCACAACTTTGGATTGGAGAAGGAGCCATGGCTTACAACAGCGGTCGACGAGGTGTCACGGATAGTTTTCTCGGTTCCTTGTGGTTCTCCAATCTGCTGGGGGTATTAACAAAAACATCCCCCATTCCTCACAATGTCTACTGTCGACAGGCTTTGATTGGAGGACACTATGAATTGATATCCCACGACAATGACAATTTCGTACCGAATCCCGATTATTGGGTGGCCTACGCCTGGAAACATATTGTTGGTTCATCCAAAGCTATCGGCCCTATAATATCACCTCAACGAAAGGATTCTCTAGCATTTTCATCAACGTATACTTTCGGTTGCTGTAAGAAACCTGGCTCGGACACTGTCCTTGTACATGCATTTTGTGCTAATAGCAACAATGGTGAAATTGACAATTCACCAGGTGATGTGGTTTTCATAGTGATAAACATTTCAAAGGACAAAAAAGTATTGTTGAAAGTTCCTCAAGGTACAAATCGAACAGAATTTGTTTTGACTCCAAATAAACAAGGTCTTCAATGGAGAGATGTTCTAGTGAATGGTGAATTGATGTCTATAGACCAAAGCCATAATATTCCAGAAATGAACGGGATCTATCGCGAGTCTGACGAAACAACTTCCATCCCACCTATTTCAATCACCTTCATTGTCGTTCGTGGAGCTAAAGTCAAAGAATGTTATTCCTCGAAAAGGTTTACGGCGAAGGGGAGTAAAGAGTTGCACGCTGTCTCGAATTCTACAAATACAGAAAAGTTGTCACTGAAAGAAGAGACAGGAGACTCATTCCCCGAAGCTGTATCAGATCCAATTTCCTCTAAAATTTCGGGTGAAAATAGGACAACTGACAACGACACACGAAACAATAGCGTTTCGCAAAGTTCACTACCTACGAATCCTGCGTCCAATCTTACAGTGATGAGGCTATTTACTGCGAGTCATCCTCCTACTCAAATTGATGTATCCCCCAGAGACGATTCTATTCTAATGGAGAAATCAATAGTAGATGATGTCAGTTTTGCCACATCGAAATACAACATTGCGGTGCAACTTAATTTCGTCATTGTGATTCTTTGTCTTGCGGTGTGTACAAGAGCTTGGTACAAAAGGAGACGAATCATGTTGACATAGATAAGCTAGTAGTATGAGTTTCTCTTTCGTATTCATGGTTCAAGAATTCGTTTTAGTTGCACTGTGAAGGCGTACGTATGGCTTCGGGATGAAGAGTTACCAAGTAACTCATGTATGAAACTGTAAGGAGAAGAATTATAGAATCGTTATTTATGTTTAAAATAATTACTCCACGAACTGAAACATCAATCCAACTGCCTGGATCAATAAGTTCGTCGCTTTTCAGTTCGAACTGAAGATTTACCACCCTACAGGTCCTGGATGGTTCGGACCGAACGCAATCACTGTATCTCTTACTAACACAGGAGGTTCATCTTCTTTCTCATTGCCAAAAATGTCGGAATTCTCGTTCAGAACAGTTCTGAAGCTTCGAATTAGTCTGCCCCAATTGGAATTAAACTCCCCTGAAATAGAAGGACGTGTCAGAATATGGCGTCAAAAAGTGATGAAGTGTGTTACCTGAACGATGGTCCTTACCAACAAATTTCGCAGACTTGGTTAATATCATCAGGTCTGCGATCGCAGCAATATTTCGGTGATACCGTTTGAAACAATCATCGTCTCCACATATCTTTCTCCTACATGGCGAAATATGAAAAGACTTCGAAGGTGAATGTTCCTCCGACAGCGGAGAGAAAACGAACAGCGCTTTTGTGCATTCATTTAAAACAGTGACTCCTCCCCTGACATGTGGATATTGTTGAATTTCTTGGCGAACCGTTTTGGGATCATCTGTAGCTATATAAACAATTCGCTTTGGTCTCCTTGTTCTCTTTTTCTTCCCGTTCGCTTTCGTAGGGCAATCACTTCCGTCCCAGGCTTGTTCGATGTAATGCGAAAACGGTACATAATTAACATGGTCAGAAGCTGCTCGAAACCCTAAGGATGCCCAATACTTATTGACTTCTCCCTTTGATTCAGAAATCAACTTGTCACCTCTACGAACATGAATGGCGTCATAAGAAATGTCGAGGGGAAGATTTGAAGATTTGATGTATTCGGCCACATCACGGGCAATCCACGGTTGAAATCTCAAAAGGCCAGATCGGTTGATGAGAGCAGTAAGGTAATCCCAAATTTCTTGTTCACTGACCAAATTTGAAAAATGTGTGGCATCGCGGTGCTTCGCTCCAAGGCGTGTAGCCCAATTGTAGGCATGGTCCTTTGCTTCGGGAGTAGACCGGTCAAGCATTTGCCTTCGGTATGTATGCATGAAAAAATCTCTCACGTCCCGTCCTCCAAGAGGTGTGACTTTAATATTCCGACCCCCTTCCACACAATCAAACTCATGCGGTTGCCCTCTCACGTAGTTATGCTCCTGCCTCCTGAATTCCTCCCATCCGTTATAGCCCATAGTCCCTCCACAAGTTGGCACAGCACAACCACGACTAAGCCATTTCGGATGGTTTATAAGTCTAAGAATTCCATCTGGAAAGTCTTCCTTCACATCAGAATAGGAATCGTCTTCAAACGCATCGACAGGACACCCGAATTGACTACCAGTTTCGTAGTCATTCATCGATCGTGGAGGCTCTAGAATCACCAAGGCCTTTCCTAGAAAAGTTGCTAAAACCGAAGACATGAGATAAGAATTGAGTTGTGACCCTTGCCCATTATTCGCTTTCAAATACGGCATCAACATCATAATTTCATCGCATTTATCGGGATCGTCCCAAGTCAGGCGTTTTTCAATGGTAAAATCGATTTCGCTTGGAGGCAACAGTGTTTCGAATTGTGTCGTATCTTTCCCCCACGATGCCCACGAAAAGTCCAAAAAGGAAGACAGAGTCGTGTACGCTTTGGGAGACGGCAGGTCTGACTGATGCATATAGTTTGAAATGACAAGGTCGTCGTCGTCATTAGTATCTGCATCTCGTAGGGGAAGTGTAATGTTTGCTATGAAGGCCAATATCAATACAAAGATCACCGCAGCGCGTATTGTCTGTTTGCGGCTGTAAGCAATCATGGCTCCAAACTGTTTGGTATCTGCCATTATAACTGCGGGCGCTTCTAAATGCCCAACTGCTTACTTGAAGAAGCTTGGCTGAGAGACTGAAAGACGAACATTGCAGTGAGGAAAGAGCTTCTAATACAGATTGGTGTGGGCAAGTGTCAATTGAACAAAAGGCCCTGAACTCATGCATGCCACACTGGCATCGGTTTATCCGCACATAGTGTTTGTTCGGATGCACTGGGGCCATCATACACCATATGATACCCAAGAAATTATGCAACAACGTGAAATCATAACGTCCATTGGAACGATTAGTGAACTGGTTTGACGGTTGACGGCAATACACAACAAGAAATATGCACCCGTCGCACAATGCAGAAATTCCAACATATTGGCTAGCAAGAGCACAGCTTGCAACAAACGAGCTTGTCCAACAAGTCGACAGTTTCAGACGTTGCTCTCGCTGCAGATTATCGCTTCAAGGCAGACGGCCAACAAGCCCAGAATACAGGTGCAACAGAAACGGCGCTTGAATAGCAAAAGTTCAAACAAATCATTCGATCACCGACCAATCGACGGGGGCAGCAAGGCGAGAATGAGGCCGGAATGGCTTCCTCGGCGGTGACCGAGCGCCACTACGATGACTTAAACCAGCTTAAACTCCCAGCGTAGTTCTAAGGGGAAAATGAAGATAATATTTAGTTGTGACAGAGCGGGCAGAAGACACGAAATGGTTTGACATCTTTTTAGACCGTTTGCAGCCGTGGGGTCTATTTTTCGGGGTCTATATTTTTGATGGGTTATGGGTCAATTTTTCGGAGAATAAAAAATAGACCCTCGTGATGGCCGTGCAGCCGTGGGGTCTATATTTTGTATATACTTTTTGATCGCAGGGTCTATTTCACGGAGACCATTTCCGAATAAATTAAGATGAGACGAACACACTGGGAACCGAACGCGTGAACTTTTATATTTCAGGTTTACGATGAACCAACTGAGCCAGCAGACCAAAGTTTCCGCGAAGTCGGAGAAGGGCTGCTGAAGCTAATCGTGGAAATCAACGGGAGGAACTCATACAATTAAAAATATAGACCCCATAAAAATATAGACCCCATAAAAATATAGACCCCTGTCGACCTTCGAAAAATTGAAATATAGACCCCGGGTCTATATTCGGTAAATATAGACCCCGGGTCGATAAAAAAAGTCGGGGGTCTATTTTTTTATAGACCCCAGAGCGTATAGACCCCAGGGCTGCACGCGATTTTCGCCGATCGGGGGTCTATATAGGGGATCATAACCCAATACAAAAAAAATAGACCCCAGGGCTGCAGAGGGTCTTACGTACAGGAACCGACATATCGCCAAATTCCTTGTCGTACGAGGCCTCATAGAAGATAAACGATAGACATAAAACACATAATCGCCAAAATTACTAACTTTCTCAATCACGATGTATTGCAGAAGTCCTACCGTAAGAAGTCATCGAATGTTTCGTGGTTCATACCTTTCATACCAAGCTAAAAACGAGTCAGAGTTGTCGGAATTGTGCCTGTTGTTGTTATTGTTGTTGTTGTTGTTGTTGTTGTTGTTGTTGTTGTTGTTGTTGTTGTTGTTGTTGTTGTTGTTGTTGTTGTTGTTGTTGTTGTTGTTGTTGTTGTTGTTGTTGTTGTTGTTGTTGTTGTTGTTGTTGTTGTTGTTGTTGTTGTTGTTGTTGTTGTTGTTGTTGTTGTTGTTGTTGTTGTTGTTGTTGTTGTTGTTGTTGTTGTTGTTGTCTGTGAGATGGAAGGTCTTTGAATCTCTTTTATGCACATCAGTGTTGTGTTTGATTATTATGATACCATAAAATTTTATATTAAGGGGTATTATTATGTACGATTTACATGTGTCTGTAATTGAATACAGTGCAATACAATATTATGTAAAGCATAAAATGCTCATAGCGAGACTTCCTCAAATCCCAAAGAATTCTTGACCAATTATTTTATGTGTCAATTTTGTCCTTGCTCCAGTCTCATTTCAAGGCATAAAAATAATAAGTATAATATGCACCACTACTATTTCCGCATCTTCCCCAGATACAAAGCCAAAAGGTACGATCTCTAAATAATGGACGAAAAATAGAAAAGTACCTTTTTCATAGATAGTACCATTTTTGTTGAATTCGGTACTATCTTATAAAAAGGCGTAGAAATAAAACAGTACCGTTTATAGAGTTAGCACCTCCTTACGTAGGAAATAGTATGAAATCAACTGGAAAAATGAAAACAGTACCGCTTCCAGAGACCGAACCGTTTTCAACAAAAACGGGACTATCTTAGAAAAAGGTACTGTTTAATTTTCGTACCGTTTTTTAAGACAGTACCTTTATGAACCAAAATGGAACAATCTTAGAAAATAGAACTATCTTACAAGACCACGCGATTCTTCAGGTACGGTGTTTGAGACAGTCATCATACCATACATACGTCTACTCTAGAAGTAGATTGAGTGAGTAATTGATAACACATTGGTCACATTCTTTGGCATGATGTGAGAACCGGAGAAAGTTATCTCGTCAGAATCATATACTCCTATGGATTACACTCAATGTGGCAATATTGAATATAGCACGGTACCTACATGGGATGTGACCACAACAGCAGCAGATGGAAAGCAGCATGTGGTACCTTTTACTTTTTGACATAGGCCAAGAATCTGGAGCTTCCAGGTGGAACTCCATAAGTCTCCTTCACATTGTTTGATACAGAGGAAGGACTCAAAAGTCATAAGATATGAGTTTCTCAGAAATCATATCCAAATAGGATTTTCCTTCCTAGAACTCCACCATACACATTGTAGGTGATTTCTTCGGTTGAATATCCAATGGAGGATTTCCTTCTCAGGAACCTTCCCATGGGACAGTTCCTTTGGGCAGTTGAATATGAGCCAGTCATGGAACTGCCACAAATCACTGCCAATCTCTCCCATGATCATTTGTGTTTTTGTTTATGCATGAGATAACTAGTATCTCATTCATCAGTTGTACAGTAGTATTAAGCTCATAAAAACAAAGTCAGCAAAGTCTACAACAAGATTTTTTTTAAATACTTTCTGGCTTAGATCACTATCAATTGATAACCTACTCGAGCGACTTTTTTTGGACCGTCTGTCCATCGCCGCACTGTCCTTCGACCGTCCGTCACCGTCGAGCCGACCACTGTCCGTTCAACACCGTCGCGTCTGTCCTCCGCCAGTCCAGCGTTCAGCATCCACGTGTTTGCCCGCCAAGCCACCGTCTTTCGTGCGCCGGTAAATAGTAGCACCACGTCTGCGCTACGTGATCCCGTCGCCAACAAGATTTGTGCCAATCGAGTCTCCTTCGAGTGCGAACCACCACAAAGCTCCTACAAGACCCTTTTCCTTGGAACAAGTCTCGGAGCAGCCCTCTCAAGAATGTCTACTGAGAAGATTGCCCCTATTGGGCTTAAGAACCAAGAGTGCGAGCGTGGAAGGGGTGGCGAGAAAGCCCCTATCCGTTATGTGCCGGATCGGGACCCAGTCCAAGAAGCTTTGGACCTCAAGCCTGAGACCCTCAAGTGCACCCTCGCGAATGGGTCAGAAACCCGAGTCACGGTTTGGTCGGACACGGTACCAACGAGCAGTTTGTACTGCACGTGAACAAGGCGTATAGTACCGCCAAGAAAATGGGGCTAATTCCCGCCTGCGATGATGCCGAAAAGGCATATGACTCGAAAAAAGGTGATTGGAAGGCTGTTCTACGTGAACTCGCCGATGACCCCTCAGCAAGACTGAGAAAGAGAAAAAGACCGCAGAGTCACTCTCCCTAAAGGCCGACATGCTCGCCTTAAGGACAAAAATGACCGACTCGGCCCTAGAAGTTTTTCAACTCTACGCCAACCTTCTCACTGAGGAGGCACATCAGCCCTGGGACTTAATTGTCAAGGAGCAGACAGAGTCAAGTCCCTTTCACGACATCTTTGGAGTCGAAAGGAAGAAGTCACCGGGCAAAACGTCCGAGTCATTCAGGAGGTGCCAGTTACTCCACCTCCAATCGTGTTTCGCACATGACGCAGGCGAAAATTTGAAATTCTATATTTCAAATTGCCTCAAGAAGCCCAACAAGGTTCAGGTGCGTCAGTTTGTGCAGCGCGTGATGCAGCTGAACAACTACGTGGAAGACCTCCCGTGCTTGTATTACAGCCCGAGCGCAAGTACGATGACCCAACAGGTCTACTCCTTCACTGACGCGGAACTTGCATGCCATATATTGCGCATGTGTCCGTTGAAGTGGCAGGACCAGTACCACTTGCTTGAAAAGTGCTATCCCGAAGGGGTTAAGCCTCTATTGCTCATTCTTGAGCGAATTGAGGTGGCGCACCCAGTGGATGAGAGGCAGTCGTCTTCTAAGCCTGCAAAGGCCCAAGGAGCTGAACAGCCCTCCAAGAAGTTCGCGCTAGGCGCACGAATTCCCAAGAAGCCCAAGCAAGCACGCACGGAGTATACGCGCGTAGACAAGAACTGCGAGCTATGCAAAAGCATGGGGCGCACACACCACGCATAACACCGCGGAGTGTCGCCGGTACAACAAAGACGGAACTCCTACGCGAGGTACTTTCGGGCAAGCTGCACGAAAGTCCCGCGAGGACAGTCGCCCCAAGAAGTCCTACGCCCAGGTCTTGGCTCGCATGGAGAAACTTGAGAAGTCTCTCAAGAAAGCCAACAAAAAAGGCAAGAAAGCGTCGCCGTCGCGAAGAAAGTGACAGCGATTCCGACTCATCCTGAAGTGTTGGGTCGGGTAGTACCGGGAAAATGAAAATAGTTGTAAGAAAATTAAAACTAACCACGAGTTAGCCAATTACACTACCCCTGGTCCGATAAAAACTACCAGTAAACCAAAATTAGAATTAAATGACAAAATTTTAATTCCGGATTATTCGAGTCCCTTAGTGGATGTAACTTTGAAAAATCTCAAAGACACCTCGAACTTGTCCACTAACTTTGATGTAGATCCCAACTCAGTGAGGGACACCCTACATAAATCAAAGTCAATTGAGCCATCTAACCCACAAAAATCAATGGACTCAGTAACAGCAGTACTAGCTGTACAAAAATTAGCGACTGGAAGTCAGTCCTCGACAAAACTCAAACACTTGTCCAGGAGTCGCAAAAACAACTTCTTGAGAGTACTATTGGACACTGGTTCCGATGGTGACCTCATGTTCCATGAAAAAGGAACCACCAAGCGTTTTCCCTACTTGACTAGGCAGGTGTCAAAGTCTTGGCACCACGTCGAATGGGTGCTTCCAAACCAAAGGAAGAGGCGAAGTTACTCTAAAATTCCTAGAGTACTCCAACAGCAAGGAATACACAGTTAAACCTGATGTTGATGGTAAAAAGATGGCTAAGCCAGCGTTTGACCTCATCTTAGGTGTAAAAACACTAAGAGAGCTTGGAATTGTTCTAGATTTTCGAACAAAGGATATTACCATTGATGAGATCATCTTGCCGATGAGAGACATCAACAGTCTGTCAACTAGCTCTAAGATTGAAAAAGCTTGGTCAGTTAACCACAGCATGATTCATGAACCACGTAGTACTGAGGAAGCCACTCAGCGTGCAGTTCACATCTTAGATGCAAAATATGAAAAAGCAGACCTCCAATCAGTTGTTGACAACAATTGTCCTCACCTTAGTCTACAAGATCAAAACAAGTTGTTGGAGCTCCTCCGTAAATACGAGGACCTCTTTGATGGTACACTAGGTGATTGGAATACTGAGCCTGTCTCCTTTGAACTGAAGGAAGGTGCAAAACCGTACCATGGCAGAGCCTACCCAGTGCCACATTCAGTCAAAGAGACTCTCATGAAAGAGCTCAAAAGACTATGTGACCTAGGGGTACTACAGTGGCAGCCCGCATCTGAATGGGCTTCACCATCGTTCATAGTACCAAAAAGATCAGACTGTACGTTTCCTAAGTGATTTTAGAGAAGTAAACAAAAGGATAGTTAGAAAACCATTCCCGTTACCTAAAATTAGTACAGTCATGCAAGAGTTAGAAGGTTTCACTTTTGCCACAGCCCTTGATTTGAACATGGGCTACTACACCATTAGGTTGGATCCAGATGCATCCAAGATCTGCACCATTATATTTCCATGGGGTAAGTACTCTTACCTCAGGTTACCAATGGGAATTGCTGGTTCTCCGGACATATTTCAATCGAAAATGATGGAACTAATGGCCACCCTTGAGTTCGTAGAGCTTACATTGATGATCTACTATGTATCACCAAGGGAACCCTGGAAGACCACCTGGCTAAATTGGAATTGGTCCTCTCCAGACTGCAAGATGCGAACCTAAAAGTAAATGCTCGCAAATCAAACTTCTGTGCCATTGAAACAGAATATCTTGGGTACATCCTCTCACGAGAGGGAATAAAACCACAACCCAAGAAGGTACAGTCGATACTTGCACTGACACCGCCCAAAAATGTCAAAGACCTCCGTAGATTTCTTGGCATGGTCCAATACTATCGAGATCTTTGGGCACGGCGCAGCAAAATGCTTGCCCCACTCACAAGCCTCGTAGGCGAGTGTGGTCATACCAAACAATCCAAACTTCTCAAGGTTAAAAAGAAACCCTGGAAATGGACTGAGGAACATCAAAAAGCATTCAATGACGTAAAGGCCACTATTGCCAAAGATGTGTCCTTGGCCTACCCTGATTACTCAAAAGGGTTTGAGATCTATACTGATGGATCCAAGAGACAACTTGGAGCCGTCATTACTCAGAACAACCGGCCAATTGCATTTTTCAGCAGAAAACTCTCTGTCTGTCAGCAAAAATACAGCGTAACCGAAATTGATAACTTCTAGCCATTGTTGAAACACTCAAAGAATTCAAAGGAATGCTGTGGGGCCAGCCAATTGTAGTCTATACAATACAGACCACAAGAACCTCATGCAAGATGCACTCGGTTTAACCTGTGACAGGGTTTACCATTGGCATTTATTGCTAGAAGAATATGGTCCTGAAATCGTGTACACCAAAGGAATCCACAACACAGTTGCGGATGCGATTTCACGCCTTGACTTTGGTCCAACAAAGGACGTCAAGGAAAACTGGATGACCTTCACCAAATGCTGGTGTTATTACACTATGCAAGCAGAAGAGGACCCATCCCCGGTCAAACACTCAGACCTCATGAACTTTGTGTTTGCTAACTGCAGCGAAGAGAATGCGATCTATCCCCTGACTGTTCGGGAGATTGCCGCAGCTCAACAAATGGATAAAACGCTGGACAAACTCAGCCTGCTGGAGGCATACAAACCTCAGCTGGTAGAAAATGTTCAAGTACTGTGCAAGGATGGCAAACTTGTCATCCCACAGGAACTCCAGCAGCGAGCAGTACAGTGGTACCATCACTATCTGCAGCATCCTGGGACAACCCGTCTCGAAGAAGCTCTTTGCGCTGCAATGTATTGGAAAGGTTTGAGACACTCTGTCCGCACCTTTGTCAAAAATTGTCATAAATGCCAAGTCAACAAACGACGCCAACACAAGTACGGTAAATTGCCTACAAAATTGGTTGTATCAAATCCCTGGGAGGTACTATGTGTGGACCTAATCGGACCATACACTCTCAAGGGCAAAGACGGCACTGAAATTGACTTTATGTGTGTCACAATGATAGATCCAGCTACCAGTTGGTTCGAAATTGTGGAACTACCGGTAACTGAATTCAATTCTGTTACTCCCAAGGGTAAAAGGGCCTCAAGGGTACTAACACACATAATAAACCTAAAGAAGCATACTTTGATAAATCATCAGCACAAGTTGGCTCTTTAGTAAACAAGATCTGGTTTAGCCGTTACCCACGTTGTCAAGTAATCATTTACGACAATGGAAGCGAGTTCAAGCTCAATTTCGAAACCCTATGTGATTCATACGGTATCAAGCGTAAGCCAACCAGCATCAAGAACCCCCAAGCGAACGCAATACTAGATCGGATGCATCAAGTAATCATGACAATGCTCCGTACCGCTGAATTAGACATGGCCAATACAGTGGCTCCTAGTGACATAGCAGACTTCCTCACAGATGCTGCATGGGCCGTTCGCTCCACATACCACACTGTACTCAAAGCCTCTCCAGGTGCAGCAATATTTGGCAGGGACATGCTGTTTGACATTCCCTTCCTAGCTGACTGGAACAAAATAGGAGACCATAGGCAACGCCAAACCGATCGCAACACCGAACGTGAAAACAAGTCTCGCGTTGATTGGGATTATAAAATTGGTGATAGAGTACTTCTTCGCAAAGAAGGTATCCTCCGCAAATCAGAAAGCAAATACCATAAAGATCCTTGGACTATATCGACAGTCCATACGAATGGTACTATCAGGGTTCACCGCGGAACAAAATCAGAAAGATTAAACATTAGGAGAGTAACACCATACTTTGACACTACAGACACTTAAAATAAAGAACATGTCAGTGAATCACTCTTACTCCTCTCTCCACTAACACTTACGCTTGAAATAATGCTTCATAGTCACTACTCAGCCAGGAAAGTCTTGTATCACCAGTATAACTCGGTACACAAAACAAGTGTCTTCCGCTCACAAAACAGGCCTCCCCATTTTTCCTTTCCAAAGAAAAGGTTTTTTCACACCTCACCTGACCCTCCATTCGTGGGGCGAGTGACATAGGCCAAGAATCTGGAGCTTCCAGGTGGAACTCCATAAGTCTCCTTCACATTGTTTGATACAGAGGAAGGACTCAAAAGTCATAAGATATGAGTTTCTCAGAAATCATATCCAAATAGGATTTTCCTTCCTAGAACTCCACCATACACATTGTAGGTGATTTCTTAGGTTGAATATCCAATGGAGGATTTCCTTCTCAGGAACCTTCCCATGGGACAGTTCCTTTGGGCAGTTGAATATGAGCCAGTCATGGAACTGCCACAAATCACTGTCAATCTCTCCCATGATCATTTGTGTTTTTTTATGCATGAGATAACTAGTATCTCATTCATCAGTTGTACAGTAGTATTAAGCTCATAAAAACAAAGTCAGCAAAGTCTACAACAAGATTTTTTATATACTTTCTGGCTTAGGTCACTTTTATCAGGACATAATGCTAAACTGTATAATCAAACTATGCTTCAATTAGGTACAATCCAAATGTGGCATCCCGCTTTCATAAAGTCTATTTCCCGTAACTTTGTCAAAGAGAGCTCACTGGTCTTCCAACCTTGCTTCGAAGAATCTCGCAATCGTCGCAGCCTACATGGTTAAGGTAGGTCACGTGAAAACTGACCTGAAATGTCTTCATGAGTATGATTCCCTCTTGTCACATTGTACGCATAAATTCATGCTCTCTGCAACTTACCCAAATCGTGAGGGAGCATACTTGTACTATGATATTACCAGCAGCCGCTGCAAGATTTTTTAGCAGTGGTAAGAGCCTGCAAACTGGAAGAAGTCTTGTTTCTCTAAATATAAAGATAACAGTGGAAGCCAGTTAGAACTTTGATCGTGCGGCATGCACAAGGGCAAAATTCCATATATTTATAAAAGGTACAAACATATGAAAACACAATGATGAGCAATGAGTGTTTAATTACAGGGAAAATTGAGGATTTTGAAGTTGGTTACCAAAAATAGTCAAGAGTTAAAAAATGTGTTTCACGGAGAAGGAGAGGAAGGAGAAGGAGAAGGAGAAGAACAAAACTCTTGGTAGCTGGCAACCTAAGATTTAAAAATAATCTTTATAGGCCAAGTATCTACAGCCAAGAATTTAACATAACATCAAATACTTTCTTTCGTTACAAAAGAGAAGTACACAAGTATCTTAAATCTTGGAGGCTCAAAGATACAAGATCCAAAAATGCCAGAATTCTGTTGGCATGTTCTACATGCTTGTGCTCCAAAAGCAGCACCATTTTCAGTAGTATAAATAATCTCATTTAAATTGTGAGCGCCAGTATGTGAACAAAAGAAGTTGTGAAAAAAGTTGTGTCGTGGGACCAAGCGGCACAAATAGATGAGCTCACAACTATTAAATGATGGGACTTATCACCACAAATAGTGGTGAGCTCACAACTATTAACATTTGTGTGAGACGTCTCCCAGTCGCCGGAAAAGATTGTGTGAAAAAACAGTTGGGTCGGAAATCATGGAATTTGTGTAGGACATCGGGAAATGTGTGCAAAACAGAGTTGTGCAGAATGCTAAGACAGCAACTCAAAGGACTGCCATGCACGTATTTAATATATTTGTAACGATCCTTGCAACAAAGTGAAGTGCAAATACGAGACCACCAGCTGACACAACTTAGCAAGATCATGTTAAATTGACCTTACATAACATGGTTGAGACTGAATATCATTTGCATAAAATGATAAGACTGAATAAAATAATACTAAGTCTAAAATTCTGTCGAATATGACAACTTAGAATGTCAAGGTGTTAAAATAATAAAGCTAAGACAGAAGCTCTCCTTGAGCAGTAGTTGATATCATCTTTTTAGGAGGACAAGCTACTGATGCAAACAAAGCGATGGAATGATGCAAACAAAGCGAAAACATCATTGAAAATCACTGTCAACAAATAAATGGTTGGTTGTTGTATTCTGGGTCAATGTCGTCGAATCCATAACTGATGTACGCCATTGTCACCCTAGCAGAACAATACCATCAATTAAGTGGTTGATTGTTGCATAGCACAAACCTTCACAGACAGAGTCTTCTTTTTGTGGAGCATTTGTTGACAGCTACAACACTGCACCCCCCATTGTCGAATGAACTCCCCAATTCGACCGGCACCGTTTGAGTTAATTCGGGGCTGCGGTCAATTTGGTGGTGGTGGAGGTGACAGATGCCCTTGATCTTCTTCAGAAGAAGAGGGGGAGTTATCGCTGGGATCAGGAAAATTTGGCACAAGTGGTGGTGCTGGTAAAATGCTGCCAGGGGCAGTTTTTCAGTTTGATGGGAGGCAGCTGCAGGATGGTGCGATTTTGTGGCAACGGTGGCAATGAAGGTGGCAGAGGCCATTGCTCGTCCAATGAAGAAAAGAAGCTATTGAATGGGAAGGATTTGGCGCAAGTGGTAGTGCTCTGGTACAATAGAGTGTCCATGTTTATCAAATTTGCGAGTGACCGACTGCGACCGACTTTAAATTTGTTTATCATTTTATCTCTCTCCACAGAATATCACCGGTCCGGCGAAGTGAGCTAACAAATATAAAAACGTTCAACTAACAAATTTGATCAAATTTCTTAGTAGACCCTCAAATTTGTCAGTTGCTCGCAAGTCGTAGAGAGTATTGAATTCCTCCAGTAGACTAAATTCGCCTAAAATGTGTTGGTGCCCAATTTCTTCCCAAAAGATAATCTTTGGCCCCTACCCATTTTTGCCCCCATCCATCTCACGGTTCTATGAGGTTGTAGGTGCCTGTAATGTTGTTAACAACATTACCTGCAATCGTGAAATTTCTTATGGTGGGCAGCTGTTAGGGTCATGGTCAGACCAATTTAAAAACGTTTGCTCGCAAATTTGAGGTATCAACGTGGACACCCAAGACGTACGACTTTTACACCTCCAAATTTGTTAGAAATATCTATTCCAACAACTAACAAATTTAAAGTCGGTCGCAGTTGGTCGCTCGCAAATTTGAAAAACGTGGACACTCTAATACCTAGTTCTGGTATGGCTGCCTGAGTTTGTTCTGAGGATGAGAGGTTTCGTACAATGAGTCTTTTTTGAATTTGCAACAGCCCGGATAAAATATAAGAGTTCATCGGAATGCATAAATTGACAAGACTATCGCGGTGCAGCCCCTAGAACATGGGAGAGATCGCGGAACAGCCCATCGATAAATGTGGTCTCGATCAGCCTCATGAAGGCTATGTCCATTAAAACGATCGTGGTCGTTTTTCTATATGGAATGAATAGTAATTGGGTGAGTTCAACTACCTATTCCAGCAGTTTGATTCTCAGGGTGAGGTGGAGTCGTGAGTGAGTAGTCGTTTTTGTTTTCACATCAGTTTTGATAGTATGGGGGCCATCCCTTAGCATAAATAGACAAGAATGATCAAGGAGCGACCAACAGAAAATGGGAATCTTGGAACAGCCCTTTTGGCCAATATGGTCATCATGATCTAAAACCATGTGATCGAGAAAGGCTTAGTCAATGACAATCAAGCCCCTTAATTTTTCGAATGCTGTAGATTAAATATAGACAGCATTTTTTACAGGTAATGTAAAATAATAAAAGAACAATCTACCAATAATGGCCAAAAGTGAAAAAAGTGTCTCATTTGGAAATGTTTGGACATTTTTTAAAGGTAACCTCAGACTTAAAGACAGTGACTACCCATGCATGTCAAACACGAAATCACTATATTTACAGGCAATGCTCACGGAAACAATTCGACGTTACCATTAATAGTGAATGAAAAGTGTCTCATATGGAGAAAAAGACAAAAAAGTTCTCAATTAATGACAAACTAAGATTACCAGCAGCCGGTGCAAGATTTTTTGTAGCGAGCTAGAGAGGATGCGATTCGTAGAGACAGAGGAAGACATACTTTGAAAATAACGTGGCTTGTCTACGCTTAATTTTTAATGAAATCACAGTTGCTAGGCGCGAGCGCCTTGCGTGATTCGCGCGCGCCGCGCTCACGCTCGCCCCATTTTAAAAGTAGAAAATATAGCTTGGTAAAGTTCCTTGTTAGACAATCTTTTGTGACAGTATAACATTCCCTTCAAGTTCACAAAACCATTCGTGTAATTTTTTTGTGACACTTTAATGATCACTTCAAGTTGACAAAAGCATTCTTGTAAAAGATGTTATATGTTATAACGTTGTTCTTTCAACCAAATCATAAGACATAATTTTAAAGGTAGGCAATTACTTAGGACAATATAACAAATTATTTACAGGTAAGTTCACATCAACTTCATGGTCAGTACCTGTTTTTGCAAAAAGTGAAAAAACTGTTTCACTGAAGAAGGAGAAGAAGGAGGAGAAGGAGAAGGAGAAGAAGGAGAAAACGGCTCAGTTTCCAACATTACCAGCAGCCACTGCAAGATTTTTTGTTGCGAGTAGACAGAATGAGATTTGTATCTAGAGGTAGTATGGGATAGTTGCTTGTCTACGCTTAAGTAATACGTAGAAGGTTGCCAATGGGCACGAGCGCCTTGCGTGCTTCGCGCGCGCCGCGCTTGCGATTTGCCCATTTTTAAAGTAAGATATATGACTCTACTATTTTTTACTTATATAAAAGTACTAGTTTACAAAGGTTCCCTTTTTGTTTGCGAAATCATTCTCTTGTTAGACTCTCTTTTGTGACAACATAACATTCCCTTCAAGTTTATAGAACCATTGTTGTACGTATGATTAAAATGATTTGTGACACATTAATGATCCCTTCAAGTTTCCAGAAACATTCTTGAAAAAGGTTATAGGATATAGCGCTGTTCTGTAAGCTATTCGCAAAGATATAATTTTAAAGGTAGGCAATTACTTAGGACAATATAACTACCCGTGCAAGTCCAAGCGAAAAATGAATTATTTACAGGTAAGTTCACATCAACTTCTTGGTCAGTACCTGTTTTGGCAAAATGCAAAAAAACTGTCTCACTGAAGAAAAAGAAGGAGAAGGAGAAGGAGAAGGAGAAGGAGAAGGAGAAGGAGAAGGAGAAGGAGAAGGAGAAGGAGAAGGAGAAGGAGAAGGAGAAGGAGAAGGAGAAGGAGAAGGAGAAGGAGAAGGAGAAGGAGAAGGAGAAGGAGAAGGAGAAGGAGAAGGGAGAAGGAGAAGGAGAAGGAGGAGAAGGGAAGGGAGGAGGAGGAGGAGGAGGAGGAGGAGGAGGAGGGAGGGGAGGAGGAGGAGGAGGAGGAGGAGGAGGAGGAGGAGGAGGAGGAGGAGGAGGAGAAGGAGAAAACGGCTCAGTTTCCAACACAACTAAGATTTTGAAAAAATCTTGATTTTTTCAAGAAAAAATCTTGACAAACATACCGTGGTGTATAGGTGCACACCAAATTTTTATTTGCCAGGTTAGGTACTCTAGAAAGCTTACCTTCTTCTGAAGGTTTTGGTGTGTCACACAATCGACAATAGTGTGTCCTAGAAAAAGTTATTGCAACATATCAAAATCGTGATAAATGGTATCTTTTGTACATTTGTGGCACCTATAATCCGGGTTTTACGGTAGGTGAATTCATGAGGAGTGAAAAAGTCAGTGGTCGGGGATTTGAGAAGAGGCAAGATGAGCACAAAGCCAAATCAAATATGGCAAATGCAAGCAGTAACTTCTATTTTTTGTATCCATCGCAGCCTCTCCAACTCAAAGATACAAGACGAAGGAAAGGAACATCCGAAAGTCTTGAAATGTATATTGCTGCAGGATTTGACCCTACTTCAGATGCTCATGCAACAGGTTCCAAAAACTGTCATGATGGTGGCATTTTGGCAATGGACAACGACGACATAAATCTCATCAAGTCAAGTATGCCACGAATTCCAGTGGAACTGCATAAGTTCCAAACTTACCTTGCATACCTGATGGAATTTGGATATGATCTAGTAATCAGACCATCTGCCAATGTGTCTGAAAATCCCGGATTTGAGACTATTGCAGGACTATTTGAGAGCAGTTGATAGTGGACAAAGACAAGAATGGGGCTGATTGGAAGTTTGTTCGCGATCTGTATGTGTTAGTTAGGTGTTTCGATCGTTATCGAGAGTGGCATGAGACGAGGTTTGTCGGCGAGTGCAAGACACAACTCTACAAGTTTCTACTGAATTCCTACTAAAAAATATCTTACGGAAAATGCAAAATTTTGCAATATTTGCGCCTGGTAGCAAGACCTGAATTCAGCCCATAGCAGCCCTACGTCTACTGTAAATTCTGGAGCATAATAAACGTGCAGTCATTTTGAATTGATACCTTTAGTGGTTCTTATACCCCGAATGAAGCTAGTTGTCCTCACCCGATGAAAAAAAATCTCTCGTCTTTTCTTTTTTTACTTCTATTACCCTATCATAAGGGCACCGTGCACAGAACAACACACACATCACACACATCACACGGAACACTCACCAGCATCCCCTGTCACACCTCACCTCCATCCTCTGGCCATGTAGACATCATATCCCTGTTTTGCTCTTACTCATTACACACTTCTCCTTGTGACGGATAAAGGAGAAGGTAACGGCCCTCATGTGTTGACAGCATTGTCATTCTTGTGTGTTCTTTTGTATGGACCCGCTCCATATTTCAAGCACACGGTTGTCGACTGCGCCAGAAAATTCATAATTTCTGTGTTGAATTGCTCATTTGATAGCATCATCGAACAATGGGTTTATTGTGATTCATTTTATTATAACATTATAAATAGCAAATATAACACAATTGTTGTCATGTTAATCTCCTTGCTTCCTTTGCCCGACAAACAAGTCAAAGCAAGGAGGTTGTATTCCATTAAGTTTAAGCGGGAAGCTCTCAATTCCATCAATGATCTTTTACTTCGTGGAGATTCACTCCGCACTGCTTCCGATAAAGTCAGCATTCCTCATTGGTACTGCAAGCGCTGGAGGAAAACTGTCTGCAAAATTGACAAGTTGCTCTCAATGAAGGCTTGGGTACCCTTTGACATCAAAGGGGACAGTCGCAAGATCCACCCCGGTCCAACAAGTCAACTCTATGCCATTGAAAGCGATCTAACCTGTGCAGTGTTCGAGTTGAGGGAACAGGGTCCCCAAGTGAACACTTGAACATTGCATTTGGAAGCCGCGCGTCTATGCAGCGACTTCCGGGGAAAGTCAATGTTAGCCAAGAAATCAAGTGTGAATCGATTGATCTTTTGGGCTGGACTGTCTCACCGTGTTTCTACCTATGTCGCACAAAAAGACCACAATGAAACAATGCAAGAATCGTTGCACTTTGTTTCTTTGATGAGGCAGAAAATCATTGGGATGGATCCAGATGACATCATCAATATGGACCAGACCCCAATTCCTCACTCCTAACACTCCAAGCGGACCCTTGAGAAGAAAGGAGTGCAGACAATCCACGTGCGATTGTCCACTACTGACACGAAGCACACAATCCTTGCTGCAACAGTCACTGCAAGTGGAAAGTTGCTGAAGCCGATGTTGATCTTCGAGGGACAAGCAAATGGAAGAATTGAGTGCAAGGAGTTCCCAACTTACCCAGTCAATTGCATTTATGCTATGCAACCCAAGGCATGGATGGATGAAAAAATGATGCATAAATGGATTGATGATGTCTTGATCCCTTGGAACCAATCAAGGACTCCCGTTGTCCTGCCCTTGCTGGATCTTGATGCCTATCGGGTGCACATGATTGGTTCTATTGTGAACCGGATCCAGTCCCTTGGAATTGAGGTCCAGCACATCCCGGCTCGATGCACTTACTTGTACCAACCGGTTGATTTTGGCATTACTCGACCAATTAAAAAAGAGATGATGCAGCAGTGGGAAGATTGGATGTATTCAGGTGGCGGCATGGTAGAAGGTGTCGCAAAAACTCCATCTCGCAAATTGGTTGCGAGTGGATCCTTGGCACTTACAGGGTGATCAGTGAGGAAAGAGCGCAAAATGTGTGGAGGAAGAAGGGATTTAAATGGATTATTGATCAGAATTAAGAATTAATTATAATTAATTATTTATAGTTGATTATTTCGTATTTGTTATTCTGGAAAATTAACTAACTCAATCACATCCGGTCTTGTTGCGTGGGGTATTCAACGATTTCTCCCACAGCATAACCGCAATTGTGGTGGTAGAGGCAAAGGGCTGACCTGTTTTCATTGTCTGGTAAATATACATCAATGATACAAAGGATTCCCCCATTCAGATGCAACCCTCTCTTACCCGTAGCATATTCCTTTGCCAGAAAGGCAATGCGACACCCATCTTCGTTGCATCTCCAATGATGTAACAAGCCAGTTCCTTGGGACCCTTCATCCTAACATGAAGCACCATCCCAACTCTGTGGTCACCTCTCTCAATTACAAGCTCATTCCCACAGCCATCGGGATGTAAATTGCATGTTCATCCATTGTTGCACTCAATGAATCTGACAATGATGACAAAGAGATGCAGAGGTGGATAAGTGTAAGATAACGAAGCCATGTAGGATGAAGATCTCATCAATTGAAGCTGCAGGGAACTATTACAGTTGTGTTGCAAAGTGTTGTGTTTGGTGATGTGTGTTGTGTTGTGTGGTGTGGTGTGGTGATAGGTCGTGCGTTTTTGGTCATAATTCTGTAAGTCTAAGTCAGCAAATATTTGGACCCACGGGGAGCTACACATATGGGGAAGTTGGTGTTGATGATGAGAATATAAAGATCTCAGCTTTAGAACAAACAGAGTGTGTTGATTAGCTGAAAAAAACAAATGTTCACCAAAATTGGTCATTTCGACTGGGTGGTTCTTATACCGCGGTGGTTCTTATGCTCCAGAATTTACGGTAGTATTGGAGCAAATGATGCCAGTACAATAGCCATTTCTAGAGCCCCCTGTAAGTAGACCCCACCTTACAGTCTTGAGACCCCCTTCAAAGTCTATTGACTCTACTGTATTAGCCAATATGGCCTTTGTTGCCCCCCATTCTATATGTCATTTGTTGTTGTTAGGGGGGCGGATAGACTGTCCAAGGGGTAGGGCATATGTTAGGCCAAAAACTTGGTAATTTGGGATTGCCTAGCAATTGCAAAACGGTCTTTGCAATTCCTTGTCCGTGATCACTTTGCATAGGATTTTCATTTTTCATTTTTGCAATTCCTTGGGAACAGTTGTTTAGCCTGGGATTTTTACAAAGGCACCCAGTTTGGCATCAATTCAGTAGACCAACATGACCGATTGGCATCAAAATAGTAGGACAAAAGAATTCAGCCATTGCAAATTTGATAAAATACAGTTCCTTAGGAATTGTAATACTTATCTGATAACATTATTGCAATTTCCTAGGAATTATAAATATATGCCTACTTACTCAAGATAGCGATTTCTAAGGAATTGGTTTTAGGTCACACAAGCCCACGAAGAACAATATCACCAAAAGATATGGTGCTACAAAGGGATTAGTACATACCATGATGATTGACAGTTGGATGTGTTTTGGTGCCAAATTTGTAGTAATACGCTACCAAACCTGCTGTTTTCTCACTTTTCTTTTGCAATAAGGCCGTTGACAAAGAATTGTTCTATGTATTCCTAGTGAGAATGCAAATCCTACACAAAGTGATCATGGACAAGGAATTGCAAAGACCATTTTGCTATTGCTAGGCAATCCCAAATTATCAAGCTTTTGGCCTAGCACATAGATGGTCATGAAGGAACATGTAGACCATTTATTGGGGTCTATAGGCTGTAATGGAGGATCTATAGACTATGCACACAGCTCCTTAAGGGGATCTATGGAGTCCTTTTTAAACTACCGTGAGATTTCCACTACATCACATGGGATTAGTGCAAAACATGTGTGAATCATGCACTAAAGAAATATATCATTTAAGATTCGATGTCAGATTTGTAACTTTTCTAATGCTTAAATTGTCTATTTAATTTTTCAACCTAAATTGCTTTTGAAAAAAGTTGTTCACAAGTATTTGTGTATGTCTTATTTTCTATCTTAAGAAATTTCGAAGAATGAATCCATAGACTGTGATGTGGGATCTCTTGAGGGGGGACCACAAACAACACTAACACATTACATTTATGTTACTAGCTTTTTGTAGACTCTATAACACCTACCTTCCAGTCTTAAGAAGCCTCTCCATTCAATGGGAAATCTGATGACAGAACAGTTCTTAACCATGATGTAGATACAAATATCCCTCTTGCATTGCATAGCATGTCAATGTATTGTTTAAACAGCTTCAGTAGTGGAATTCCTCTCCCAAGTATGCCATTCTGGGAGAAATAATCCATGGAGTGGATACCCCAACAGAGTAACTTACCCTCTCTCATCACCTCAATGCTATCAAGAATTAACTTTATCAGAGTGGACATCTGAAGATGGAGGAGGAGTACCACTTTGTCTTAACCAAATTATATGTCTACTTCCAGAAACTCTGTGATCTATTGGTCCCCAAGCCCAAGGAACAAGGAGAACACCTATCATATGCCAGCTGGTGTTCTGCATTGAAGCTGGGATGAAGCATGAAGTTTTCTTGAGCTCCTGATGGAAATCTTCATCCAAGGTGACAGAATTTACCATGTTTTTGTCCTACATCTCATCTTGTGCCAATCCTAAACTCTGTGATCTATTTGTTCCCAAGCCCAAGGAACAAGGAGAACACCTATCCTATGTCAGCTGGTGTTCTGCATTGAAGGTGGGGATGAAGCATGAAGTTTTCTTGAGCTCTTGTTGGAAATCTTCATCGAAGGTGACAGAATTTACTATGCTTTTGTCCTACAGCACACAGCACATCTTGTGACCAATCCTATCAGATACAAGGATACACCAGACTAAAGGATACGTCAGGGTGATCTATGATGCCATAACCACCACCTGGGATGGGCTGATACCATAAATTATGATGTGGAGGTGAGCATCAAGATGACCACTCATTAAGAGTTGAAAAATCAAAGCAGGCCACTGGGAATAGCCGATCCCATCAGCACCGTACAAAACGCAATGCTCAGGAAGGAACTGAAGTCTTTTACGTGGCATTGATTGCAAGTTCCAGCCCAGCAACTTCCTTGGAAACCTGTTTTTGGCAAAAAGGGACCCAAGAAAGCCAAACAGACTTTAAATACCTCAGAAGGGAGAATAAATACTCAGTCCAAGCCGGTACTCACACCTGAGTGAATCCATATTATGCAGGAATGAACCCAAGTGCACCTGGTTACTTGGGTGAATGCACCCCTTTAAAAAGTGTACATGGGGCACTGTACAGATAGAGTGCACTAAGACTCTAATTGGCACACGAGAATCTAACAGGGGACAGGCAAAACAAACATAACCAAGTTATGTGCAAACTACATGATAAACTTCAGAGGACCACCAAGGCCATTGTTCAGTCCTCATTCTTGATCATTTCAATAGCTCATAATAATTTCCAAACAGCTGGAATACCCCTATTCTACTTCTTTATCTACAACTAATTTTTGACTACTTCTGGCTTAGGTCACTATCATACGACACTCCAGCCAAACTCCATACATTCGACGCACCACCACACACATGGCTCTCCCAACGATCCGCAGACAGTCAAGAAAACAAAGTTCTACCACACAGGGTACTATGTTCATCACACACCACCCTGTGAACGATTTCTTCTTCAGCCCTCCAAGGAGTTCCTACAAGAACTTGTTTTAGGTACTAGTCTAGGAGAGAAGCTACGAGCCATGTCCTCTGTGAAGGCATTTCCTGAAGGGCTCAAGTGGATTGAGTGCGAACGTGGTGTCGGAGGAAAGAATTTCCCTGTACGCTACATTCCCCTCGAGAAGAATAAAAAGACCACCTACTTCAAGTTGACTCTTCCCAACACAGGGAATGAGTTAAAGGTGGCAGTATGGGTGTCCAGGACTCCCGAGCAGTTTCTACTGCATGTGTGCTTTACAATTCACACGGGCAAACAAATGGGGCTTGACGCAAGGTTTGCCAAAGCAGAGAGGGCTGTTTGAAGAGCTAAACCCCATGCTGAGATTGTGAAGGGGGAGTTCACGCAACTGCGCAACTCCAAGAAGAAAAAGAAGGGTCATAAAGGAGATGGAGCAGGTACCACTCCTGAGGCTGTAATGCCTGCCCTAGCTGACGTGAAGGCCACACACACACACACAAAAAGGCTGTGAAGGCTTTAGAAGCCGCAAAGTTGGCCGTCACAATGGCAGGAGCAAAGCCCTTCGAGCTGTATGGAAACCTCCTCTCCAATGAGGCCCGACAGCCTTGGGAAAAGACAATCAAGGCCCAAGTGACTCACGCTTCTTGGGAAGACATGAAAGGAGTCACACACATGGAGACTCCCACCAAGACTTGAGACTCGTTTCACGAGTGCGTCACGTTCCATATGCTTCAGGTGTTCCATCATGACGCGGGCAAAGACCTCAAGTACTACATCACCACCACATTGAAGAAGCCCAACAGGGTCTTGATATGTCAGATTTTTGTCCAGATGGAACAGCTCAATGGCTACCTCGAGACATTACCCTGCCTGTATTACAGCCCAGAGCCTAATCAGGTCACTAAGAAGGTATTGCCCTTGGACAACACCAACCTCACAACTCACTTGTTGCGCATGTGTCCAGCCAAGTGGCAGATCCAGTACAATCTGACAGAGAATACCACTCCAATCAGTACGAGGGCCTTTCTCTTGTTCCTAGAGAATATCGAGAACAATGTGGAACTCAATACGAATCCCTCCAGCATGATCAAAGCAAGAGGGGCCGATCAATAGTGTAAGATGGAGTTGATTGACTCCCGTATCCCCAAGAAGCCCAAGAAAGTGGGCTGGACCAAGAAGCACTGTGTGCTATGCAAGAAACATGGGGGGACGCACAAAAGTCACAACACGCGCGACTGCTGCTGTTAACAAAGACGGTACTCAAATCAAAAGGAAAGGGGGTGCAGGTAAGCCTCACTCTAAAGAAAGGAAACCGGAGGGTGCAAACTTTGCCCAGATAGTCCAGGCGGAGTTGAAGAAAGCACTCCGTAAGAAGTCTAGCAAGCATAAGAAATGCTGCTCCAATGACTCAGAAAGTGACAGCAACTCCAACGACACTTCATGAAGGCCCAGGTGGATAGCACTGGAAGATTACATACTTGTAAGAAACATAAACTAAACACCGCAGTTGACAGTTATATTAACCCCAGTCTGAGTCAAGCTATCCAGGCTAATACAAATAAAAAATAAAAAAATAAATTGACCGTCACAAAAGACAAGACGTCAAAAAAATTTGTTCCAAAACAAAAAAGTCTGAATTAAAAAATCGAGACAATTTAGAGACAGCTACCTCAAATATTTAAAAATTCTTACGACAAAAACAATGTCAGTAATAAAGCAGAGGCCACTGAGGACAGTACTAATACTTCAAGTGTAAACTACAGACTCAATCAACCAAAACAAGTGGTTGCATCCCACACCAAGGTCCACCTCGGTGTCACGGCACTAGTAGTCATAATGGAACCAGCCACTGAAAGTCAATAGTCAATCCTCCAGAGCATACAAACAACCTCTGAGTCTGAGGAGTCACCCCAGCAACAAAATCAAAGTCCTACTGGACTCTGGGTCTGATGGAGACCTTATTTTCCTACCAAAAGGAAAAGACAAACCCTTTCCCTACCTGACTAAGCAGGTGCCAAAGTCTCAACATACATCAAATGGGAGCTTCCAGACAACGGGACGGGAAAAGATCAGAGTTAAATTCTGTGAGTACTCCAATAGCAAGGAGTATTTTCTACATCCGGATGTTGTGGAATATGAAGAGGATAGCATGACCAAACCAGGGCTTGACCTCATGCTAGGTAGTAATATGTTGAAAGAGGTAAGAATTGTCCTAGACTTTCGGACAAAAGAAATCACACTAGATGACATCACACTGCCAATGAGAGACATCAACAAACTAAAAACAAGAGCGACAGTTGAACTGGCTTGGACTATGAATATCAGCATCTACCAAGCCACGTCCAAAGAACCCCAGAGTACGCTCGAGGAACAAAACACCTCATATGCATGCTAGATGCAAAATATGAAAAAGTGGATCTCAGGGCAATTGTCAAAGACAACTGCACACACCTAATTACCTCAGAACAAACAAAGTTACTGGAGCTCCTGCAAGAATTTGAGGAGCTATTTAACAGGAAACTAGGTGACTGGATTGTAAGCCGGTCTCCCTCCAGTTAAAGAAAGGATCACAGCCATATCATGGCTGTCCATTTCCAATACCCAAGAAGCATGTAGAAACCACCAAGAGGGAGCTACAGAGACTATGTGACTTGGGGTACTCAAATGACAAGACGATTCAGAATGGGCTTTGCCAACATTCATAATACCAAAGAAAGACAACACAGTATGGGTTGTCAGCAATTTTAGGGAAGTAAAAAACATGTAGTGAGAAAACCGTTTCCCATTCCCAAAATTAGCACTGTTCTACAAGAGCTAGAAGGCTTTACATATGCCACTGCCCTTGATTTAAACATGGGCTATTAAGCCATTAGATTGTATCCTTATGCATCCAAAATATGCACCATTATCTTTCTGTGGGGTATGCACTCTTACCCACGGCTACCAATGGGTGTTGCATGTTCTCCCAACATCTACCAAGCTAAGATGTCTGAGCTAATGGCAACCCTTGAGTTCGTCCAAACTTACCTTGATGACTTATTATACATCAGCAAGGGTAGCCTGGAAGACTGCCTTGATAAACTAAGATGGGTCTTCATCATGTTGCGAGATGCGGGCTTGACAGTGAATGCACGCAAGACATCATTCCATGCCGTGGAGACAGAATACCTAGGATATGTTTTATCCAGAGATGGTATAAAGCCACAACCAAAGAAGGTACAGGCAATTCTTGCATTAACACCACCACAAAATGTTAAACAACTCCATAGACTACTGGGCATGGTCCAGTATTACAGAGACATTTGGGCACGCAGTGAAATACTTGCACCATTAACCAACTTGGTTGGTGAGTGTGGACACACCAAAGTCACAAGGGCTAACTAAACTAAGAAAAAGTTGTGGCATTTGGACAGCATCCACCAGCAAGCATTCAACACTGAAAAGGCAACAAGTTGGCTTACCCTGACTATTAACAGAGCTTTGAGATCTATACAGATAGTTCCAAATTTCAGTTGGGTGCTGTGATAACTCAAAACAACAGGCCGCTGGAGTTTTTCAGTAGAAAACTAAGTCCAACGCAGCAAAAATATAGTGTGACTGAACAAGAACTACTGGCCATAGTAGAAACACTGAAAGAGTACAAAGCCATGCTTTGGAGACACAAACAATGGTCTACACTGACCACAAAAACCTAATGCAGGACGCTCTAGGTCTGACCTCTGATCAAGTGTATCACTGGAGATTACTCTTAGAAGAGTATGCCCCCACCATCGTGTACATTAAAGGCATCCACAATACAATTGCAGATGCCATCTCACGACTGGACTATGGACCGGTCACAGATGACCGGTCAACATGGATGACCTTTGCACAATGCTGGTGTTGCCACAACTCAGCAAAAAAACATGAAGCATTCGTAGCTAACACCACGGAATACATGAACCAGGTGTTGCAAATGGAAAGGAAGATGACTCCATCTATCCACTGACAACCAGAGAGATTGCAGAGGCACAACAAGAAGATGAAAGCCTGCAAGACAAAGGCTATTCAACCCACTTGGTTGAGAACACCAAAGTACTCTGTAAGGATGGCAAAACGGAAATTCCAAAAAGCCTCCAACACCGTGCGGTAGCTTGGTTCCACCACTACCTACAACACCCTGGGACCAAGCGTCTCAAAGAATCTCTTTGTCTTTTGATGTATTGGAAAGATCTACAAACAACAGTCCAATCACTGTCAGAAAGTGTCACAGTTGCCAGGTGAACAAGAGAAGGCAATTAAAATATGGGAAACTGCCAAAAAAACTTGCAATCACCAACCCATGGGAGGTATTATGTATGGACCTCATAGGACTGTACACCCTTGAGGGCATGGACAAGACACAAATTGACTTTATGTGCATAACAATGATCGACCCACAACTAGCTGGTTTGAAATTGTTGAGTTGCAGGTATCACAGCTATATGAGCTTGATATTCCCATGGGTACAAAGGAGCAAAGGAGCAAAGACACACATATCCAAGCCAAACAACCCTACCGTATATCACGGTTTATATGACGCCCTAAATGTACCAATGATACCATTAACATGATTTTGATATGTTGCGACAACTTTTGATAGGACAAACTGTTGCCTATCGTGTGACACACGGAATCCAACAGGGGATAGGAAACCATACATAATGGAGTTACATGCAAAATACATGATAAACTTGAGAGGACCACCATTGTGCAGTCCTCGTTCTTGATCATTTCAATAGCTCATAAAAAATTCCAATCAGCTTGAATACCCCTTTTCTAGTTCTTTATCTACAACTAATTTTTTACTACTTCCCGCTTAGGTCACTGACACATACAAAACCCTGCAGTGTCTTGAACCATGCTCCTATGACTATGATATCTTGTGTGTGCGTGCGTGGGTGTGTGGGTGCGTGGATACATGGGTGCGTGGGTGCGTGGGTGCATAAGTGTGTGGGTGCATGGGTGCGTGGGTGCGTGGGTGCATGGGTGCGTGGGTGCGTGGGTGCGTGGGTGCGTGTGTGTGTGTGTGCGTGTGTGTGTGGGTGCGTAAGTGCATAAGTGCGTGTGTCTGTGGGTGTGTGGGTGCGTGCGTGGGTGCGTGTGTGTGTGCGTGGGTGCGTGTGTGTGTGCGTGGGTGCGTGGGTGCGTGGGTGTGTGGGTGTGTGGGTGCGTGGGTGCATGGGTGCGTGGGTGCGTGTGTGCGTGTGTGCGTGTGTGCGTGTGTGCGTGTGTGCGTGTGTGCGTGTGTGCGTGTGTGCGTGTGTGCGTGTGTGCGTGTGTGCGTGTGTGCGTGTGTGCGTGTGTGTGCGTCGTGTGCGTCGTGTGCGTGTGTGCGTGTGTGCGTGTGTGCGTGTGTGCGTGTGTGTGTGCGTGTGTGCGTGTGTGTGTGTGTGTGTGCGTGTGTGCGTGTGTGTGTGTGTGTGTGTGTGTGTGTGTGTGTGTGTGTGTGTGTGAGGGAGGGAGGGAGGGAGGGAGGGAGGGAGGGAGGGAGGGAGGGAATGAGGGAGGGAGGGAGGGAGTGAGTGAGGGAGTGAGTGAGGGAGTGAGGGAGTGAGGGAGTGAGGGAGGGAGGGAGTGAGGGAGTGAGGGAGTGAGGGAGTGAGGGAGTGAGGGAGTGAGGGAGTGAGGGAGTGAGGGAGTGAGGGAGTGAGGGAGTGAGGGAGTGAGGGAGTGAGGGAGTGAGTCAGTGAGTCAGTGAGTGAGCGAGCCAGTGAATGAGTGAGCGAGCGAGTGAGCGAGAGAGAGAGAGAGAGAGGGGGGCTGAGGGCAGCAGTGCAGATGAGGTTTAGATTTGGAAGAGTGCTCATTGATGCTGAGAAAGTAGGAGAGACTTGTGAATCTCTGGAGAAAGTGGCATGGTAGGTATGAAGGGCAGAAGATATAAGTACAGCACTCACAGCCTGCAACAACAACACTGACAGGGCCTGTGTTCCTGTGCTTGTTGTGTAGTCAGAACATATAGATGTTAGATGACTGCAGCAAAGAATCTCTAAAAGCAGTTGCAGTTGGGGTAAAGTGAATTAGATTATTGATGGAACACTAACACGAAATGAACTGATTTGGTTCATATTTCAAGACCGGCTTGATCAAGCTTAGCTCCTTTCAGAGCATGGTTGTGTTGTTCCTACACCATTCCAAGTGCTGTCCTGTCGGCAACATCTCTCCTCATGAATGCAGTGATCTTTTGGTACTCATCAAGAACTGGGGTATGGCAAGCGAGGCAGAGACCTATGCAAAGCAGCAGCAGTATTGTTATGGATGAGATGGTAACTGCTAAGGCAACTGGCATGAGTCTAGGATAAGAGGCATGTATCATCCAGAAGTTTAGCCAGTATGCAACAAAAGCTGTGTTTTTCGGTGTACCCATCTTGTCTATTTGATGAAGAACTATTTTTGTTGGTCATTGCATGGTGTACATATGGATCTTGGATATTTCGTGTATAGTTTTTGAAGGAGATATGATGGGAAACATTCAATTTTTAGAAGTGTGGGCTAAGATAGTGCCCGATTGGGCTATCATCATGCCAAACATAGTGTCAAAGGAGATCAGATTCTGATGCTGGACAAGATCCGCTTGCCAAAGAGGAAGAAAATTGTCTCAATTTGCTCATGACTGTATACTTCTGCAGATGTTGCCATAGCGGTAGACATCATTTGTGTGTCAATGTGTGCCATTATGCTGGAGCACAACATTGTTGAAGTCATTTGGAAATACCTGAGTGAATCATGGTTTTCCTAAGGTGAGTGTCCGTAAAGTTGGTGGTGGTGACTTGGATGAGGCCTTGCTATGATGCTCTCATTTGTTGGGATGCAAATGCAAGAAATTATCTGCCACCTTGTTATAGATGGTCATTTGACTTAAATGATCTCTTTCAGCTATTTCAATCTGATGCTGTATGTTTCAGTGATTGTTGCAAGTTGGTGTCCATTGATGTTCACAGGCTTAAAACATGATCCAGTATCCAGTCATTCTTGTTAAAAATTGGTATGTTTCTGCTCAGGGAAGCTGATGATACTCCTCTCCTGGATCAGATTTTGCAGATCGATTGTATGGTTGCCCTGGTGGTTTTAGCTGTCTTATTCACTCTTGTTATCATAAAATGAACTTTCAAAGCTAAATCTTTTTAAATTGCAAGCAAATTGTCGTTGTTAAGGAAAATTTTGGTGAAATGTGAAAGCAACATTGACCTAAGCCGTTTGGAGATAAAAAATACTAAATACCAATATTGTAGATAAAGGTGTTATAGATTTGTTGATGATGGTAATTTATGAGCTTATCATTTAGTGATTACAATGAACAAATGAGGATGGGATGTCAATGCAATCCCAACGAAATAATGTGATTCTGTGTAGGTTTCTACACATCTCTGGTATGTTTATACCCTTCTCATGAGGGTGTTCTGACAGAGTGTTCTCTTGTCGTTTAGATCCAACGATATGGATCTTTATCATTGTCAGGACCTCTCACCACTTGGGAGGTCAGGATGATCCCTTACTTGGGAGTTTTTTGAAGTAGTCCATATTGGTACTAATAAGGGTACCAATGAGGGTACTAATTAAGGTAGGTTCTTGGCCTATGTCACTTGCCCCTACGAATGGAGGATCAGGGTGAAAAAAAAGAGGGGAAAAACCTGTAAAGGAAAAAATTTAATCCATGTCTCTTTTATGTACAAACTAAAAAGTCTGTGACTGTGTGCTAAAGCGTAAGTGTTTTTGTAGAAGAGGGAGATGACACATAAAAAATAACATACTTAATATTGGTTAAGTCTGCTGGTTAAAAAAGGTGTGACTCTTCTGATATTTAATCGTTCAGATTTTGTACCGCGTTGAACCCTGATAGTCCCATTCGTATGAATAGTTGTGATAGTCCAAGGATCACTTTCATAACGACTCTCTGACTTGCGGAGGATACCATCTTTTCTAAGAAGTACTTGATCACCAACTTTATAATCCCAATCACGGCATGAGCGATTTTCCCACATCGTGTTGAGGTGAGTTTGGTGTTGCCTATGTTCTCCTATCTTATTCCAGTCAGCAAGGAAGGGAACGTCGAACAACATGTCCCTGCCAAAGATTGCTGGGCCTGGGGAGGCTTTGAGTACTGTATGGTAAGTTGAGGGAATGGCCCATGCTGTGTTGATTAGGAACGCGTCTATGTCACTGGCTACTACTGTATTGGCCATATCTAGTTCAGTAGTGCGGAGCATTGCAGTAATTACTTGATGCACCCGCTCCAGTATAGCATTCGCTTGTGGGTTCTTGACACTGGTTGGCTTACGCTTGATCCCATATGATTCACAAAGGGCTTCAAAGTGAAGTTTGAATTTGCTTCCATTGTCATAAATAATGTATTGACAATGTGGATAACGGCTAAACCAGGTCTTATTCACTAAATTACTTATCATTGTAGATGACTTGCCAAAGTATGGTAATTTAGGTGTATCATGAGTCTTAATGCCCTTTTGCCCCTTAGTATCCGTGGGAGTAACCACATCTGTGGTTACCGGCAGTTCTACAACTTCGAACCAACTAGAAGCTGGATTGATCATAGTAAGACCCATAAAGTCAATTTCTGTCCCATCTTTACCTTTGAGGGTGTATGGTCCAATAAGGTCCACACATAAAGCCTCCCAAGGGTTTGTGATGACAAGCTTCGCACTTAGCAGGGAGTTTCCCGTACTTGTGCTTGTGTCGTTTGTTGACTTGACATATACGACAGTTTTTGACATGTGATCGGATGGTACCTTGCATACCTTTCCAATACATCGCGGCGTGCAACGTCTCTTCAAGACGTGTGTGTCCAGGATGCTGCAAGTAGTGGTGATACCAGCTAACTGCTCGATTTTGAAGTGCTTTGGGGATGACCATCTTGCCATCTTTACATAACAAATATGTATCCTCCACTAATTGAGTGGAATACTTGTCATGTCTACTAAGCTTCTGCAAAGTTGCATCTGTTGCCTGGGCTTGTGCAATTTCCTTCACTGTTAAGGGGTAAATTACATCTTTGTCGCTACGATTTGCAAACACCAGATTAATACTTTCTTGGTGGTCAGAGGTGCTGTCAGCACTTGATGCATGCTCAGTGTAGTGACACCAGCATTTCGTGAACGTCATCCAATTGGCGTTGTCATCTTGGGTTGGACCGGAGTCCAATCAAGAGATGGCATCAGCAACAGTGTTATGGATGCCTTTTATGTGCACGATTTCGGGACCATACTCTTCAAGTAATAATCTCCACCGATAGACTCGGTCAGAGGTTAATCCAAGGGCATCTTGGATTAAGTTTTTATGGTCTGTATAGACCTTTATTTGTTGTCCCCACAGTATGCCTTTGAACTCTTTAAGTGTCTCCACTATGGCCAGTAGTTCAATTTTGGTCACACTGTATTTTTGTTGCGTCACAGACAGTTTTCTGCTGAAAAACGCTAAAGGCCTATTACCTTGAGTAACCACTGAACCAAGTTGTTTAGACGAGGCATCAGTGTATATTTCAAATTCCTTTGAAAAATCAGGGTAGGCTAAAACTACATCTTTAGCAATAGCAGCTTTTACGTTATCAAATGCTATTTGATGTACCTCATCCCAGTACCAAGGTCGCTTTTTGGTTTTCTTGGCTTTGGTGACTTTAGTATGACCACACTCTCCTACCAATGAGGTGAGTGGGGCAAGCATTTCACTACGTCTTGCCCAAAGATCTCTATAGTACTGGACCATGCCCAGGAACCTACGGAGGTCTTTGACTTGTTTTGGCGGTGTGATTGCGAGTATCGCTTGTACTTTGTTTGGCTGTGGCTTTATGCCAGTCCTGGTTAATATATATCCCAGATATTCTGTTTCAACAGCACAAAACTTCGATTTTGGGGTGCTGACTCTCAAGCCCGCGTCTATCAGTCTGGTAAGTACCAACCTTAAATGATCTAGGTGGTCATCCAGACTTGCCCTGGTGATGCAAAGCAAATCATCCAGATAAGTTCTTACGAACTCTAAGGCAACCATTAGCTCTGACATTTTTGCCTGAAAAATGTCGGGAGAACCTGCAATACCCATCGGTAATCTAAGATAAGAGTACTTTCCCCAAGGGAAAATGATGGTGCAGATTTTGGATGCATCAGGATCCAATCGTATGGTGTAGTAACCCATGTTTAAATCAAGGGCTGTGGCAAAAGTGAATCCTTCTAACTCTTGCAACACTGTACTGATTTTGGGTAATGGAAACGGTTTCCTAACTAGCCGTTTATTTACTTCCCTAAAATCAGAGATAAAACGTACAGTGTTATCTTTTTTTGGTATTATAAATGTGGGTGACGCCCATTCTGATGCAGGCTGAAACTCTAATACCCCCAGTTCACAAAGCCTATTCAATTCTTTGATTATGGTTTCTTTGTGTATTTTTGGCACTGGGAATGGTCGGCCATGATATGGCTTAGCGCCTTCCTTCAGTTCTAGGGAGACGGGGTCTGTGTTCCAATCACCTAGTGTTCCATCAAAAAGTTCCTCATATTCTGTGAGTAACTCTAGTAACTTGTTTTGGTCTTGGAGACTAAGGTGAGTAGAGTTGGTGCTAACAACTGTTTGGAGGTCTGCTTTTTCATATTTAGCGTCTAGGATATGGACCACTCTCTGAGTCGCTTCTTGCATACTACTGGGTTCATGTGCAAAGCTGTTGTTCACAGCCCAAGCTTTTTCCATTGTTGATTTAGTCAGACTACTGATGTCCCACATTGGCAAAATGATGTCATCAATTGTTATCTCTTTTGTTCGAAAATCTAGAACAATTCCTAACTCTTTCATGGTATTACAACCAAGAATGAGGTCATACATTGGCTTGGTCATCTTCTTCTTATCATATTCCACAACGTCTGGTGTTACCAGATACTCCTTGCTGTTGAAATAATCAAAAAAACGAAGGTGAACCTTGCTCCTTTCTTTTGTTAGAAAGTCCCCATTCGACGTGTGCCAAGAATTTGGCACCTGCCTAGTCAAGTAGGGGAAATGCATGGATGTTCCCTTTTCATGGAACATCAAGTCCCCATCAGATCCACTATCAAGTAGGACCTTGAGGACTTTGTTACTAGTGCAACTCTTCCCAGAGTGTTCGTGCTTCTGTGGAAGTTGATCTTCAGTTGCTAAGGTATGCCATGCTTTGGCTACTACAGCTGTGACTCTTCCTTCTGTTTGACTTTTGAAGGAAGTGTTCACACTATTGAGAAAGGCACCCGACAGTTCGGGGTCCGACAGTTCGGCAATTATCTCACTCTGTGTGTTCTTTTCGATTTTTGTTGCAAGATTTTTTTGATCTTGCTTCATCGTGGTATTGTAAACAATTCGATTATTTAAAACGGAATGTTTCGGTATCTTATTAAGATTTTTGAATCTTTTATATTCTCTTTAATTAGATTATTATTCAAATTAATGTTTGAATACGAGTTAATGGTAGTTTTACTCGGACTGGGGTAAGTATAACTTGTTTGTTTATTACTTTTTAGTTTCTTACAACATATACGTGATTCCCCAGTACTACCGTACCCATCCTTTCGGGATGAGTTGGAGTCCTCGCTGTCACTTTCTTGATGGCGCTTGCGCTTCTTTTGTGAACGCTTGAGTTTCTTGTTAGATTTCTCAAGTTTCTTGATCTTCGCAGACAACTGCGCATAGGCACTATTGGTGCGATGAGAAGCTTCCGGACCACGCGAAGGTCCACGGGGCTTTCTTCCTGCAAAGTCCTTCTTGAAGGAACCATCCTTCTCATACTTGCGGCACTCCTGCATATTATGGGTCGTGTGCGCGCCCCCATGCTTCTTGCACAAAATGCAGTGCTTCGCATTTGTGGTACGCTTACGTGGGATTTGATCCTTAAATGTAACCATCTTTTTCTTGGAGGAGTCGCCGGACTTCGCAGAACCTTTAGGCCCATCAGGATCCTTGTCGGTCGGATAAGCCTTCTCGATACGTTCGAGTGCTTCTAGAATCTTCCGAACGCTCTGGGGTACCAATGCCCCACTGAGTTTGTATTGGTCTTGCCAATTCCTCGGGACCATGCGTAGTATGTGACTAGCTAGGTCCGCATCATCGAACGGCTTCACCGCAGTGGTGAGCTTGGTGGCACGGTTGGAGTAGTACAGACAGGGCAATAGGTCCAAATAGCCATTCAGCTGCTGGATGCGGCTGATGAACTGGCAAATCGGAACCCTGTTGGGCTTCTTCAACCCGTTACTGATGTAGAAGCGCTGGGTTTCAGCAGCGTCATTACAGAACACGGTCAATAAATGGAAGCTGACGCATTCCATGAATGACCCCCAAGACTGCTCAAGCTTCTCGGGATGTTCTTCCCCATAAATATCAGTCCATGGAGAACAGTCAATTTGTTCACCCACAATCTTCTTCCAGGGGCGCCTTGCTTCCTCCGTGAGTAGGTTGGAGTAGAGGCTGAAAACTTGGTTGATGACGGACGTACCAGCCTCATCAGCTTTTGTGGCGGCTTCTAGGGCCTTTTCATAAGCTTTTTCTTTGGTAGGATTCGCATCCGATCCCAAGTAACTCTTGAAAGCTTCTTGGGCTGCTTGGACATGCATCAGGAATTGCTCGGGAGTACCGTGTGACCACACGGATACCCTCAACTCTACCTTTCCAGGCAGGGTGAGCTTCATCATGCTGGCGGTAGTATCTACTGCCAGCACGTCTTGAACCACATCCCTTTCGGGTATGTATGGCACGGGTGGCTTGTTCCGTCCTGGGTTCCTCTCACACTCTTGGCTTTTAAGTCCATCAGGGACTGCCTTAGAGGTGCTCATTCTCTTTAACGCGTCACCTAGGTGTGTACTTATAAATAGGGCTTTAAAAAAGCTCCTAGGGGTACCGCTGACGTGCACAAATTATCGTGGCTGACGCAACGTAGTTGCGTTTTGCACACTCTCGTATTACGTAGCTGACGACGGGTCTGCCTGCACAACGGAGCACAAGTGACGGAGTGGAGGGGAAAAAGTATTTTGGTGGCTTTCACGTGAGAAGGTCGCGGAAACGGCTATCTATAGATAGTGACCTAAGCCGTTTGGAGATAAAAAATACTAAATACCAATATTGTAGATAAAGGTGTTATAGATTTGTTGATGATGGTAATTTGTGAGCTTATCATTTAGTGATTACAATGAACAAATGAGGATGGGATGTCAATGCAATCCCAACGAAATAATGTGATTCTGTGTAGGTTTCTACACATCTCTGATGTGTTTATACCCTTCTCATGAGGGTGTTCTGACAGAGTGTTCTCTTGTCATTTAGATCCAAAGATATGGATCTTTATCATTGTCAGGACCTCTCACCACTTGGGAGGTCAGGATGATCCCTTACTTGGGAGTTTTTTGAAGTAGTCCATATTGGTACTAATAAGGGTACCAATGAGGGTACTAATTAAGGTAGGTTCTTGGCCCATGTCAAACATTAAAAATATTGAAATCTACATTACTAGTAGCAAAGAATAAAATCTTAATTGAATTCTTACCTTAGCATAGGTACAATTAGGAGAGGATTCAGTTGCAAGGGGGAGTTGCCAAAATCTCTGAGACCATCTAGGATGGGATGGCATTCAGTGGCATAATGAGAATGTGGGCAAAAATAAAGTTTTAATTGACATCACCTCAACATAAAAAACATATACTGCAATTTATAGCTTTCTTCACAATATCTTTACACTATAGATTTCAACTGTATTGATACATTATCTGTATGGAGACAAAGAGATAGTCAGGGGCTTAGCCAGATATGATGTCAAAAAACATTTTTCATTGAAAAATCAAACATCAAAAACAACAAAGCCTTGTGTTCTTGACTTTTTGCTGACAGCCATTAGTATAAGGCATTAGCTTGAAAGTGCCTAAGATACTATTTTATATTTTTGGTTACTTGACCAAACATCAGGGATTTGATACAGATTAGAGCGGGTGCAGTAAATGGCAACACATTGCCTTATTCTTGTATATCCCCAAATGTAGGTGACTTCACACTGCTTCTATTCCCACCATATTTCATGGGGTAATAATACTGCAGATCTCTGGTATTAACCAGTAATGTATTAGTAACCATTAAGCTATCTCTTACTCCCATTATCTGTCATGGGCAGTACACAGAAACCTAGCCAAACAGAACTGCTGGTATTCAAGAAACAAAGTATCAATTTACACTTGGCAAAAAACTAGATAATCATTGAATACAACACTAAATTCATTTGAGTTCTTATGCTATACTGCAAATTTCTTCCTTTGAAAGAAGCAAGCGATAACTACAGCTGTGATTCATTAAATTGAAGAATGGATGTCTGTTTGTGATGTCAGCAATTGAATTAAAGAACAAGTAACTAAAACTCCCCTCCTTTTCATTATATGCTACTTGTATTGCTGCATGGAATATGTCTGGGATGAGGAGCACTAATGCAAACCTTGTTGGAGCAACATATAAATTGGAAAATTAAACACGATCATACAGATGAGTGGTTTAACGCTAAACAACTCTATATTGCCTATAAGCTGGGAAGAGATGACCATAATCTTGTGGAACAACAATTAAAATAGAAAATTAAAATGATGAAAAATGTGATAGAGAGGAGGCAGGGTAATAAATAAAAAAATACCAACAACTCGCTGTCACTGCCTTTGTTTTATTTGTGACCATGGTAGGGCAGTGACCAACTCTTATTGTGTCTGGGGATGAGGAGTGAAAGCCCAAACCTTGTGTGAGCATTTTTCCAAAAATGTGATAGAGGGGGTGGGGATAAGAAACAGATAACTCGAAAAACTCACTGTCACCTCCTTTCTTTTTCATTAGCAACTTGCAGAGGCTGGGCAGCCACTTCTTCTGTTGGTGGGCTAGGAAGCAATGGCCCAAACCTTGAAAGAACAAAATCTCAATTAAAAAATCAAACATGATGAAAAATGTGGTGGAAGGGGTAATGAAAAAAAAACAGTAAAACTCACGATATCCGATTCCTTATTTCATCCAAAGCCACAGAAGGGTGGGACTCACATTGTGGATGTGGGCTGGTATGTGATACCCGGGGCAATATTTTCATTCAAAAATGAAATTGTGAGCAATGTGAGGGAGTGGTACAAAGCAAAAAAGAATGTAGCAGAAACTCATTGTTACCCAGGAGGGCGGTTTGGGTGATGTTCTTTTGCTGTGCATGTGAGCAAAAAGAGTGAGTAACAGACAATTAGAAAAAAGAAATTAGAAGGAGGGTAACAAGACATTGCAAACTTACCTTCACCCCCTCATTTGTTTCAGTCATGCTCAGGGGAAAGGAGATGATCCCTTGTTGTGCATCTACCTGTTTCTGGGTAGCAATCCAAACAGTCTGGGAGCAACTATGTATTGGAAAATTAGGTGATGAGAAAGGTAATGGACATAGGGAAACTTGAGGTAGCAAAAACTCACCATTGTGCCATTCTTTGTCTTCGTTGATTTTATCACAAGGGGGGGGCAGCATTGATCTCTTGCTGTGTCTGGGGGCTGGTGGGGGTTAGCAATTTATTAGCAATATGTGGTGAGAGAACACAATAGAGCAACACAACAACCAACCAATTCTCATCTTTTGGCTGTGGCAGTGGCAGAGGCAGGGCAGTAGTGGTGGAATTGTGGTGGCAGGAGTGTGACAGTGGTGTAGCAGTGGCTCTTGAAACAGCAAGGTACATGAGGTGGTTGGGATGTCAACCCCATTGTGTATTGTTGCCAGTGAGAAATGAAGGTAATAATGCACGGAAAATGAAAGGTTTTGTCTAGACTGACACACTCACACATATAGTTGCTGAACAACTTCTGGGTTGCTCCTCCCAATTACTTTGTTGCTTCTGGGAAATTTATGTTTAAAAAAACTCACATTTTATTCTGGCCAAACAGAATTTTCTAGAAATATGGTTAAAATTTTCATTGAAACATGTATCTGTATCTGGTCAAAATATACAGCCAGTGAAAAAAGAGATTTTGACGGAATGGAACGGGGCTGACTCAGTACACACATTGCAAGGTTGTTGCTTCTGGGAAATTTAAATTTCAAAAACTCACATTTTATTCTGGCCAAATTCTGAGAATTTTACTCAAGAGAATTTCCTAGAATTCTGGCTAAAATTTCCATTAAAAAATGTATCTGTATCTGGTCAAAATGTACAGCCCGTGAAAACAGAGATTTCGACAGAATGGAATGGGGCTGACTAAAATGTACATGAAATTAGACAATTTGTGGGTTCAAACAATCTCTGGTCCAGAGTATCAGTCGGGTACACACACTGCAATGGCAGAATGTCCCTCAAAGTTAGAGATATGTCAGTTTATGGAAAGCACTGCCAGTACTATCTCCCCAAATTTACTTCCCTCTCAAATGCATCAACAGTGAGTACAATTCAAATGATACTTTGCTCCTGATGAGGAATCCATTGAAGGTTGTGATTTGATTCTCTAAGTTATTGAAAGTGAAGAGTCTGATGATGTTGCAAATTCAGAGTACTCCAATCTACATAAGAACACTCTATGAAATGGGTTGGTTCATACAAACCAGGCACTTTCCATTGACTAATAGAGACGTTTATAGGCAATCAAATGCAAAAAAACATATCGGGTTTATTATATGGTCGCAAATTCTGGATGGTATGTGGGATGATCTTACCTCATTTATTGTCTCATGTCTGAGGAAAATATAGGATGGCAGGCCACCATCCCATCACCAATGCAGACCAAAGCCAGGCTGCAACATTAGCATGATAGCTGTGCCATGACAAATTGATGCATATGCATGATTGGCCTATTGGATGTATTGCAAAGAAAGAGTGTAAAATAGTTATCTTGCATGCACAATTAGTAATTGCAGAGTGCAAGCTTAAATCATCTTGGGGTCACGACCAACAACATGGAATGACAGCACAATAATTGGGGAACTGATTTTATGACAACATTCCTCGGTCATTGTTGGTTTAGCGGGTCATCATAAAAAAAGATAAAAACCACATCATCTGTGATATGGTATGGTATGGTACGATACCGTCTTCCACGATATATTACGCGTTTATTGTGCAAAGAAAACTTTCTTCGTCATGCATGCAGAAGCATGCAGAGCATGTCTACGACACTGTCCACAGAAAAACAACCAAAAGAAGCATTCAACGATCCGCAGATAATTTTTTCTACAAGCTGCATGTTTCTAGACAGTTCTAGACGTATGCCCCACCATGGACTCCAAATAGAACCGCCACCGACTTTCAGGTTTCGATGATTCGCTCTATCCTAAACTAAAGCTAATCTCAAATCGATCTTGGATTAACTGCAAGCGTTCTATGATGGGAGAAGACAAGCGATTCGTCGTCCAAGCGGCCATCTTCAGCCAAAAGCCTAAAAACAATGGCGGAAGCGTCAAACCAATACTGCAGCAACCGGCAGCGATCGATCAATACAAAGAGCACAATTGTCACAATGGCGGCACGGGCATTCATAATAGATGGCGTCGAACACTTCGTCAGCGGCTGACGAGCTCCCAGTCCGTGGAAATTACCAAGAAGGCATGTCTTGTGTTGATGCGCAGACGAATAGTGCACAAAGTTCTCGGAGCCTCGTTAGTATTCTACCTAATGATTTACGTCAATGATATCTCGTGGGGTGAGGGTCAACATGAGGCATCAATTCCGTCATCTGAGTCACCGCCACAACTCCACGCTCTTTCGCATAAGGCTTACTCACGCCTTTCCTCGTTTTTGGACATGTCATGGACCTCATGGGGAAAAGACAATACTCAATTTGAAACACTGTTGCCTCCCTCTGAAATAGATTTTACCATTGACAAACGCTTGCCGTGGTCTTCTTCTGACGAACAAGATGCCGATTACTGCAGTGATGTTCTCTTATTCATGCCGTACATATTTGCTATCGGGGGCAATGGGCAAGGATCGCAGTTAAACTCCTATCTTTTGGCCTCTCTCGTTGCCACCTTTTTTAACAAAGCACTGGTCATACTAGAACCCCCAAGAGATTTCAATAGATTCCACACGGGAAGCCAGTTCGGCTGTCCTACTAATCCCTACAAAGAGTATGGCACGACCAAACGTTTCCCTGATGGATTACAAAGATTAATTCAACATCCCCATTGGATAAGTAGAGGGTGTCGTGTTCCTTGCGGGGGCACAATGACATACAAAGATTGGGAAATGGAAAGACAGAATCAATGGCAATTTGTGAAAGCTGGGGTTGTCAATAATGTCAAATGTAGAGAGGGGGATGGGGATATCAAAGTTATTCCTCTAGGTGGAAATGATGTACGTGCACTCTTCGATAGGGCTGTGAAGCGTCAAATCATAGATCGAGCCACTCTCAGTTACAATCCCCAACACGCTTATAATTTTGCCATGCGTCTTGGTGCTAAACCCCATGAGGCCAAGGTATTTACATCTCTTTCTAGGGATACTGAAATATGGGACTTTCTCTCCGCGCTCATGGCTCGTTCTGGTCTTTTACGGTTTCAACCATGGATCGCTCGTGATGTGGCTGATTACATTAGGTCGTCCAATCTTCCTATTGATGTTTCTTACGATGCAATACATGTCCGTAGGGGCGATAAATTGATCCGCGAGGCTACCAAAGAAGTAAACAATTATTGGATGGAGCGAGGTTATAGAAGACGAGAGGATTTTCCCACAAATTATATCCCCTTTTCACACTACATAGAGAGAGGATGGGGTGGAAGAAGTGGGAATTATTGCAAACGAATCAAGACTCATGGTACTATTAATAATAGACTGAATGCAAGGCTGGTGTATGTGGCCACGGATGATCCAAGTATGGTCCGAAAGGAAATAGATCTGTTGCCCAAAGCAAAGGGTGGGAACACGATAGCTGACAATTGCCATCGATTGAGGTTCATCTTTTCGCCCGCGGCTCATGAATTCACATCAGCGTTTCATTTAAACAGCAGAGGATTTAATGATGATTGCAAAGAGCGATATAAACGCAATATTCAGGCTATTGCCGATTTGATGATTTTGACAAAGTCAGAGAAATTGATAGCTGACTTCAATTCCAATTGGTATGTTGATGAGGTTGTATCGCTGCTTTTTTGTTCCTCTAGCATTTTTGATCTTCTCACGGAACACGGAACTTCTTTTGTCTGATGACGACACAGGGGTAGTCTGATACGTAACTTCAGGACTGTACTAAATGATAATATGGATTTACAGCTTGATGAGAATGACCACGAGCCATCAGTTTTCGTGAGAGATATGGTGGTAGCTTTCGGATCTGAAGAACGTCGTCCTTTAGGATGGTGAGAGTAGCGTTCAGAACAATTATGAGGGTCAGATAACGATACGAAAGTGCTCTTGATGAGTGACGGAGGTGTCAAATTATTGAGCATATTAGCATTAACTGAACATTTGCGAAAACCTCTACCGGATAGGGATTTCAAATACGGCTGATTCTTTGTATCTTGAGCCGTTCCCTTGTGCAATAATCTGTCCGTATGAAGTCAGATTGTACTGAAGAGGTTCATTGAAGATGGTGAATTCATATATTCCTTCTTGTAGACACTTCTTCTCGACAACATAAGTAAGATGAAAAGGGTCGTACCCAACTACTGCGAAGGCCTGAAAAGTAGGTCTGAGCGTGGGAATTATTGTTGATGATTCCGTGTTGATAGAAATCTCATTTTCGTTCAACCGCTCAATATTCCATGTCGGCTCATTGGCATGATAGTGCTCAATGGAAATTTCAATCCAGTAACAAGTTATTGAAGGATTAAGGCTGGGCGAAGATGATGGCACCGATGTCGGCATGGGTACACAGGAGTCAACATTATACATATATACGTTATTCCACGTCGACACCATGGCATTTCGCTTTGAGATATGCACTCGGTCCCCATATCCATCAGAACCACATTCATTCGGCTTGTCAAGCACTAATGATTCTTCCCAGTAGCCATTGTTATAAATAAATATATTGGATTTATTGCCAGCCCCTCCGATAAGAAGGATATCCTCGTATAAAGCAATATTAGGTCCAAAACCTTGATCGAATTCGGAAGAGTTCAACAGTTGAAGCATCTCAAAAGGTTTGGAGGAATTTGGTCGATGGTAGAGTAAAACGTCATAAAGAGTAGTCAGTCCGACTGCTCGATATGGGTTCCAGCAGCCGTTGTAATAAATTTCATGTGCCATATTGTTGTAAAACGCAGCAACTGCAAGATGACTTCCTGACAACGCCAACCTCCCGACATAGGGTACAAACGAATTAAGTTGTAACTCTAAAGGATCTTGGGGTGATGTAACAGTCTCTGAGGTCTGATCATATTGAAAGAGATGAACACGAAAGTCTGATACTGTCGCCGCAATGGTATTACCACTTAGAACAACCTGTGAAGTGTTCGCGGGTGCTCCAAATGTTGTCGTTTGCTTCCAAACAGATCCCTCCCGACGAAATACAAAAATTGTCTCATCACCAGGGGCGTAGACAATTGCTAGGTCGTCATCAATGTCGAGAGAATGACCGAATCGTCTGCCCAGCCTTCCACCATCACCTGGGGCTATTGAGCCAAACACATTTTTCCATTCTTTGATTTGTTCACTGTATTCATAAACAAAGACTGAGCCTGTACCATTAGCTATAAAAGGTACCCCCACCGTAACTGTATTCCTTGACATTGCCACCGAGTATGTGTCATCCCAAGCAGTGTCATCCCAATAAACATATGATGCTAAGTCTGTATCATTTCCACTTGAAAGATGTTCCACGAAGTGATACATCCGATCCCAATTGCCATATTTCGTCAGCCCATAGAAAATCACATACAGATAACTGATGCCACCTTCTAAATGGATATCGACCACAACAGCATGCTCGCCATCAATTGCACAGACCGGGTTAGTTAAATTGAAGAATGTGAAGTCGAGTTCTCTTGCATTTACTGACTGCTGCTCAACGCACGCCGAAGGTCGGGAGGACGGGGAGTGGCTGGAGGATGGCGCAAGACTAATAGATGGAGCTGTTGTTGTTTCGTTTGCGATGAGGAAAATGGCTTCATTTGTGTTTCTGGACGAATTGCGCTGGGATATACTAATTCCTAAAGCCGTAGCGATGACAAGTAATGCCACAAAGAATATAACAGCGTAGGTACGTTTTCTTTTCCACCAGGGAGGGATCAGTTCAGCAACAGCAAACACTTTGTCACCTTCCTCCTCGACAAGAAAGGCCTCAGGAATCAATGAAAAAGAGGCATCGTGCTCGAGAAGTGTTGTTGGAGCGATGTCAGTGTTTCCAAGACTGCTAACTGCTGTGTGACTTTGAGCCTCAATGTCTAAATTAAACTCGGTTGATGTTTCGGTTCGTGCAGGCTCATTAGCTTCACCTTCGTCAATGAATTCGACTTCTCTTGCAATGAGTCGAAGATTTTCTGTTTCCCTGGAGGGATCTAATTGACTGTGAAGGTTAGTTCTTTGAGTCACGGGTGATGTGTCTCTTTCAGCGGATGAAGAAGCATGTGTTGCTAATTTCTTCTTCGCTGTTATGGTGTTCCCTCCCCCATCAGTCACGGGACCTGGCGATGGGTCAGGGGGTATTTGTTCCAAAAGGAATCCCTTTAATTTTGATTTGTTTGTATTATTGTAACCTGCGGAAGCCATTCCGTCATTATCAATTCCTGGAACTGGTGCCCGATCAGGAGGCATGTGCTCCAACTGGAATCTCTTGAGTTTTTGTTTGGCTGCTTCATTGTGATCTACTGAAGCAATGTCGTTGCGATCTTCTAATCCAGGATCCGGTGATGGGTCAGGAGGCATTTGCTCCAGATCAAATGGTTTTAATTTGGTTTTAGCTTCATCATTATGATTTACTGAAGCAACGGCGCTACATGGGTTCGCCTCTGTCGGCTTCGCAAAAGTACCACCATTTGTCTTTTCCTTGATAGTATCAAGGTCTTGAAAATTAGGGAATGGCAAAAGACAGTCAGAACTGTCGGGCATCGACTCAATTGAATTTGTATTAGCGTATTCGTCTGCAGTTTCTAATGATGTTTCGTCTTGCGTTTCCATCATATTGCGAGCCTCCACCTCGTCTTCTTTCGAGCGAGACCACGCATCAGTGAATTTAGGAACATTATTGAGGCATTGAAGAATCGGTTGATGTCGATCACGTAGGATGTCAATGTTAATCGCATCATTCGAAGGGCCGCCGCTGAATTCATACTCCACAGGGAATTGCGCATTAATAACTGCCGAGTTTGAGTCCATGTCGGTTTCTGGATCAGGCCTTGCGGCTCGGTTGTCTAGAGACTTATCAATTTCATTTTCCGAGCTCCATTGGGACGAAAACGGATTGCCACTGGTACAACGATCCGTGTCCTTGTCTTTAGATTGGTCCTGCATCGTAATAATGTTTTATCTTAAAGAAGTGTACTCTGGAGCGAAACACTTATGAGCGTAAAGTGCAGGTGAAGTGCCCCTCAATTCGTCCATTCTTGCATTCTTCGCCATCCTAAACACGCTTTATACCAGTTGTGGCACAACATAGCAGAGTTTGGCAGCATTCAAATAACCTCATACGACGCACACAACAAATATCGCTTGCACGACCGAATAAGGTGTCCGAGATTTCGCAATTTGTCAAGTAAATTTGTTGTCCGACGAATCAGCAGCTAAGACTGCGCGACGGTCGCAAATATTGATTCACGGTGTGTCCGAGATTCTTGTTATTTGTGACGTCGACCAAGCCCAAAAACGTTGAATTTTCACTCGCGGTGTTTCACTACTTGCTCACCTACGTCTAGCACAGAGCCCACTTCTGTGTTCCATTTTCACGCGATTGGTTTTTCGCGACTTGAATATCTACCAGAGGGCCACTTTATGGGTGTGAAAGTGAGCGCATGGGCCTTGTCTATTTTTTATACTCAATTATTATTGCATTGATGGAACAAGGTGCGAGTATTTGGGCCAAATACCACCTACTCCAGCGGATTCTCTTCCTACTGACAAGCTTCTCTTTCCTTCTCCAGCTGTACAGTTAGGAGACGTATTGGATTTTGGAAGGATTAGGGATGCAGTGTCGTTTAATGATCACCAACCGCCTGTTAACATAATGCTTTCATGATTAGAACGATAAATTACTGTCATTATGGTATTCTAACGTAAATTATTTTTGACCAATCATTCTTAGAACTAATGTGTATTTATTTTTGTGGAAGCACTGCTAAGAAGAAAGAATTCGGTCTTGTTCATAGAAGTCAGATTATCTTAATCATCACAGACAATGTTCATTTTCATTGTGAAGTCAAATTGATCTGTTGATAATTTGTAGCGACAACTGGCTGCTGGGACATCATTTGCTAAAGTTGTACCTATTCTTACATTATGTTACATTTATGATGAACCAATGAAACATTTCAACGATTGGTTATTGTTATAGTTTTTTAATGTCTATTCATCTCACGTAGTGCAGTCGGGCTCTGAATGTGAAGAATCAAACGGTGAATTTGTTTGGTGCGTTTGTTGTAGATTTCTCTCCTAAGGTGTTCCCAGCATCTTTGAAATACTTCTCTATGAGCAGTTTCTTGAGGTTGCATGTCACCAAACATTCGAATGAATAACCTTGCCCGATATGGGATATCCTCTTGACAACTACCACATTGGTCATTTGAATGGTCTCTATTATACATGCTTTGTGCCAATGTCTGAGCATGACTCAAAAGTTGCTGAAATACTGAAGTAACTGGTATGAAGCATCCTAAATGACAATCATCTTGGAAAAAGGCATTGATATTACTTCCAACCCATCTTGCATGATTATTGTGACCCAACACAGAAACATTACCTTCTGGGTGACCAGCTGCTGACTGCAGTACACCAACAAGGCCAGACTCATGCTCAGGGCTTTGGATCCCCATGCAAGGTGCATTCAAGAATCCACCAAATATTGTGGATGACCCAATGGACATCGAATGAGATTCTTGGCTTAGGTTTAGGGTTGCACGAGAACTTGGGTTTGTTATTGGTGCTGGAGAATGTGAGTGGCACGACTGATTTGATGCATGGGTGCCATTTTGAATAGTGGCCAATATGTTTTCCTTGCTCTCATACTCAGATTCACATGTTGATGAATTTGCCAACCTTGTCAGCATGCACAGAAGAAAGGGGAATCACTATTACAGTTCGAAGTGCCCTTGATACTAGAGTACACCGTAATCGGTTTAGTCATTTGAAAAAAATTTGGTTAAGCCTTCCCAGATTTTACTGTTAGTGTACTAACAAAATAAAAAATATTGTATAACTCAGTCAATATTATGAATTTTTACCTCATACTTAGTGAATATTGTGGGGGAGATCGATTCAAATATGGAACAAAAAGAGGTGGTATTCCATCAGCTCTTGTTGGAAAATGCAACGTGCACTCAATCACTCACAATCACAATTATAAGTTCCATCATTGACATCAATCATGACAACCATGTCTAATCAAGCCCACTATGTTGCTGCCGCTGCCCAATAATAGTCTGAACTTTGCAGAGACAGCCATTGTATTGCAGAGGCTTATGCCTCTGAATCTTTAGTGGGCATATGGTACTAGCAACTTTTTTACTACTCATTTGTTAGTAGATATATTTTTAGTCTCATAAACAATATCACTAACAAGCTACTAGATGAATAAAAGTTCAGGTTGGCCTCGACTGAGGCTGGATAGTCTGACATCCACGATTAGCCATATCATGGTCAATACTAGGAGTTTGACATAGGCCAAGAATCAGCTTCTTTTGTACCCCTTGGTACAAAAATTAAAAGGATCATTCTCAGGACTCAGGACTCCCCAGGAAGAGAGTCTACTGCCCCTGATCCAAAAGACAAGGACCCCCCAATGCAGGAGTCTACTGCCCTACTCCCAATGTCATGAACTCCCCAACACAGAAGTCCATAGCCACAAATGGAACACCCTTGAGAGGGTATAAACATACCAGCATTGTGTAGGTTCTACACAATGTTCACTTTCATCGCAATAGATGAAATTGCAGTTCCACTGTCCTTCCATCCTCACAACTGCAACAAAATAAGCTCATAAAATAAAATATTCGATACCTGTCAAACATACCTATAATTTTTTGCTAAATATTTTTTGCAACGACCAGATAAGGTCAGAGTTATGTCACAAGTGACATGCCAGATCTGTCAGGGATGATGAGAGCTGTCCAAATCCAAGCTAAAAATGAGTTACAGAAATCTAATGGGACAGGTAATATTTTAGAGGCAGACCCCTGACTAACCGTTACCGTGTACTCTAATAGTACCAGTCTAAAATTATTATTAGTCCCAAAAATGTCCATAAAATTGCCCAACTTTGCCACATTGTTGTGTCCATTACATTAGGATCCAACAACCGGGTGACACAGCAGAATCCTTCTACATGCTCTCATGAGCTTAAGTCCAAGTTGTGAGGTCCTTCAACCCATCAGAAGTTCCCAACATAGCGACAATACAATCATCAAATTTTTAATTTGTAGTTCAATCATAGATTTTGGTATGTATTTTATGTAGAACAAAATGTCAGCAAAAAATCCATTGTCATGTAGAAATTGGCAAAATTACGAAGGACTAAGTACAAAATCTTAATTTGTGGTTCAGTGATTTCATAACAGTTTTAGATCTGGTACTTTTGGAGTGATCTCCTCAAATATCAAATAGTATCAAATATCAAATAATTCACAAGCTTAGAACATGGTTGGCCAACAATCATTATGCTGATCACGAGGTCACAGAACTCATGCCATCTGCAAGCATGAAGTATGGTAGATCGAGACACCACGGAGTTCTCATATTTTTTGCGCATTTCGTGGAGAGGAGGGTGGGGGGGAGCACTCCCAAAACGATTGAATTCCTACAGTGGGAGTATCTACGTGTTTTTCACTACCAGGCTACGAGTTGTCACCAACTAAGAAATTTGACTCGTTGGTCACAATTTTGTGATCGATCAAAATTGACGATTGTTGACCTATCAGTCTCAAACTCGAGAAGGTCGTCAAAACCACAAGAATTTGTCGACAAATTTGATTATCTCGGACACTCTAATACGATCGATCCAAGAGAGAAGAGTTCATAAGCAGCACATGCAATGACCTTTTAGGTAATTCCTGTTTTTCTCAGGAGGATACCTTTGTTTGTTATATCATTTTGGGGGCCTAACAAAATAAATCGTACTCAATCTCGGGTACGATACACGTGTCGATTGTTTTAGCGATGAAGTACCAGGTAGTGGTCAGTGGTGGAAACTCATAGTCCAAGATGTACTTATTCCTGTCTCTATTTCTACAACCTATGAGGACACCTATGAGCCAAGTCATGCTAGCACAATTACTAGTAAAAATCTACAATGAAGCATGCAAACACATTACTTTCTTGACCTCAGCACCCTCCGTGGAGTGTCTCTCCCAGTCCTGGTCCTTTTCCTCAAATCCCTCTGTACCGTCCTACTGCGTGCTGACCTTGCTTCATCCATCCTCCTCTTCTCACGCTCTCTAACCGATGCCCTACACCGTTCTTCCTCGGGGGTACTCACACTTTCTGTACTTCCACTCTGCACCTGCCGCTCCATCCTCTTCCTCTGTCTGTCCTATTCACGGATCTGCTCCTGCTGTCGTGTCATGGTGTACTTCCTCAAGTCATCAGGCAATATGAAGCTGTTGCGTTTCATTAAGTTGCATCCTATATACTCATTGTGTGACGAGAGGTGCTCATCGATGCAAGAGTAAGGCCTCCGAGCAATACCATCACTCCTATCGACCTGGCACAAAGGCATGCCATATACACGACACTTCCACTGTGTATTGATTGTCTTCTGCGTGTACTGGCAGCAAATGAAGCAACTCTGCTGCCTGACCCTAACCTTTGCATCTTCTTTCCCATTGATTCTTGGGTAAACAATAGAGCCGTCTTTGCTGGTGATGCGTACAACAGGCTTCATTATACCGCCAGAAGAAGCAGTCCGTGAGATAGGCTGATTAGTAGAGCGATACCTCAAGCGACCATCTGACAATGGCCTTCCAATCAAATTGGTCATTGTCCTAACGTTGAAGTCATCAATGAAATCCTCATCCATGTAATCGAAGAAGTCTCCGGTGAATTCAAGATCCCGTACATGCCCATAATGCTTCCTCCTATCCCACCAAAGCAAATCAATGACAGCCATGCCAAGAAATGTGGTGAGTAGGTGGAACTAACAGTTCTTCGTTAGCCAACATTTCTCGAGTGCCAATGCATTTTGGCGGGATTTGTTGTGCTCATCAATTAATGGGAGAATAGAGCATGTGGGCTACGGCGACCTAAGCCGGAAGTAGGTGAAACGTTGTTCTAGATAAGGAAGTAGAAAAGAGGTATTCCAGTTGATTGGAAATTATTTTTATGAGCTATTTAATTGGGTGAGAATGAGGACTGTAAACTATCAGTCCTCATGCTTTTAACATGAAATTTTCATGGTAAATCGATTTGTGTCACAATTGACTACTTGTGAAGTTTTAACTGTGAAAACTTATCTGTAACATCAAGTGTTTTTATGGAGAAAGACTTGTTGTGGTGTGAAGTATGTGAAGTGTTTTTCTGTGAAAAACGATTCATGTCTTGTCGAGACATCACTTTTTGTGAAGTGAAGTGTTTATACTTCCTTTGTTGTGGAAGTTTCTTGATTTGGGCTCATTAGGTCCTGTTTTTGGGTCTAAAGGCCTGGGGAGCTACTTTGGCTCATGTCACTCGCCCCCACGAATGGAGCGATAAGGTAAGGTGTCAATGCACACAAAAATATAAAACCTCCTGAGGAAAAAAATAACCTCTGGTAGGAAAAAAAGATGGTGTAGCATGTGACGAAGCGTAAGTGTTATGTGGAGAGAGGGGATAATATACAGAGGTTATTTTATTCAAAATATGGTGTAACTCTCTTCATGTTTAATCTCTCAGATTTAGTTCTGCGTTGAACCCTTATGGTGCCATTTGTATGAACTGACGTGATGGTCCAAGGATCACTTTCATACAGGCTTTCTGTTTTGCGGGGGATACCATCTTTTCGCAGCAGTACTTTGTCACCGGGCTGGTAGTCCCAGTCTATGAGGGAGGTGTTTTCCCGTCTTGTGTTTTTTTCTGTTTGTTTTTGTCTGTATTCCCCTATTTTTGACCAGTCAGCGATGTAGGGGACGTCAAACAACATGTCCCTTCCAAAAATAGTTGCTCCTGGTGAGGTTTTTTAGTACTGTGTGATAGGTAGAGTGAACGGCCCATGTGGCGTTTGTAAGGAAGTCAGCAATGTCACTCTCGGTGACGGTATCGGCCATATCTAAGTCAGCTGTGCGGAGCCTCGCCATGATTGTTTGATGCACCCGCTCGAGTATTGCGTTCGCTTGAGGGTTTCTGACACTGGTCGGCTTACGCTTCAGACCATATGAATCACAGAGGGTCTCGAAGTGAAGTTTAAATTCACTTCCGTTGTCGTAGATAATGTATTGACTACGTGGGTAATGGCTAAACCAGGTCCTATTTATTATATTACCTACTGTTGCTGACGTCTTGTCAAAGTAGGGTTGTTTAGTTTGGACATGTGTGTCTTTGCTCCTTTTCCCCTATGTACCCGTGGGAATATCAAGTTCCTGGAGCTGTGATAGCGGCAACTCTACAATTTTGAACCAGCATGTTGCGCGATCGATCATTGTGATGCACATGAACTCAATTTGTGTCTTGTCCTTGCCCTTGAGGGTGTACGGTCCTATGAGGTCCACACATAATGCCTCCCATGGGTTGGTGATTGCAAGTTTTGTAGGCAGTTTCCTGTATTTTAATTGCCTGCGCTTGTTCACCTGGAAACTGTGACACTTTTTGACATGTGATTGGAATTTCGTTCTTAGACCTTTCCAATACATCGAAAGACGAAGAGTTTCTTTGAGATGTTTGGTCCCAGGGTGCTGTAGGTAGTGGTGGAACCACGCTACGGCACTGTGTTGGAGGCATTTTGGAATAACCATTTTGCCGTCCTTACAGAGTACGTTAATATTCTCAACAAAGTGAGTAGAGTAGCCTTTGTTTAGAGGCTTTTGTCTTCTTGTTGTGTCTCTGCTTTCTCTCTAGTTGTGAGTGGATAACTGGAGTCCTCTTCATTTCGATTAGCAAACACCTGGTTCATGGATTCCTTGGTGGTTGCGAGGGATGATTTTGGTTGTGCCGTGTTATGATAACACCAGCATTGTGCGAAAGTCATCCAGGTTGACCTGTCATTTGCAACGGGTCCATAGTCCAGTCATGAGATGGCATCCGCAACTGTATTGTAGATTCCCTTGATGTACACGACGGTGGGGCCATACTCTTCTAAGAGTAATCTCCAGCGGTACACTCAATCAGAGGTCAGACCTAGAGCATCCTGCATTAGATTTTTGTGGTCAGTGTAGACCGTAATTTGTTGTCCCCAAAGCATGCATTTGAAGTCTTTCAGTGTTTCTACTATGGCCAGTAGTTCTTGTTCGGTCACGCTATATTTTTGCTGTGCCTGACTCAGTTTTCAATGCCAGTGGCCTGTTGTTTTGAGTAATTACGGCACCCAATTGAAATTTGGAGCTATCCGTATAGATCTCAAATCCCTGTGAGTAGTCAGGGTAGGCCAAGGTAACATCGCGAGCGATAGTTGCCTTTACAGTGTTGAATGCTTGCTGGTGGATGTTGTCCCAATGCCACGGCTTTTTCTTGACTTTATTAGCCTTTGTGACTTTAGTATGTCTACACTCTCCAACTAAGTTGGTCAATGGTGCAAGTATTTCACTGTGTCTTGCCCAAATGTCTCTGTAGTACTGGACCATGCCCAGAAACCTACGGAGTTGTTTAACATTTTGTGGCGGTGTTAATGCGAGGATTGCCTGTACCTTCTTTGGTTGTGGCTTTATACCATCTCTGGATAACACATATCCTAGGTATTCTGTCTCCACGGCACAGAAAGATGACTTGCCTGCATTCACTGTCAAGCCTGTGTCTCGCAACCTGATGAAAACCCGCCTTAGTTTACTGAGATGGTCTTCCAGGCTACCCTTGCTGATGCATAATATGTCATCAAGATAAGTTCGGATGAATTCAAGGGTTGCCATTAGCTCAGACATCTTAGCTTGGAAGATGTTGGGAGAACATGCATCACCCATTGGTAACCGTAGGTAAGAGTACATATCCCACGGAAAAATAATGGTGCATATTTTGGACGCATCTGGATCCAATCTAATGGTATAATAGCCCATATTGAGATCAAGGGCTGTGGCATATGTAAAGCCTTCTAGGAATAGGAAACAGTTTTCTCACTACCCATTTATTTACTTCCCTAAAATCACTGACAACCCATACGGTGTTGTCCTTCTTTGGTATAATGAATGTGGGCGATGCTCATTCAGAATCATCTTGCCATTTGAGTACCCCTAAGTCACATAGCCTCCGTACTTCCATTTTGGTGATTTCTACGTGCTTCTTGGGTATGGGAAAAGGCCAGCCATGATATGGCTGTGCTCCTTCCTTCAACTGGAGGGAGACCGGCTTACAATCCCAGTCACCTAGTTTCCCGCTAAATAGCTCCTCAAATTCTTGTAGGAGCTCCAGTAACTTTGTTTGTTCTGGGACACTTAGGTGTGTACAGTTGTCCTTGACAATTGCCCTGAGATCCGCTTTTTCATATTTAGCATCTAGTATGTGTATGAGGCGTTTTGTTGCCTCGAGCGTACTTTGGGGTTCTTTGGACATGTCTTGGTAGATGCTATTATTCATAGTCCAAGCCCGTTCTACTGTCGCTCTTGTTTTTAGTTTATTGATGTCTCTCATTGGCAGTGAGATGTCATCTACTGTGATTTCTTTTGTCCGAAAGTCTAGGACAATTCCTAACTCTTTCAACATATTACTACCAAGAATGGGGTCAAACCCTGGTTTGGTTGTGCTATCCTCTTTGTATTCCACCACATCAGGTTGTAGAAAATACTCCTTGCTACTGGAGTATTCAAAGAATTTAACTATGATCTTCCCCCGTCCAGTTGTCTGGAAGCTCCCATTTGATGTATGCCAAGACTTTGGCACCTGACTAGTCAGGTAGGGAAAGGGTTTGTCTTTTCCTTTTGGTAGGAAAATAAGGTCTCCACCAGACCCAGAGTCCAGTAGGACTTTGATTTTGTAACTGGGGCAACTCCTCAGAGGTTGTTTGCATGCTCTGGAGGACTGACTTTCATTCGCTGGTTCCATGATGGCTATTAGTGCCGTAACACCAAGGCGGTCCTTGGTGTGGGATGCAACCTCTTGTTTTGGTTGCTTGAGACTATGGTTTGCACTAGTAGTCTTAATACTATCCTCAGTGGCTTTTGTTTTACTACTGACATTGTTTTTGTCGTAAGATTTTTTTGAAATAGTTGAGGTCGTAGTCTCTAAATTGTCTCGAATTTTTAATTCAGACTTTTTTGTTTTGGAACAAGATTATTTTGACATCTTCTCTTTGGTGACAGTCAATTTATTTTTTTTACTTTTATTAGTTTGGATAGCTTTACTGGGACTGGGGGTAGCATAACTTTCAATTGCAGTATTTAGTTTACGTTTCTTACAAGTATGCAATTCCCCAGTGCTATCCGACCCGTGCCTTCAAGAAATTTCGACGGAGTCGCTGTCGCTTTCCGAGTCATTGGTGCGGCGTTTCTTGCGCTTGCCAGACTTCTTGCGTAGTGCTTTCTTCAACTCCGCCCGGACTATCTGGGCAAAGTTGGCACCCTCTGGCTTCCTTTCTTTTGAATTGGGCTTACCTGCGCCCCCATTCTTCTTGATTGGAGTACTGTCTTTGTTATAACGGCGGCAGTCATGGGTGATGTGACTTTTGTGCAGCCCCCCATGCTTCTTGCATAGCACACAGTGCTTGTCAGTCCAGCCCACCTTCTTGGGCTTCTTGGGGATGCGAGAGTCAATCAGCTCCATCTTGCGCTTTTGATCTGCCCCCTTTGCTTTGGTCTTGCTGGAAGGCTTCGAATCGAGTTCCGCATTGTTCTCGATGTTCTCTAGGACCAAAAGAAGGGCCCTAGTACTGACCAGAGTGGTATTCTCTGTCAAGTCGTATTGGGTCTGCCACTTGGCCGGACACATGCGCAACAAGTGAGTTGTGAGGTCGGCATCATCCGAGGGCAATACTCTCTTAGTAGCTTGATTTGCCTTTGGGCTGTAATACAGGCATGGCAGTGTCTCTAGGTAGCTATTAAGCTGTTCCAACCAGATGAAAAACTGACGTATCGAAACCCTGTTGGGCTTCTTCAACGTGTTTGTTATGTAGTACTTGAGGGCCTCACCCGCGTCATGATGGAACACCTGCAACAGGTGGAACATGACGCACTCGTGAAACGAGTCCCAAGTCTTCGTGGGAGTCTCTGTGTGTGGTACTCCCTTTATGTCTTCCCAAGGAGCGTGAGTCACTTGGGCCTTTATGATCTTTTCTCAGGGCTGTTGGGCCTCGTGGGAGAGGAGGTTTCCGTACAGCTCGAAGGGCTTTACTCCTGCCGTTGTGATGGCAAGCTTCGCAGCTTCTAGAGCCTTTAGGGCCTTGTCATAGATGGCCTTTTCTTCCGCTAGGGCAGGCAATACAGCCTCGGTGGTTGTACCGGGTGCATCTCCTTTATTGCCCTTCTTCTTTTTCTTGGAGTTGCGCAATTGCGCGTACTCCCCCTTCGCGATCTCAGCATCAAGCTTAGCTGTCTCAACAGCCCTCTCTGCCTCGGTGAAGCTCGTGTCAAGCCCCATTTGCTTGCACGCGTGAATCGCGGAGCGTACATGCAGTAAGAACTGCTTGGGAGTCCCTGACGCCCATACTGCCACCTCTAACTCATTCCCCGTGTTAGGAAGAGTCAACTTGAAGTAGGTGGTCTTTTTTGCTTTCTCGAGGGCATCCTGCACAGGATCCTGCTCGGGAATGTAGCGTACGGGGGATTCTTTCCTCCAACGCCACGTTCACATTCTACCCACTTGGGTCCTTCAGGAAATGCCTTCACGGAGGACATGGCTGTAGTTTCTCTCCTAGACTAGTCCCTAAAAAAAGGTTTCTTGTAAGAACTCCTTGGAGGGCTGAGGAAGAAGTCGTTCGCACGGTGGTGCACGATGAACGTAGTACTCTGCGTGGTAAAAATTGTTTTTCTCGACCGTCTGTGGGTTGTTGGGAGAGCCTTCTTTGTGTGGTAGTCCGATGAACTTACCGAGTTCAGCTATCGTGCGATTGTGACCTAAGCCGGAAGTAGGTGAAACGTAGTTCTAGATAAGGAAGTAGAAAAGAGGTATTCCAGTTGATTGGATATTATTTTTATGAGCTATTTAATTGGGTGAGAATGAGGACTGTAAACTATCAGTCCTCATGCTTTTAACATGAAATTTTCATGGTAAATCGATTTGTGTCACAATTGACTACTTGTGAAGTTTTAACTGTGAAAACTTATCTGTAACATCAAGTGTTTTTATGGAGAAAGACTTGTTGTGGTGTGAAGTACTTTCTTGGGAAGTACTTCTTGTGATGTGAAGTGTTTTTCTGTGAAAAACGATTCATGTCTTGTCGAGACATCACTTTTTGTGAAGTGAAGTGTTTATACTTCCTTTGTTGTGGAAGTTTCTTGATTTGGGCTCATTAGGTCCTGTTTTTGGGTCTAAAGGCCTGGGGAGCTACTTTGGCTCATGTCATACGGTTGGGCGAGGAAGTTCCTTCTCTTGGACGTTGCCAAAGTCATCTTCGTAGCATGAGAGATAGGGCTCCTCATGCATCACCGTCTTGCCACATGAATTGATCATGTATGCTACGCCTTTGTGAGACCAGGCATATGCCATTGCTATTAACTCCATCCCGGCAATTGTCGTCTGCATAACAACCCAATGTCCCGCTGGTTTTGATCCATGCCTTGCAAGAAGTACTTTGTGCAGCACCTGCATTGGGAAGTAGTTCACATTCTGCTTGATGATGAATGTCAAATAGACATTGAACCTCTTCTTCAATTCTAAACAGCTTTCATCCAAGCCAAACCATGCATCACCCCCAACCCATCCACCTTCAACGACTTTGCTCTCCTCGCATGATGCAATACTTCTGCACAGTGATAACTAATCTCCTCCTTCTTTGGTAGATGCAAAATCTCAGGTGGCAGGCTGTACTTCTTCTTCCACTGCTCGTTGGAGGAGTCAACCAAATCATGGTGAACAAAATACCAGTTGTGCACTCAACTGCATTTCTGATCATTGTGCCCAAAGGAACAGGCTTCCTTCGCTCGTGAGAGATATGTGGAAGGCCACCTCTCTTGCTTGTCTTGGGTCTCCATTCTGACATGCTTTCGTCTAATATGAGATAAATGACATGAATTGATTTTGTTCTTAAGCTGTTGTATTGCTTAACGAAGGGAGCAAGGAAATCGAAAGGAAGTTCTACACTATTCACATCCCAGTACTTCTTCTCCACCCAGAGATAAGGAAACCCATAAATGAAGGCTTTGACATTGTCCTACGGGATGTATTGCCCATAATTCGGGTGATCTTTCATACCGGAAGAATTACCTCGTTGCCACAACCCAGTGATTCCCTTGTGTACCTCCAAGACTGAAGTTATCAACAGTGTCATGCAGATCTTGACCAAAGCATCAGGATCGTTTGATTCTGGGCGGTGGAATTTAATACTGACGGCTGCCACTCGATCCTTCTATTTATTTGGTACATCTGGATTTGTCAAAAGATGTGACAAGTACTTGTCCAACACTGCTGCCTTGCCTTTTAGAAATGGATAGAAGTTCTCAAATAAGACCGAATTATAATCAACATTGTTGGGATTCTTATCCCATGGAATGTCATCCAAAAAAGAAGAGTCATCCGAAGGCGTCTTGTCTTCGGCAGCTGAACCTTCCGCCATTGCATCCTCCATGGGGCAGACAGTGATTTGCTCTTTCTCAGACAAAATTTTCCAAACAACCTTCTCTTCATCACCTTCACCATGTCTTAACTCAAAATTGCTTGCAGCTGCTTGCAAATCTGTTTCCAACTCAGAGAAAGATTTATACGACTCTCCGATGCAGTCATGAGACTTCTTTGAAGCAGGCTTCTCTGCCACAACCTCGCACTCTTCAACCATTGCATCATGTCGAGGATCATAAGGTGGTTCTTCCTCTCCCTTCGCCAAGACAGTGATGTCCTTTCAAACTACAAGAATCTCATTGCAGTCACTGGGTAGAAGATCCAGTTTGACTTTGTAGAGCTTGCTGTTTGGAGGTTTCCCAGCAACTGTTCCGTAGAATCGGAATTTGTCTGACTGGTAGAATTGGATGACTTCATACCCGGGGGAGTCCACATCAAGTCTATACTTGACGATCTTCCTCTCCACAAATACTCTCTTTCTGGTAGCAATGGTTTGTTTCTTTGGTGCTGCACAACTTGGCTGCCTCTGCGTCATGTTGGATCCACTCTCCTTCTGCCCAGAGTACTTTGTCTTCCTTGCAGATGTAATGACAGCGACACTGCCTGTCTCTGAAGGGTGGGGCTCAGACACAGCCATGGAGGCAGACTGGCCTTCATTCTCAGCCTCTGACTCAAATGGATCAGATGGAGGGAAGTACAGAGGTGAGGAGTTGGGGTGTTCTTCCTTATCTCCCACAGCTACATCTGTTGGGATGGCTTCTGGGTTTGTTTGTGGCTGTGTCGTTTGTGGCTGTGTCGTTTGTGGCTGTGCAGTGATGACAGGGCGCCCTGTGGCTGGGTCGCATGTGATTGGCTTTGGCATGACTGGGAGAATGGCTGTAGTTTGATTGTCGACTATGGATTGCCCATAATGGTTTTCTACAAATTGTCAAATTGTCGAAGGCAGCTATGTGTCGGTAGCTACCAAAAACGTGTCAAGATGCACCACTCACAAGCACGAAATCAATGGAGATAACTGTGGTAGGGGAAGGGACAATGTCTGGAGTTGCTCACGCAATGATATGTTGTGTATTGATTGTTGATCATCAATGGTGAAGATTTATTGTCAAGAGCGATTTCACACGTCTCCACAGTAAATAATGAATTCTGATTGCAGTCATGAGTCCGTTTTTTTAATCTTTACTTTATACAATAGGAACTCGTACCAAAGATACGTAAGATCTTTCCAATTGATGTCATTGATAGCTACCAATGACTGCAATTACAGCAACATTCTGGTGGGGCTGTGCGTCAGGACCATGAACGGTTGACGACCAATTCCCACTCATCAGATAGAGACTATGACCATGGGAAACATACTTAATCCTTGAACACGACAACAGTATGCTGGGCTATGGATGGGACTATGGATGAAGGTACTCTCATAGTCTCCACTGCTGACCACTAGTGCCAAGAATAGTCCCATGTACCATAGTTCCAAATTGTTCAATCTACATTAGAATGTCCCTTAATCAGCCCGACTTTGTACGCTTATTGCGGCGCTTCAAAGCAAATCCAGCCCAAGAATCAATTAACAGTATTCTTAAGGACCCTCTGAGAGCTTAAGTCTAGCTCGCCAGGGCCAAAAAACCAATCATTAATAGTCATCATATCTGTCTCCAATAACAGCATTGGCACCCCTAATGCAGCAAAATGATACCCCGTAGAACGTGGTACAAATTCTACACAAAAATTATGTGCCTTCACCCTCCATGCAGTATCCTGCATAAGTTAACAAACATGGTGTCGTTTCATCATGTTTTCATCTCTTTCAGTTCAAACTGATGCATCAGCTGAATTTCTTGCAAAAAGTTGGCCCTAGAAACCACTATAACACCTACGATCGTTCCGATCATCCATCTAGAGCAGCCATCTTGTTGTCTACCACAGCCTTATAGTCTTCAATCAAGAAGATACACATATATTGTACTATCGGAAAGCCATCAGACAACGACCAAATATCTTTCTCAATTCCTATGCAGATTGGGCCCGTTCGTACTGCTGCACATTCCCTCCCACTCCAAAGATTTATATGCGGTGTCGGGATATTGTGTCTGTTTGTGCATTCAAACATACCCTCCCTTTGAAACCACAAGTGTGGAATCCCATTACTGAAGAGTTATGTGTCAAGAGAGCACGGTTTAATGCTATTGTCTTAATTTATGCAAGATTCTGCATATGTTGTAAAAACAACTTGTGCAGACTCTTGCATAAGTTAAGACGATTTAGGCCAAATTGGCGCAGGAAGGTAAATTCTTGATGCTACTCATAGAATCAGGTGTTTTCTACATATGAATCAGTAGATAGGCTGATAATGCGATGGAATAATCGTAATGCGACAAAATAATTTTTGACTGGTAGCTTTCTCCATCTTAAACCTAATAGTCAACTTTTTCACTGTTAGCTGTTCGATTCCTACGTGACTCCTGTAGAAGTCCAACAAATCTTATTTGCCCCCCAGAGGTAATTTTGGCATTAGTCATTAGTACCAAAAAAATACTTAAGCCTCGTTCATGTCAATTCAGGTGAAAGCTAGGCAAATCTAATAATTTCAAAAAGGTGTACCAGACATTCGACTCTTAGGAATTAGTATTTGTATAACAGACCGTTAGAAAAACTGGTAATTATCATTTTTCTGCGGTGATATTTAGAAGGAACTGGTATATTATTGTCGGTGTACAATACAATGCTATCAGTATGATGTAATGAGTAATAAAATTTATGTGTTTGTGTCAGTTAGCACCCAGGTAGGAGGTTGGGGTTCAGGAAACACCAGGAAAATGGATTATTCTCCAAAAGATATCTATTTTCCCTCATGCCTAAAAGCAAGAACTAATAAGTCGGAAATGTACAATACTGTTCCTATGGTAAGGTATCATACCGTACGTAGCATACAATTTAATAATATTTATTATGCAGGACTAATAGATGATGCCCGAACAAGAATTGATACCATCTATAGAGCTAATGTAGGAAACTAAGCAAAAATCGAACTTAGAATATTTGAATCTAAACAGATTATGTTAGAGAATGCTGAAATAGATTCTCAAAATTTGTTCGATCTAGAGTGGGCGATTTAGAAAAAAGAAATGGCTAGAGAAGCAATAATGATCTTGCTTATAAAATCTACTTCATACTTAAAACATCTAGGATCTTCGATTATACCTAAACTATGTTTTCAGGTCCTAGACTATAGTTCGTTTAGATCTATTATCAGAAAAGAGTCAATCTTATCTTGATAATTTCTTCTCAAGAAAGTCTCCAACTCACTCAAAGGCTTAAATAATGTATATACCTATTAGTGTCGGCAAATTAATTGGGGATTGGTTTTCTTTTGGATAATTGGTTTCTTTTGGTTTTTACAAAGTTTTGTACTATTCCTCCGCTGAAATGGAGATTAGTTTTCTTTTAGGAGATTGGCTTTTCCGTGTACCATCAAAGGTCATTTATAAATCAGTCCTGTGCACGGATCGCCAAGGTCACTGCAACATTAGAATTGTTATTAGAACTACAAGAGAGTAATGTAGTACATATCTATGATATATGGTATGGTAGGTACTGTTAGCACAGAATAAAGAATGCACGAATGAGTTCTTTCCAATCATATTAGAGTGTACGTATGATACTTTACATGTTGGGCTGTCTATGGGTGAGATTAATTACTCCTATTTCTGCGCCAGTGTCCTTTTGCAACCCATTACATTGTACATGAATGCACAATGTGGTATGATAGTACAATACCTTTGTGAGGTAGGTAGGTAGGTAGGTAGGTAGGTAGGTATCTATGTGCGCTGCTTCACCCTGTAAGACATGTGCCCTCCTGAGTCCATCTAGTCGTACGTATGAGGCTTCTCTTATACTAGATACTTGTACATGGAGATTGTTAGTAAGCACCTCTACCTAGTTTCAAAGGTACTATTGGATAGTACCTACCATACAAGCCGGATTATAGGTAACACCGTTGTATAAGTAACACCGGGTGTGTCTCACTGACACATGTGTTTTTCTGTTATTTGATCTGCGCAACTAGAACTAAAACCCTCAAGACTCGTTTCCCCTTCACACGAGCAATACACTTATAAGTATCGCTCCCTGTGGCTCCGGATTGTTGCCGATGAACCTCAGATAATGTTGGAAGTCAATACACAACTCGCACACATAATGGAGGGTTGACAGCACAGACAATCAAGGCGGCAAAAGGGCGGTGGGGGTACCGTACAATATATAAGACGGCTAAATACAAAAGGGGCACTCCTGCTCTGTCTTTCATCCGTGTGACGGACGAAAATGACATAAAAAATATTTACAACCATACATCGATAGAAAGATCTTTTTACGAGCTTTCGAACGGTGTTCTCATTTTGTTTGTTTGAACAGTCTTTCACGAGTTATTGTGAGTTGAAAGCAGCTGATCGGAACGATCGGATCCATTCATTCTTGTAGGAAATTGGTATGTTTCTACGGTAATACAATAGAGTTACTTCGTTTGCTCCAAAATTCTTTTTTTTAATTTACTTGAAATCAGTTTTTGGAATCCACTGTCTGGCCGGCTGGGTATCATGATACCTCTAGGGAACATAGTGCTCCTATTGTATATAGCCGTCTTATATGTCTACCTTGATGTAATAGGGCAAGTTTCTTAGATACCTATAATTTTTCAATGTGTTAAAATCACTAGTTTTGGATGGATTATAAATAATTTTTAAACATATCTTTTGACATTTGCATTACTTATAATCTAGCTTATACAGTAAGTAGTCCATTCTTGATAAATAAATATCATAGAAAATATAAGCTTAGTTCCCTTAACAAATTAACAGTGACGCAGCTCACCATAATTTTGAAATTGAATAAAAAGCTTACAAGGGTGCTGCAATTGTCCAGTCAAGCGGTCAGGCATGGAGTTCAGAAGCAATACCAATGTTGGGTAATGAAATTTCACTCTCAAATAGTGATTATTGATCCTTGGCGAATCCTCCAAAAACATCTTCGTTTTTGACCCAAAAATCGCTATTTCGTGTATTCGTTGGTCTTAGAACAAACTATACAAATACATGTGTCGCTAGTTAAGCTACTAGTTGTTTGATACATAGATGTATGCATACTTTGTCATAACTAAATAACTAGTAATTTCACCCACTTTGACAGGACAAATTGACTTCACTAGGTAGGTAACATTAGTTTTTCTGACCCCCAGGTGCCTTTCTCTTCCTGGAAGCAGATAAGTTCACATGTGCTTCAGGAGAGCTCTCTGGCTTTCCTCTCAACCAGTTTAGGTCATTGATCTGATGGAAGATCTCAAAACACGATGATTTCCTATTCCCTTTCTTCTTGATACACAGGGCTACAAGGCACAAAGAGCAATGGATTGTCGTTTTTGACTCCTTATCCTTTGGGTCCGAGATCACACAGCACGTGGGATTAGGACAGAATTGATGTTCTGACAAAAAAGATCTTTCTTGAGTGACCGAGTATGGAAAAAGAATATTTCAATGAGCTTTCCAAGTGTCAGAAAACGCATGGGCACAGGAATGTGCCCACCTCCTTGTGTCTAGGCCAATGGGCAGTGCGACAATGCTACCTCTATCGATCAAAACCACCAGACACAACTTGAAGCAAAGAATGCATCAATTTACTGAATTCATTTGGTTATGACTGGTCCATGCACTACAAGGGTACTATGGGCTCAACGGATTGTTGAGTTGACATAGTTCAAGCAAAAGCATTGTCATTGTTTGGTTCCAAGGAGTTCTACTTCATTCTGATGATTTGATCTGTATCCACATCTGGCGTGGTTGACATGAGAAACAATTGCCCAAGGAATTACGAGCCTAATCTGCAATTGAGCTCTTGGGTGGCAACACAACGGAAGTCATACAACTGAAGATATAAGTTGTTTGGGTCCAAAGGTCATTACGGCCAGAATAGTTGTTACTGCCTCATCCCTTCCTTCCAAAGAAAACAATGTGTCTTGAGCAATGTCCAGTTGACGCATAGATGACATGCAACTCAATCGCCGTGTTTATCCAAAACACAGCGAATGACTTAGCTCATCCCAGCCGAAGCACCACGGACTCTCCTTCTGTGTTTTGGCACGACGACGAATATAAGTCTTATTGACCTCTTCCATCTCTCGAAGGTACACATTCATTTCTTGAAGCGCCGTCCTGGTAGAATTCTTGATATTTTCAAGAATGTTCCAAAGGCCATTCATGTTGTCTTCCCAAATCATTTGCCTCTCTTGAGTGGCCACCGCCTTGTTTTTTTCATCATTTTGTCTTCGGCTTTTGCGAGATCACTATTGTCAATCGACTCTCAAGGGACACCATTAGTATCACCATCCGCAAGGTGGTCGTACATTTCTTTGGCGGTGAGATCTTCCATGCCGCACTTGGATCCTCAAGTTCCCTAAGTGCAATATGAGATGGTAGGTGCAGAAATGATGTACCGCAGTCCATTGATCCTGCAAAGATGACCAAGTTGAAGGGCACCCAGTGATGCTAATATTTCGGAACCAGCGCACGGAGAGCGTGGAAGCCGACAATGGATCAGGCGTCAATCGGATGAACAGTTGAAGAGAATTGGGGATCATGGCTCAAAATTCTCATCACGATGCAGCAGTATGCAAGCGTTGTTACCGTCGAAGGTACAAGATTGCTTCCTTGTGATGGAAGGGGTGGTGGACCTGTGGTGGACAACAATCAGCATTGTGTGGGACAGTGGGGAAATGGCAGAGAAATGGCATGCCTCACACTGCCACATGAGCCATCACAATTTTGGCGTGAAAAATGAAAATTTACGCATGACCGGCAATAGATAGGAATTACTATAAAGTCGCGTAAAATTTGGTAAATCTTTATTTGACTTTTTTACTCAATAGCCTGTAGGACAGGCATAAGTGAAAACTAGATAGCCCCGATAGAGCGGAAGCCTCTTGAGATGCTATTGAGCAATATTTATGCCTTGGAATGAACTATTTTGACAATTTTCCATGATTCCTATGTCACCAAAAATAGGCTATTTTCCGTTCTAACTTATACAAATACATGTTTTAAGGTGGGCATAGGTTATCAGTCAAAATATGCTATTTCCAGCATTATTATTATTTGTTGATTTTAGCCCGACGGGGGTTAACCCCGTTATCAAGATTTTTTTTAAAAATCTTAGTTTATCACTGAGCGAGAATTGTTCTTCTCCTTCTTCACATGAGACACTTTTTTCACTTTTGGCTATTATTGGTATCATCTAATTTTTCCTTCCTCATTACCTGTAAATTTGCTGTTTTTGCGTTTGACATGTATGGGTAGTCACCGTTTTTTCATATGTGCTTACCTATAAAAATATATCTAAATTTGTCTTCGGGTCTACTTAGGTAATATTCTTCACTTTAATAGTTGGTACCTTCTAGGTATTAACTTTTGCAATCAATGGTACTTCTTAACTGCACAATATTGTGTTACCTTCAAGTTACCCTTAGAAATATATTCGTGACCACCAAGATATCTATATCAGATTAAAATGACCAAATGATAACATCGCCAAAAATTGAGGGGCCAAATTGCGATTGACGGTAACGTAGGCTTTTCTCAATAACAATGGTTTAAATTTAAATAAGGCAAGCAATCATGAGACTAATCCATGACCATATTGGTCAAAAGGGCTGTTCCGCGATTCACATGTTCTTTGGGCTGCGCCGCGACCAGTCTTGTCAATTTATGCTAAGCGATGACCGCCCATAATATCTGGGCTGTTGCAAATTCGAAAAAGACTGCTATCGCGTGACTCCTCCTCACCCTTTGAATCACGCTTGGGAAATGTTCCGTAATATTTGGTGCACGCGACTCCTCCTCTTCCCCTGAATCAACCTTCGGCAATACGTCCTGTGGTACTTAACCTCACCCTACAACTATTCATTCCACATGAAAACCTATGCCTGTCTTGGAACCTGGCTCAACTCAAGCTGCCACCTTGCCGAAATCGACCAAAATGACTTGAAAACTTGAGTTAACTTAATGGACGAGAACTTCAAGGGGATCGAGCGGTCATTTTAATATGAAGCTTCTCTTGATGGGGTCACGTGTACTGGTTTTAGGCCTAAGTAGGCTTAGAATTATCTACCTAGGGAGTATCGTAGTCTAAACCCTAGAGTATGTTTTTCTACATGTACCACCTACTAGGGTAACTTTTATATCTTATGTACATGTAACCACATATTATATGTTAAAGTGATTAGAGGACAAGGAAGGTGTAGCTTTAATCATAGTGAAAAGATATGACAGGATGTAATTATTATGTCTATTGCAAGCTACACACAAATGTGAAAAAGGTCTAAGTGTACTCCAGAAAAACTCAACAAACTCTATTACCTGTGATTGTGACTTGTTCATTATACCAACTACTTATAATACTGCAGGAGTAAAAAAGGTCTAATCATCATCTAGTGTACTCTATGAACACAAAATTCCACAAAGACTAAAAATCCACACAACAAACACACAGAGCCCTGAGGTACAGTCTCTTAGACCATTATGGAAAAAGTCACCTAAACATAAAAAAACCATCAGGACTGTACCCCTGCCCCATCACCCATCAGCCATCTCAAAGGCCATCTAATGTACCTCCTGACTCAGAGACTCCAACTTAAGCAAAAGCCCTCTCAAAACCATTCACTACCTCCTGTGCTACTTCCTGACTGTTTACTCTTGCCCTTCTTGCCACCTGTCTAATTCCGTTTCTTTGAACACTCCACCCACCATGATTCCTGCCATCCGCCTTGTTATGAGCTGGACTGGGAGGAAGCCTTGCTTTATCTTCTGCTGTACCATTCTTGATAATTTCACTACGAGCAACCTCTCTTGACCACGTCCCAATTGTATACTTACTGAGCTGCCCTTCATCTTTTGCGCCCAAATATAGCTCACAGTCTGCTTGAGATAATCTGTTGCAAAATGAAAAGAAGACTGGACAAAATCCTCATCGACATCTGTTGGTATCACCAATCCGGGAGACTCTGCTATCTTCCAAAAATTGGCTTCCACTTTGTGTCTAACTCATTTGCCAACTCCTTCCGTGGCAAATCTGAACTCTTGAGCTGCATGAAAGGCTTGATCATGTAAGTCTTGTTGACGAGAACAACAGCCTTACCCTTCAGCCACATTCTCCAGCCATTCAAACGATTAACTTCGGTAAGAAATGCAAAAGACTCTGGGACACACCAAAACTCACCCCAGTAGAAAAGAATGTTTCCCCTCTTCAGTATGTCAGCATGAACACCGGCCACAGCAACTTTGGGTTCAACAGGACTGCCACCTATGTTACCAACTGCATCCAACCGTTTCATGAGTAAGTCTTGCAAGTTCTTTAGCCTCTCGTCGAGGATGGAAGAATTGATACCACCATCAGCCTTCACTTTTTTTGTCTATAGCGTTACTTACCGCCTCTTCAAGTACTGCTCATTCCAATCTCTTCCAGGTTGTTGATGCTGCACAACTGCTTGACAAATGGAGGGATTCCTGTTACAATTGCCCATGCCAGATGTGCTGCTGAACTATGGGGAATTGTACTTAATCACGTGCTGTGATTGTATAACGGGTTCTCTAGCCTCAAAGGCTTATCTATGCTTTACATGCTCTTTTAAAAAATGCAATACTTCCTTTAAAAATATATCAAATTTTGCGCTCGTGGGCACCACGCGAGTGAAGCTAGCATGGAGTGAGCGGTAACTTGCTTCCGCTGTTATCTTTATTTAGAGAAACAAGGCTTCTTCCAGTTTGCAGGCTCCCATTGCTGCTAAAAAATCTTGCATCGGCTGCTTGTAGTGTTGTAGGTTGATCAGCTGAAGTATGGTAGGTATGATACCGTAGTAACAGGTACGGTAGTAAGCCTCGTGCAGCTCAACAGAGCTCAATGTTCTGTCTCCCGTTTTTCGTCTGTGTATTTTTTTAGTGTCGCGCTAAGGTCGCGCTCTGCAGTACAATACTTCTACTAGCTTCCAGCTGCTTCCACCCTCTTCCACCCACCATGATTGCGAGTCTGGATGTGGTGGGCGATACGGGGGAAAAGTCTTTCCAAGAGATAAGTAGGTCGCTAACAGAGAAAGAGGCGTAAAAGCAGCAAAGAAACGATATCATCGATATACACCTCTAGCAGATTAGCTGTGAATAATCGTGAGTTCGCCGTGGTCTCTGTTTCCTGCCTTTGAAGTATTTGCGCTGGATCAGAGTTAGATATCATGTTACTTCCATTCGCAATAACTCAGGATGATCTCTCGCAATTGCAAATTTGCCATGGCAATAACTCTAATCGGAGCAGTGACAATATTCCAAGACAACAGACTGGACAGCCTGGATATCACTCCTAATGATGACGATGGATTGGGCTACACCGCACTTTCAGTTGACCAAGATAGCCTTACGACGAATGAGAACGAAGGGCCAGAACCAAAACCAAGCCCACGGTCTCGCTGTCAAATAGTTTACATTTTAGGAGTTGAGGGCACCATGCATCACGGAATACTTCCAGTCGTTGAGTCCTTAGCAGCACGCCAGATTGACCCCGTGAGCAGCACTTCATTCATTGTGCATTCCAGATCGAAAGCTCTTCGATATGGTCTTTTTGCTTCCACAGGGCAGAGGTTCGGGTTTCATGAGCCCCCACCAATGGACGATCCCAGACTGGTAAAGAAAGTCATAACTGCAATCTGTCCAAACGATGGAAGAAAACATGTAGTTATCGAGGCTGCAAGCTTTCCTTGTCGGGGTAAATTTCGAGTTTCAAGAGGAGCTGCGTCCCGCGCATGGAGCAAGATGTCACCTGAAGAAATTGCCGAATCTGAACTAGCACTGGATCATCCGACAAATCTGTTCAAATTTTATGACGCTTATCATCCCTTCGCAGATATCAAATTTATTGTACTTGATCGGCCATTCCTAGAAACTATTGCATCGCATCGTACCTGGGATGATGGCCCCATTGGTCATTCAAATATAATTCGAGGTTTCTTGATCCTACTAAGTCGATTTTTAAACGCGCACCGAATGGATCATTCCTCTGGTGAGAAAGTTTGGACTGTCGTTTTCGTAGAGAAACTTTCTGTGAAATACCGTGGTCTCTGGTACAAAAGAAAAGACAGGAGAGTAGCGTTCGAAGCTCGAAAAGATATGATTCGCAATGTCGCAACGTTTTTGGGTTGGCCGCAGTTGGAATGTAAGTACTGCTTCAATTCGTGGGTGGAAAGCAAAACTGATCACACAAAAGACTTTGAACCCGAGCTGTTACAGAAATTAACTGAGCACATGGAGTCACTTCAGGGTATATGGCCACCAGATGAGTAACAATGCCCCTTTACGAATTCAATGGAGGTCACACTTACCGTTTCAATAAAGCACTGAAAGTTTAACGAAATTGACATTTGAATAAGATTTCATGAATCCTCAATTTCAATATTAATCCCTGCTTACTCTCACCTGCTGCCAAGCACATTAGTTTTGCAATGCACCTGATAAAACGATGAACTTTCGGGGTAGCTTGGGCTCTGTAGATCTTGTTGTTGTGGCTGCCTTCATGTGTTGGTCATAATTTATAGCTCTGCTGATTTGTGTTGGGTTTCGTCTTCTTCCCGTGATGTTCTCCACGGTGTTCTTAGAAAATGGATTTGGTAGAAAGACATAATATGAAGATGTATAGTAGATATCAACCGAAGAACTATGAGATTAATTTGCCTCCAACAAATGATAATGGATGTCAATCAATGAATATGGCATTATCATACACATTACATTACAATTATATTTATGTGGTGTGTTTCTACAGACCTTGTAAATGCCAACATTAGATGAGAGGTTATTCGCTTCAAGGTCAAATATCTACACAAGTTACGAATATTAATTGTAAATTCAAGTCATATCACTGCTCTCGACAGGGGGCCAAACCCCTTCCAATGACTTCATATGTTGCCTTAGAATATTCAATTCCTTCCGTGAAAAAGCTTCCTCGTATGCTTTCCTACTATCTTGCCACGTTACAAAGCAGTGTTTGCATTCTGGCTGTGGCCAACCCAAAAAGAATGCCAACTCACGAAGCATATCTCTCCTAGCTTCCAATGCTCTTTTCCAATTCTCACGGTTACTTCGCGGGCCATAGAACTGAACAGCCAGTTCCTCAGTGAATAAGATAGTCCAGACCTTCTCCCCATTGAGTTTATCATACCTATGTCTATCCAAGAACCTACTCAGTAAAATCAAGAAGCCTTGAATGATGTTGGAATGAGTGATAGGACCAGAATCATGATCTGGGTGAGATGCAATGGTTTCCAAGTACGGTCGGTGTAGCACAATAAACTTTATCTCTGCGTAAGCATGGTAGGCATCGTAAAATTTATCCAAGTTGATCGGATGGTTCAAGGCTGTTTGCGAGACAGCTATTTCTTCAGGTGACATATTCTGCCAGTCAATACTTCTCCTGACTCGTAGATGCGTGTTGACTCTGTCGTCTCCAGCAGGGAAACTCGCTCCCTCTATGACAACATGATGGTGTCCATTATCAGGACAAATTGCAGAGATGGTCTTCTGGACCAGTATGGGATCGTCCATTGCGGGGACATTATCGAAGTTAAACTCTCTCCCAACCCATTGTGGCCATCCAAAAAGGCCATACCTTAAATGTCTACTTTCAAATTGAACATGGTAGTTACCAGATTTTGGATCGCTCTGTTGTTTCGCCAACTCGATGATAACTGGTGAAATCCCATGATGCATTGTCCCCTGCGAAAAGTAGTAACGCCGTCCCAATTGAAAGCAACGAGCGACAAGCCAATGCCAAAAATGGAGTAGCAGTAACAACCGAAAACAAATCGCTCACCTCGACACCAAGGATATAGACTATTTGACAGCGTGATCTCTGATCTTGCGATGCACTTAGGACAAAACCAGATCTTGAACTGTCGTAATTATTGATGATAGAGTTCTTTTGTTCGACGGTTGAGGGGTCGTTGAAGCTGGATAGTGAAGAGAGAGACCTAGACGCAACTTTGTCACTAACAAGAGTTTCTGCCTCTTCTAAGTCACTGGTGACTATGTGAATTATTTCTCTGTTGGCAACGCCATGAGCCACTTCGCTACCTTTGTCGGTAAGCGACACCTCGCGGGGCAGGACGAAAACCACAATTAGAACAATGATTACCACAGCACCCCGACGAGTACACTGCCACCTGAAGACTTCGTCATTATTGGCTTTCGTACTGAAGAAGTGACGGTGATATAATATTCTGTGGGGTAGGCGGGGATACTCGTCATACAACTTCATGATGGTATTGCTTTGTGGTGTTGTTCGAGACGCATTGGGTGTGTAGGCATGGGATCATTTGCAATGTTGTCTCCGAGTGTGCGTGTAGGTGATTGTTAAGGCGGGTTGCAGCCACGGATAAAAAACTTTTCCGAAGCAGGGAAGTCACTCACATCTACCGTTTTACTAGACTTATGTTAAAATTCTCCAAAATGTACGTAGGAACCAGTACACCTCCATCTCGGCAGCAGAGATGCGATCGCCATTTCGGCAACCATGGTGGTTTTCCTCCCTCCAAACTCTACACACATTCACTTCACACCTCCGATTTACACATCAACGTGCTCCCCTCCTCCTCAAGATCGGGGCCCTTCCGCCTGTCTCCATCCACACTTCCTGAAGTTGTAGAGATTATCAACAACAAAGGGAAGAAAGCTCTTTGCTTTCTTGCTGCCGACTATTTAATTGCCACAGGTGAATTTACCTTCAACACCGATGAGGTTACCACCTACCGGCTCTTATGCTACGCAGGTCCAAAACTGGTTGTTTCGCAGGTCCATTGCGCTCGACAGTCCAAGGCCATCGATACAACCACACTCGGCCCCTTTCGTCTTCCTCGTCATGAGACTGATCACCAGGTGATTTGCATTTCCTTTGAAGGTCAGGTCTTCCACTCCTTTGATCTCTCCTCAACACCACCACCCAATGATGCAGAATGGATTCCTGTTGGGCAGCGTGGTACCTACGTCCACAAAAAGAGGATTAGCTTTGGCCAACCTTCCTCCACAACACCGCCAGCCGTTTCGCAAAACAGATTCGATCCCCTGGCTGGCACCGATGTCATTGAAGTCCAGCCATCCACTATCTCCTTACCATCGAAGCGCACTCCACACCCTAGCAAGAAGAAATCCTTTACAGACTCCAACTCTGACACGAGTAACAAAGGAGTATCAGGTTCGATAGATAATGTGTCAGCTGAAGAAGGTGACTCAAAGCTGGACAAACAGAGAGAGGACGAGGACATGCTTCCAGAGCCTCTTAAGAATACTCACATGGGTGTTAAGGCGACGAAGAAACCGGGAGACTCGATGGACCAAGGTGCACCATTGGACAATATACAGGTGGACAAAAACTATCAGTTAGGCAATGAAGCACTACTCCCGCCCCCTTTCCCAGTGGAAATTAAACTCACAACGCACGTCCCGGAGTGGCGAGACGACGATTCTGACGGAGAAGCGGCTCGTTCGGGAGATGAAAAGAGCCCGCCAAAGAAGAACCTTCAAGACATTGCACCCACTCCGTCCACCACGGATTCCACAGCCACTACCTCCTCTTTCTCTACCCTCTCCAACCCATCGACAATGGTGGAACCAGGCAGCGGTCAGACTCTCCTCTCGATGGAGATTCAACTCCAACCCAACAAAGAGCACCTTCAAACAATGTTTGATGAATTGAAGCACCTTCTCACTTATGTCCAGACTCTTGACCCTGCAGCAGTTTTTGTTTCCCGAGGGTTAAAACCCAACAAAACGCCACTCCCTAACCTCGACTCTGCAGGCAACGCGCACTGGCCTGACTCCCACGCCGCTGCTTTAGGATGGTTCCAGTCGTCCACTGCATATGTGTTCAAGCAGGATCCGATCACGGAGTCAACCCTCCAGAATCGCTTAGAGACCCATCGTTCCCGAAATTCTACGGATGACGCTGAGGCCAAACGTAGCAAACAGAAGAAAGCGAATGACAAGGTCGACAAGGGCCCCACCTCCGTCTACGTGACGGTAAATCTCTACTCCAGCTTCCTCGATATCAAGATGCTCATAGAATCCATGAACATCGACCTTCGCAAGTCCCACATCCAAGTGAGCATTAAGGCTCTCCAGTGCTGGGAATCGCACTCCAAGAAGATGCTCTGCAGCATACAGAGCGGCCTCTGTGTAGTGGGGGTCTAACAGCTTCTCCTTCATTGACTAAAGGAAGCCGAGAAGAAGCTCTGCCGCCATTGTCGCCTTGACATCTTGGAGTGGTATGACAAACCTCTTCCTGAGATAAATGTCTCTATTAGGAGCAACCAAGAGCTCCGCCTGCCCAGTGACCCACTAGAAAGGGAGCAACTCTCCTTTGACCCCTTCCCCAGGACAAGCAAGTTCGCTTACATCTTGGAAGCCAGCAAGGCAGCCTGGGCTCGCCTTGAACCGCTTCTTCAACTTATGATTCAAACCAATGACCTCCTTGCAACCTTCGGCCCTATCACGAAGGTCAGAGCCCACCACAAGCACGGACGCATCAGCATGGGATATAACCTTGCTACCACAATCGTGGAGTGCTGTGAGGTACAGCTGTATGATTACAAGGTCAAAGTCCACATGGAGCCCGTCGAAGTGCATGACGAACATGGTGCGGGTACAGGGAAATATGAAACTCCCAAGCCTCCATATGCCAGGACAACTATTTGAAAGGAGCTTCAACGCATCCGCTTTAACAACGAAGAGATCTTCCACACAGCGGTTATGATCGGGCAAGGGCCGGAGACTGGAATGTCAAGCATAGTCGTCGCCTACGATCCCCACACCCCACTCTTCCGGGAAAAGTACAAGTTTGAGAGAAAAACCGTTGCGAACTTGTCTTGTTTCATGTTTCATTGGCTGAAACAATGCGGGTACTCGGAGAGTACCCGGTCCCGGCTCATGAGGTCGTTCTACGTTGAAAAGGCTCAACTGGCCCCCCAGTTGTCTTGGGACCCCGTCACACTCACCGCCACCTCACATTTTGCGATGAAATCAGATTCACATCTTGAAGACAATGCGCAGTATGACCCATACCTACGCAAACACCTCAATAATCCAGGACAAGGTACCACCCTAATCGACATGACAGACACAGTCCGGAAAGGGCTGTTGGATAGTCTTGGGTACAAAGCAGGGGAAAAGGCATGTGACGTGGAAAGCAAAGTTAGCGGGGTCTCTCACCTCACTGGGGATGGCACGACCACTGCAGCATCCACCGTCAACTCTGAAATGACGCAAAACAGAGTCCTCCGAACGAAGGAATATGCCAAACAACTTGCAGACTCCAAAGAAAAGAACGCTGAGCAGGCCGCTCAAATCAATGAGCTAAAAGCTCAGATGCAACGCCTCACCGAGATGTTAGCTGGGATCACCTCCCAGCAGGGTGCCCCCCCTCCCCCTTAGTGGAAGCGGAGCCCCCCGCCCCCAAGATCCGGGGAGTGGGGTGGCTCCGCAGGGATCATAAACAGGGATCGTCCCCCATCTCAGTTGGACACCGTGAGATGGGGCTGCGATTTAGGTGTCCACAGGTCCGGCTCCTCAGTAGAGACGGGAACGGAGTACCTGCAGACTAGCTCTACCATTGGTACCAATCCCCAAGGGATTGACTTTGCCAGTACCAATGTAACGACAGGCAACACTGGGGCGACAGTAGCGTCACGACATTCTCAAGTGTCATGACAAGTCAAAAACCAACAGCAGAGTGATCGTTGGCGCACTGTCCAGCAATCTGGGGAACTAAAAAGAAAATATCAATCCTTTCTTAATGGATATCACAAATTTCGAGAAAAGTGCGAGGTGAACCATAGCAAAATCGACAAGGCAATGAATCGACGTGGTGCCACCTTGGACGAAACTACTGCCGGACTCATCACTGTCGAAGTCTCCGACGACCGACTGGCCACGGCTCAAGAGGCGGAGGTTCAAGAGATGCGGAGCATGATGGAACTCCTAGCGGATGGCAGAGCGGGTTACCTGCCAGAACGCAAGGCAAAGGGATGGGTGCAAATCATGTTCGAAAACTTCAATAGCCTAGGGGTGTTCTCGCAGAGTTGGAAGCTTGACCGCCTGAAGTACCTCATCAAACATCTAGACATAGACGTTCTCGCTGGCTGCGAACTCCAGTGTGATTGGAGTTTTTGTGACGCCGGCTCCAAATTCACTGACATTCTAGCCAATGCACAAGCTATCAAAGGCTTGGCCGCTCATAACAAGAACGAACGCATCCAGAGACAACAAATGGGAGGCACGGCTGTTGCTACATTCGGGCGGATTGCAGACATAGTCGACAGCATGGGCTCCGACCCTACAGGACTGGGTCGGTGGGTGTGGATTAAACTTGGTAGCACTCAGAGGTCGACTCGGGTAGTATGTGGATACCTGCCTTGCAAACCAGGCCGCTCGTCTCGTGGCAGAACAGTATGGGAGCAACACAAAAGATACTTCGAGTCTAGGGGCGATATGACGTACCCCTCCACGATCTTTATTGAAGATCTTGCCAAGCAGATTACAGAGTGGCGCAAAAGAGGGGAAGAAGTTGTTTTAGCGATCAATGCAAATCAGGACGTCTACCAAGGGTGCTTGGCTAAGTCCCTACAAGAGACATGACATGCCTCCTAGAGCCCGTGTTAGGCGAGCGCGTTCCTAGCTCCCACTTTCGGGGATCAAAGGCGATCAGCACTGTTTTTGGCATCCCTCGACTAGTAACCAACAATGGGATGTGCTACCCCCACTGGTACGGGGTGGGTGATCACAGAGTTTTCGTCCTCGAAATAAGTTCGGAGTCGCTCTTCGGTGGCGCCTATCCCACCATAGCTACCCCGCTTGCGCGAACTCTCAACAGCAAAATTACAAGAATTCGAAGCCAGTATTGCTCCCCCCTCAACCAATTAGTTCGCCGCCACAAGATGAAGGAGAAACTAGATGCTATAGAAGAATGCGAGTCTACTGCCCCCCAACCGCCTCCAAGCACTACACAATGCATGGGACATGGAAATCGGTTAATTCATGTCGTCTGCCGAAATCACGTGCAACATATTCAAAAGTTGCTCCTTTGAATATAGTCCCACAGTTGGGCAATGGCTAAAGCGCGGGCCCATCCTTAAATGGCTGCTTCGGTGGCATGACAACAAGGTCCCAGACACGAGAAACTTATGCCGAGCAGCCCAACGTGCGGGGATTGAATCCCCATTGCAGTTGTCCAAACCTGAAGTAGAGGTGAGGCTGCGGGCCTGCGTGGAAGAGTTATTGAAGCTCAAGTCGCAAGCTCCAGAACTTAAGAAGAAACATTTGAAGCGGCGCCTTTCGTTGGCCCGTGCTCGGGAAGATGAAACCGCGGCTAAAGAAATAGTACGTATTATCCAAGCCGAAGCCAAACGCAGACGACAGAGAGCCATTAACAAGGTGGTTTGCCCACCAAGGGGTAGATCGGTGCTTCGAGTACAAGCGGATTGGAATGGCGAAAATATAACCTACGATACCCAACAAACAGTCGAACGTGCCTGTCGGAGACACCTGGGCAACCGATTCTCCTTAGGCGCGACTGCTCCAATTAGTAGTGGTCAGCTATCCAAAGAAATAGGCCCTCTTGGTGACAGAGAGGCGGCCAAGCGCATACTTGATGCGACTTACGAATTTCCTGCTGACTGGGATGGAGTAACGGTGGACCTCCTGAGAGCTGTCGCGCGAATACGGTTAGAAATGGATGACATTCCAGCCCACAGCTCCCCAGTTACAGACTCAGACTTTCATACGTTCTGGAGCACAGCCAAAGAAGCAACCTCATCATCCAAAAATGGCAGGCACTTCGGCCACTATAGAGCGGCTTGCTCCGACCCCCTGTTGGTCTCCCTCCACGTACGCAACATCAACCTCGCATCATCGAAGGGTCAACCCCTCTCATGCTGGAAGCAGGGTGTTACCGTTTTGTTGGAAAAAGTAGCGGCCAACATACACATCGCGAAGCTACGAGCTATTTGCCTACTTGAGGCTGACTTCAATTGGTGGCTTAAAGTCATCTTTGCTAAGCGGATGATGCAGAGGATGGTAACTCAGCGAATATTACCAGCTGAGCAAGAAGCGGCTACTGGACGCACTACTGTCGACTCATCCATGCTCAAACAATTGTACTTTGACCAAGCTAACATCCTGCATATACCGTGCGCGGTCACTAGCAATGACGCTGTGAACTGCTACGACGCAGTGAATCACGCCGCATGCAGCTTATCACTGCAAGCTATGAGAGTTCCAGTTTGTATGGTACAGTGTTACTTGCGATGTATTCAGACCATGCAGTTCTTCCTAAAAATGGGATTCCGGGTTGCACAGAGTAGCTATGGTGGCACAGAGCAGAAGCCATCCATGGGGCTAGCACAAGGGAGCGGAGCATCCCCGGCTGCCTGGTCTGCTATCAGCACGGTCGTCATGGCGTACAAGGCAAAAGGCTATGGCGCAGGTTTTTTGTCTGCCTGGTCCGGCCTCTCCTCCCGTCTTGCGGCATTACTCTACGTGGACGATACGGACCTACTCCATTTAGGTCGGAACCCATTGGACAGTGAAGGGGAGTTTGTGTCTCGGATACAACAGGCCACCTACTACTGGGCAGAACTGCTGCAGGCGACTGGGGGTAATCTGAAGCCCAGCAAATGTTATTGGTATCTTATGTCCTTCAAGTATGATAAGGGGGTTGCAAAGCTCAAGCCAGTGCAAGAGCTTCGACAGTTCGAGCTTAACATACCCCAAAATGGCAGTGATGACGTTACTATTGAACTCAAAGACCCCCATACTGCATCAGAGGTCCTGGGCGTGTGGAGTAGCCCATCAGGCACGGATGGGCGCCAGTTGGCCCACATGATGGACAAAGGGAAAACCTGGGCGCGTAAAGTGACCGCTAGTAACCTCACAACAGCCAAAGTCTGGCATAGCTTCCGGACGCAGGCACTGCCTTCCGTCACTTATGGGATAGTCCCTCTCATGTCATCAAGGAAGACTGTCAACGATGCGTTCTCGCAATGGTATTACTCTTTCCTTCCCTCATTGGGAGTAAACCGGCACATCGCGCTCGAATGGCGTACCCTTCCCAGCTCGTTCCAGGGCCTGGGGCTCCCGCGCATGTCCTTAGAAAAACTAGCGGCGTCGCTACAGTATCTGCAATGTCACTGGGGGTGCCAATCTCAGTACGGCATTGCCCTCCGCAGCTTCTACAAAGTCGTACAAATTGAGACAGGTCTAGAGGGGACCTTCCTCCTAAGGAGTTACAAAAAGTACGGTTCACTTGCCTCGCACAGTTGGTTCAAAATTTTATGGGAGTATTTGGACCACTATCAGGTCCAACTACACTTAGATGACACTACTATTCCTCCAATGCGGGAAAGGGACAAGGTATTTATGGAAGAAGCCACCCAGATCCTCCCTCGACACCAATGGGCCTCCCTAAATCGTTCCCGGCACTACTTCAAAGTCTGCTTCCTTTCCTGATTGGTATTTTGCGATGGAATCACTGTTGACCCGTCAAAACTGTGCCTATCAGAGTAAAGGGACTCCCGAATGACATTTCCCCATCAACAGCCCACTCTCTCCGATCTACAGCTGTGGAAAAGTACGATTTCCTGTCTGACGTCACCTACCTTCCGACTCTCACCTCGGTTGGGAAAGTTCTTACAAATGCCATACGACGCCACATACTGGACGACGTCAGCGACAAACAAATTTCTAGTCGAACATCCTCCCAAGGGTCCTCCCATCGTTTACCTCCCCGCAGGTACAACACTCGCGGCCGGTCACTGTTTGCCCCTTCAAGGTCCACACCTAACCGACCCAACGCCACCCATATAGCCTCTGTCAACTCTTCCATGACACAAGGCATGATGGTTCAATCCAGTTGTCGACTGCTGGAGTCGTGCAAAGACACCAATCTCTTGCCTATTGTTCTTTGGAAGTGAGTCGAGATGGAGAACCCTTACCATTGACGGGGACGAGGACTGGATAAAACGCGCATACTCTAGGGGTACCTTAGTATTTTGTCACGACGGCTCATATATATGCCGCACCAAGATACTACAAGATGCTCCGCAGCAGTTCTCATGCTTTGTACCCAGAACTGTGAGCATACCGACTGTGATACCGCCTCTAACTACAGGGGCGAGATAATAGGAGGGGTACTTACCACGCTGTTACTCAGGGCGCTGGCCAAAGGCTCCAACACTCCAGTCAAGACTAGTATCCCAATATACTGTGACAACCTAGGAGTTGTCTGCCATGGAAATGCATTCCTAAGGTCGCTTCCCGAAAAACAAGTCCAACATGACGTACTATCACTTCTCCGTCGCAATCTCATGGCCCTACCACATCATGTCCGCTATGAACACGTTTATGGCCACCTAGATGATTGCGCTGCATTCGCTGACCTAACGCTACCGCAACAGCTTAACGTCATGGCTGACACCCTGGCTAAATCCAAACTACAGGAATGAATTGACAGTTCTACCGGGGGTGGTCCAATGTACCCACTGGAACCTATCCGACTATTCTTGGAAGGGCGTAAGATAACAGCCTCCATCAAAGCTGCCATCTATCACACCTGGGGCAGGGAAACGGCCAGGGACCTCTTCGAGCGGAAACATATTGTTAGCAGATATGTTTTTAATTCCATATACTGGGCTGGCATGAGCAAGTCAATGACAACTTACCCTCAAATGTACAGGACGTGGATTACCAAGCATGTCTCCGGTTTTTGTGGGGTCGAATTGTTTTCTATCTAAGATTGACGCCTCCGTTGTAAACACTTGCCCATGTTGCAGCTGCAAAGACGAGTCAGTTGCACACCTGACCAGATGCCAAGACCCAGGTTGCCAACTGGCATTCAAGAAGGCGGCCGACAATCTCACTGCATGGATGTCTGATACACACACTGACTCTGCCATTCTTGCCATTCTTGCCTGCTTAACGGCCTATCTCGGCCAAATCAGAGAGGGCTCAATGGTGAACATAGCTAGGGCATACCCAGCGCTTCGTAAATGGGCTGCCAAACATGACACCCTTGGATGGGATAACTTCCTCGAAGGCAGAGTAGGATCCAAACTAATCTCACTACAACGAGATTGCCTAGCCTCCAACAACTCCCGTCTTCACATCACTTCCTGGGCAGCGAAGTTGAGCAATTTGCTACTAGCCATTCCACATAGTCAATGGATATACAGGAATATGAAAATACATCTGCGACTGGTGGAAGGGAAAACTCTAGTTGAGCATGATGAAGTTATGCGAGAAGTACTAAGCCTCCTCTCTATGGACCCTGACCATAACCTGCCGACCCATTGACACCTCCTAGAGATAGATGCGGCCAAACTTGGACAAGGCTCGACTGCAGACCGACAATATTGGGTAGCTAATGTTACTAGCGCGCTGGCAGCAGCTTGCAGGAAAACGGGACCCATCGAAGTTGGTCTCCACAGTTGTTCTCAGACCCACACAGACTACCCCAACGATGTCCCCGCACCGGATCCACCATGATCCCCGCAGGAATTAGTCCGCCACAGGACTGATCCACACAATTTGGGTATGAAGAAGATCGTTAAAACGGTATCTTCTGTGTGGCTGCATACCCACTGCTCTGCCTTGTCGGAAAAGAAAGACAATTTGTCCGTGCCTACCCTCGTTATTTTTAGATATAGTTTTAACGCACGATTTACTAAGTGATATTTGATATTTGGTTGCAGCCACGGATGCCATATTTTTGATTGCTATTTATTTTTGGTGACCGTCGGAGTATGGTATATGTTTTCCATAATATTTTTAGACACCATTCTTCGCGGTGCAGACACGGTCATCACTTTTGTGTGTGGTATGTTAACGGTTGCTAAATTACAAAAGCTACTTCCACCTGGAGGTATTCCACAATAAATGTCATCAATACAGACCAAACCACCATCTCTTCCCATGTAAACTCTCTTGGCACAACTCTGGTTAATTGTCGAGTTTATCAATTCCCAAACGTCAGTAGAAGACTATGTAGCGCAGGGAGGGGGAAGGACAGAGCAATCTGTGTGATACTTTTAGCTATTAACTATGCATGTAACAAAAATGGAATCATCTGAAGCTCTGGCATTGTGAACGATGGTTAATACTCAAAATAATTCATTCATCTTTAAGATCGAGATAGAGTGTATTTGACTCAGCATGTTTGAAAATATGCCAACCTGGATTATTGTTGTGTTCAATTGAGACATGGTCATCGACAAATGCCCAGACAATCACACAAACAGTCCGTCCAAACAGCAAAGCACCTTGCCCAAAAACAAATCATCGACAAGAACAAACATTTACACAATGAAAACAGTTCGTTGTTCAAAAAAAAAGAAGCGGCACCAAAATCACAGCAGGTTGGTGACATTGTTTTGTGTCAATGATGCAATGCTTTTCATCTTTCAATGGTTGGAAGTTCAACCTCCATAAAGGCAACATGGTTTATTGTTAAATCGAAATTGTTAAATTGTTGGTGGAAGTGGGATCAGGCAGAGATTTATCTGATTCCACTTTTGTTAGGTTGCTTGTTGAATGTGTTGTAGTGCGATGTCGACAATCCCCCACAAACAAACAATGAAATGACGGATTACAACCACTAATTGGGTTGTCAACAGCCCGGGGTGCGTGGTTGTTGACAACAGTGTGAATTGGTTTGACAGAAGTTGCCGTTGCGCAGTTTTTGACGAGCTCGCCGGGTACCCAGTCAACAAATTTGGTTTGCTATTTACTGCGGCAACGGCGGTGTGGAAGTCGTCCACATGTTGACGATTTTGAAGGCTGCAGCGAAACGTCCTCTTCGTAGAAGGCGGCGTCTACGACGGGCAACGACTGAGGCGACGTCGAGGGGCGTGATTGGGGAGGACGTGATGGGAGAGACGCCGGCCGTCAAAATCAGTGCAACTCCCACTGCGACAAGGGGATTAATTCGGGCTGCAGCGGCTGCATGGAACATCCCGGCGAGGGACAAGATTCGACGTCACAGGGGGCGACGAGGGGGGAAAGCACTCCTTACGGAGTTCCTTCTAGGCCTACAATGTTGTCCCCCTGATCATCTAACTGGTCAACTCGACGAAGCCTCCCATTCGCCACAATCATCGCAGATGCCCATGATTGACAAAGAAGTTGGTTGATGGTTGGGGAATTGCTGGTCGGGAGGAGGTGGGTGGGACATTGTGTGGGAAACATAGGAATTCGTATTAGAATCTGTGTAGACACCAATTATCTTAGTTTGCATTTTTTTAGTGCCTGAAAAATTGAAATGGCAACGTTCACTAAATACAGCCCGAAAAGGAACCCGTTCCTAAAAAATATTATGTTGGCCATTTTTTGGCAACTTTAACAAATTCTTACCGTGGCTGCATCGGCGAAGTGAGGGGTCTAGCTACCATTTCGGCAAAGTAGGTGACAAAGTAGTGAATAGAGGGTAAATTAGCAACCGTGGCTGCAACCAGTCTAAAGATAGAAGGCTTCGTCAACAGCTTCGTGGTGCCCTTAATGGCCTCTAATCTCCTGTAATGGCTCACTACAGGGTCCTGGAAGAAACACAGATTTTTCATGTTCATGACGTAGTATCATGTAGACTAAGATAGACACTAACACACATACATGATACAGGTCGAAAAATTGGGCATACACATAAGATTGAGGTTTCGTAGAATTTGTGTTTATTCGTGGTTCGAATATCATCTTCCATGGTACCTTTACTTGTTATAAGTTGTTACAAAAATAATCAAAATAATTCAATAAAAACTTAATAATTTTCCATACTACTAGAGGTTATAGTCAATGCGGGTGGAAGAATGAATTACCTTTAAAACTCAAAAATCATTTTGTTCCGGTCGCCCCACTGTCGCCCCACTGTCGCCCCACTGTCACCCCACTGTTACCCCACTGAGGGTTCAAGCAGTTGCACCATGTCTGATCTGTCCGCGTGCCCGGTGTGTCGAGCATGTCCAGCATGGTGAGCATGTCCAGCGTGGTGAGCATGTCCGGCGTGTCGTGTCGAGCATGTCCGGCATGTCGTGTCGAGCATGTCCGACGTGTCATGTCGAGCATGTGCGGCGTGTTGTGTCGAGCATGTCCGGCGTGTCGTGTTGTGCATGTCCGGCGTGTCGTGTCGAGCATGTCAATGACTGTAACCCTATTGTCGCCCCACTGTCAACCCACTGTCACCCCACTGTCGCCCCACTGTCAACCCACTGTCGCCCCACTGGCACCCCACTGGCACCCATGCAAAATATCCACCAAAAGGTACAAATAGGGACGCCAAAAAATGTTTTTACCTTTATTATTCTTAACTATTTATTCTCCACGCAAACAACAAATCAATTATGAATAAAACATGCAATAGTTAATATAGGAATTACCTATCAATGTCGTCGAGAGATATTCCATGATTGAAATTGACCTTAACGTATGTGTGACTCCTTTGTAATAATATTATGTATGTAACATGTGTAAATATAGTACTCCACCGAACAATTCAAATGCTTGCCAAAAATCATTTTTCGTGTTTCTTCCTGCTGCAAAGTGTACCCCCCTAACCCAAAGTGTACCCCCCCCCCCCATTTTTTGAAGCCAGTGTTGGAAGTGTATCCCCCTGTGTTGGAGTGTTTTAGCTTCCAGGTGGAACTTGGAAGCTCTTTCATACTCAGCTATTGATCCACAGCACGGAAAGCAGTGCATTTTAAGAGCTTTTTGTGTCTTTAGTGCTAAACTTGCAGTCACTAACATTAACATTAACTAATATGACTACACAATAACATAAAATTCTACTCAGAGTCAGCTTGTTCATCCTCAATCATCTCCTCCATATCAACCTCATTCAGAATACCTGCCTCGGCCAACTCCTCAATCACGCTTTCCACACGTGGCTACGTGACTTTCTAGACAACCAACGATCCTTTCCCCCACCTTGGCTCGACGCTGCCATCAACACATCCGCGGCGCCGCCATTACCGTCCTTTTCTCACCTCCCCATACGCCAAACATTTGACTCTGATAGGCACACCAACATGCCGTCAAAATCCAACATTGGCAGACACTTCCCCCCCGAGGATGGCAGGCAACAAAAGAGTGGCAGCTAGTTCAGCCTCAATTACTCCTCCGGGACAGATCACCACGAGCCTCCCCGCAACATCTGCCAGTGATACGGAAACCTATGAGACTGAACTCAAGCCGGCACGGCTTGCAGGCAAGTTTGATATTCCTCCGAAAAAGAAGCCCTCTGTCACGAATACATCCCAGCCCAACCTCACCTCCCAATCAACTGTAGACTCCTTAGCAGACAAACCAATCAACCTCTTGGACCCAATCATTTATGAGTCTCTCCTTAGTGAACCTGGCCCACCTACTCCCGGTCAATGGATGCCCTATGAATTTGATGAGGAGGATCCTACCACTCTTGCCATTCTCTACCAACTAAATGGTTTGAAACTTGAGGAAGCTCTCCGACAAAAGACACTTCACTGTAAGCAACAAGACCACTCCCAGGCTCACCCTAAATGGGGTCCTTTTAAACTGATCCTATTGGACAATAAAGCGGATGTCAATATAGTCAACACAAAGGGTAACAAAGCACTTACCTTCACTGCTGAAGACTACCTCCTTGACACGGGTGATATCTCCTTTGACATAACAGACGCCAACACTTATACGCTTCTCTGCTACGCTGGCCCCAAACTCATCATGTCTCAAATTACGGAGGCTAAAACTCTAAAGCTTCTGTCCCCATCAGAGACTGGGCCCTTCAAACTGTCCAGGGATCCAGATCCTCCAAAAATGATTCGCATCTCCAACCTGACTGGAGTCAAACGCTTCTTTGACTTAACCTCAGTGCCTCGACCCCAGTATGAAGACTGGATCCCAATTGGCCAACATGAAACGTCCACTCTTAAGCGTATGTTTTGCTTCAAGCAGCTACAGAAAAAATCTCCGGCAACAACCTCCAACTCGTCAAACAGGTACAGCCCACTTACTGAGGAAGCAACTAGCCCACTTACTGAGGAAGCAACTAGCCATTGTCGTGCCCCCAGTCTCAAAGGAGACAAGACACTGCATGTTTCAAGAAAGAAAGCTTCACAGCCTAAACCGACTGATGAAGAGGGCTCGAATTCAGCGGATTGTGAGAAAGCAGCTTGATCCTCTGGTGACAGCCACTCGAGTGGCCAACACAGTACTGACAAAGGGAAGGATCCAGAAGTTAGTGATGAAGATGAGGAGATGGAGACCACTGCTTCCCATCGTGGTGAAGATAACCCACTCCCAGATGGCGGGACAGACAAAATCCAACAAATTGAGATTGATCCGGAGCCAAAGGAGCCAGTGATCATAGTGATTACACCACATACTCCAGAATGGTGCAAAGAGGAATCTAACGGGGAAGCAGCGCAATCGGGAGACAAAAAGTCTCCACCGAGGAAGAATCTCGTCAATGTAATTCCACCTCCCTCTGTCGCCTCTACCTCCTCCAACACTGCCTTTTCCTCTCTCTCTCTCTCTCAAAGCATGGATCCCTTGCTAGTCATCGATCCAGCTAGTGGGCAGCACCTTATCTCTGTGGAAATTCAGATTCAGCCGGATAAAGAGCATTTGGAGGTACTGTTGACGGAAGCCAAGCGCCTCCTTGAATATGTGCAGGAGCTTGATCCGACTGCTAAATTTGTTGCAAAAGGAGTGGATCAAAATAACAAGCCTTTCCCGGACCTAACCTCGCCAATGGATTCACACTGGCCATCGAAGTATGCCTCAGCGCAAAACTGGTTCCAAAGCTCCACGGGCTATATTTTCTCCCAGTCTCCTGTGTCGGAGAAACAGCTACAAGCACGTCTTGAAACCAGACGTAATCAAAACCGTGCAGCGGATCCAGAAATCAAACGTGGTAAGTCAAAACAGAGCGCTGAGAAAGAAGATAAAGGACCCACCACCATGTACGCAATGGTCAACTTGTACACCGTCATCCCAAAAATCTCTGCAGTACTGAAAGCAATGAACGTAGATCTACGCCGACACAATGTCAGAGTCTCCTTGAAGTCCCTACAGTGCTGGGAGTCTAACTCCAAGAAGATGTTGTGTGGAGTGCAGAGCAGGCTTTGCACTGAAGGCGTACACCAACTACTCCTTCACAGATTGAAGGAAATGGAAAAGAAACTGTGCTGACATGGGAAACTCGATACGCTTGAATGGTATAATAAACCCCTCCCTGCTGTTAATGTCATGCTGCGGACTATTCGTGAACTTTGTCTTCCGGATAACAAAGAAGAACAAGAACAGTTGTCTTTTGACCCCTTTCCACGTACCAGCAGGTTCGCTTACTTTCTAGAAGCCAGTGATGCCTCTTGGTCACATCTTGAACCCCTGTTAAAGATGATGGTTGACACCAACGACATCTATCACGCCTTTGGGCCGTCGGCATTTGTCATGGACATACCAGGACCTATGCCCAGCATGGATTGCACGCGGGCCCACCACAAGCATGGGCGTATCAGTATGGGCTATAACATAGCCACAACGGTACTCAAATGCAGCGAGGTGCAGCTCTTTGATTATGAGGTGAAAGTCAAAATGGAAGCACTACAATCGTCTTCCGGTGAACCCACTTGTCCTAAGCCCCCGTACGCACACACAACTCTCAGGAAAGAACTTCAGCGCATACGATTTAATGGTGATCAAATCTTTCACACAGCGGTGATGGTATGCAAGGGTCTCAAAACAGGTATCTCGGGTATCGTCGTCACATATGATCCTAACAACCCCCTCTACCGCCAAAAGTATGAGTTTGCCAAGAGAACTGTGGCTAGTTTGTCCTGCTTTATGCATCACTGGCTCATACAGTGTGGGTATTGTGAAAGCACTCGCATGCGATTGATGCGCTCCTTTTACATGGAGAAGGCCCAACTTGCACCGCAATCTTCTTGGGATCCACCAAGTCTCACCGCCACGTCTCACTTCAGGGCTCGCTTCGACACATATCTTGCAGACAACGCAAGGTACGACCCCTTCTTGCGTAAACAACTCAATGGAACTGGAACTCCAGTCTGCACCTTTGTCGATATGTCTGACAATGTGCGTAAGGGACTACTTAAAGAACTTGGGTACAAGCCAGAGGAAAAGGGGCAGATGTAGGGAGTCGGATCAGTGGGGCATCAGCACTTACGGGCGATGGTGAAACTGTGGGAGCATCCACCGTAAACTCTGAGGCGACGCCAAACAGAATTCTTAAAACGAAGGAGTACGCTAAACAACTCGCTGACTCAAGGGTTTGCAATGCAGAACAGGCCGCCGAAATCAATGAACTCAATGCACAAATGCAAAAACTCACTGATATGCTGGCTGGCATTCATCAGCCGGGTTCCCCCACCTTAGTGGAAGCGGAGCTGCACGCCCCCAAGATGAGGGCGGTGGTGCAGCTCCGCAGGGCTCATAAAGTTTAATCGAACTCCATCTCACATGGGCACGGTGAGACGGGGTCTACACACGCTGGCCCAAACATTGGTCGCTCCTTTAGCACAGGTGGGAATGACTGGTGTACAAGCAAACCTGGCCACCGGTGAGGGTGCTGTATCACTCGGTGTAGGGGAAGTCAGCAAAATTGTGCCGCCTAGGGGTGGCGGCATCATTTGGGTGGCGGCAGGGCGTCTCCCAAGTTTGGGTACATCAAATATCATGTCAGTAAATCGTCGAGCCAAAAGTCAACGCAGGCGTGATACGTGGTTAAACAGAAACGCTTCCATTGAAAGTAAACGCAAGTACAGGGCTCTACTTAAAGGGTATAGGAGCTTCAAAGAGAAGTGCAGGGTTACAGATGCGGATATCAACAGGGCACTCAAAAACAATGCATCACATAGGGGTCATACTCTAGGGATTACAAATGAGCAGACCAAGTCTGGCCAGATCCCTCCTGACAGCGCCTTTGACACAGAGCGGCGCGAAATGAATCAGCTAATAGAGCTACTTCACGAAGGAGGGGTCGGTTATATGCCTAAGCGCAAATCTAACGGCTGGGTACGCCTCATGTTCGAGAACTGGAATAGCCTAGGCATGTTATCCCACAGCTGGAAAATGGAACGACTGAATCACATGGTCACGGATCTTCAGGTTGACATCGTGGCAGGATGCGAAGCGCAATGTGACTGGTCCTTCGTCCCACCACACAGGCAATTCCTTCAAATGCTATGTCCTGGCACCACAACAGTTGGACTCGCATCAAATAATGTGACTGAATCAATCACTCGTGATCAGATGGGCGGCACTGCACTTGCTGCCATAGGCCACCTTGGTGACGTTGTCTCTGACAAAGGCTGTGATAACACTGGTCTCGCGCGGTGGACATGGGTAAAAATCAGCAACGGCTCTAGGACAACTAGAATAGTATGCGGTTATCTCCCATGCAAACCTGGTAAACACTCCAGAGGTCATACTGTGTGGGAGCAACACTCACGTTACTTTCAAGCAGTGGGTAACCATAAGTACCCGTCTACTATTTTTATGGAGGACCTTGCCCACGAGGTTAAAGGGTGGAGACAACAAGGCAAAGAAGTCCTGATATACACCGGACAATATCATAAAAAGTTTTTATGATGGAATTACCTTAACATCGTTTGCGTGAATACATATATTTATCTTATTACATCGTTATCACAAAGAAGGTCTAACTTCGCTCGTAATAAAAGTTGTTTAAAGATAACATACCTCTCTTTTTCGTTTTTTTTTCCTCCTCAAATCGCCCCTCGGACAAGGTCTAACAAAACTACTAGTATGTAGCTGCAAAAACACAAGTCCAAAAAGTAACCTTATTGCTATTTCTGTATTATTTCTGAGACTGCCCCCCTACCAGTCCCATGCACATGGAACACACAAGCAAAAATGCTCTACACCACCAAATGCACCCTCAAATAATTCTGCAGCAACTTCCCCTCCCTTAGCCCACCTTGCCACCATCTTCCAAGGTACCTTATTCTGAAATTATTGCTCTCGCACTGCATATCATATTCCTCTTTTTTCTATTAAGATGGCATTAGCTTGTGTTGATTTCAAACACAAGTAAATATTACGTTGCCACTATGAAAAATATAATAGTTGTCAATTACATGACAGGTTCATGTGTGACTTCTTAGCTACTATATAGATGCTCTTCGTGTGAAGGCAGTGCAAACAAGCCTCTGAAAAAGCCAACATCGACATTCACCACTTTCAATTCTCTACAATACGCACCATAATCCTGATTGTATGGTTGGGGTGTCGGATAAAGCTATCTGGTCTTGATCATCTGACAATTACAATTCACTCCAAGTTCCAAGAAAAGGTTTTTATTAGCGGTTTGTAGACCCCCAATCTATAAACCTCGCCTAACAGTCTATAGACCCCCCAGCTAAAAATTAAATGGCGAGAAAATTAGACAATAAAAAATACTTGTGATGGTGATAGCTTTTTTAACATCATCAATTTAGATTTAAAAATGACATAGATATTTACATTACTACAAAAGTCTCACAAGTCATGAATAAGATTAGGTAATATTATTATTGTGTACATGATTCACATTTTTTCTAACTAATCTCATGATATGGCAAATCTAGAGGTATTTAGAGAAGCGTCTATTGGTCTATAGACCCTTTACCACAGTCTATAGACCCCCCATGACATTCAATAGATGGTCATGGGGGGTCTATAGACCCTCTGTAACAGTCTGTAGACCCCCCTCCCATGAAAGTCTATAAGCCCCCATGACCATCTATAACTCCCTCCCCATGCCATTCATATAACTGGGGGTATACAAATATTTTTGTAAAATACAGTGGAGTCTATTGACTTTAAGGGGATCTATGGACTGTGAGGTGGGGTCAATAGACAGGGGGGTCTACATATGGCTACTAATACATACATTCGCAATCAAAAATCTATTGTCTAGCAGCAAATAGGGCTAACAAGCTCTAGTTTCTCGAACTATATTGCAGTGTCTTATCCACTGATACCTGTCACCTATAATGTACGTTAGGTACACATATTCACAGAATGATATATGTAGGGGCAGACTGAAATAACTTGCTCCATTTTGTTGCAGTAGAATCATACTGTATTCTACATAAAGAGAAAGTACTTCACACTTTTGAAAATAGTTGGGATATGAATTCATAACTTCAACAGCCAAAAAGTTGCTCCCTATTTCTAGTTATGTCAGGGGTCCTGTCACTGTCATAATGACAAGATTCTCTGTCTAAAAGGACTTTGTAGAACTCCTCTTTGTGTTATGTTGGTGGTTTTTGTGTCCAATCCTTTAATCTCATCTATGTTTCAGCCTCTATGTCTGCTGCCTGTGGCCACATATACAAGACAAAAATATCTTTCTTGTAGTCGCCATTGTGTAGAAGTATGTCATATTAGGTAGAGGGGGAAATGTGATGTGCATTGAACTGTAGCATCATACCATTGCTGATTGCCAAAACACTAGATACTCTAAGAGAAAACAAATATGGACAGGCCTTGCTTGTTGGATTTATAACATAATACTCTATGGTATTCATATTTGTGAGACATACGCATTGTATCATACCATGGTATCACGCGGTATGGTAGTTACTTTTACATGTATTGTACGATACCGTATTACGTATTACAATAGCAGAAATATCATAAAACATTTTTATGATATTGACGTCATCTTTTTCGACATTGCAAAATAACCACGCTTTTGTCACAGCGTGCACGAAATTCCGATTCGTCAATATCATAAAAAGTTTTTATGATGACCACGCTAAAATTGCGGGACTTTTTATGATATTGAAGGCTGTTGCTGTGCATTGATGCCAATCAAGATGTGTACAAAGGGAAGCTCGCTGCTCATCTGGCGAAACAAGACATTCTACTCACGTGTCTCATGGAGCCCGCTTTAGGTACGAAGGTACCAAACTCTCATTTTCGGGGCAAAGGACAGATTTCCACTATCTTTGGTACTCCAGGTCTAGTCGAAGGTCACGCCATGTGCTACCCCCACTGGTACGGTGTAGGTGACCATAGAGTCTTTCTGTTGGAAATATTGGCAGCATCACTTTTTGGAGGGGAATACCCAACGATTGCAAGACCAACATCCCGTGCCCTAACACGCAAAATAATGCAAATACGCAAGAAATACTGCCACACTTTGGATAGACTAGTCACAGACCACAACATGTCGGAGAAACTAACCCGTATTGAACAACAAGCTGGAAGGTCACTGACTAGTGTGATCCAAGCAACGCACGATAAATGGGATGTAGAATTTGGCCAGATCATGAGACACTCTGAAAAGACGTGCACTAAATTCAAGAGCTGTGCCCTTGAATGCAGTCCGACTGTGGGACAGTGGTTAAAGCATCGCTCAATCCTCAAGTGGCTGCTTCGGTGGCATGACGGGAAAGTGCAAGATCCTCGGAACATGTGTTGAGCAGCACGATGCACAAATATCAGCGATCCGCTTACCTTGACTAAGGTGGAAGTACAAGATCACTTACATAGCTGTCTGCAGCACCTTTTTGAACTCAAATCTCAGGCACCATGCTGCGTCGCAAGCATTTGCAGTGGCGACTGTCCGTCGCCAAACAGAGAGGAGATGACAAGGCGTCGAACGAGATCCGTTGAATCGTGTGCAATGAAGTGCGACATCAGCGCCAGAGGTCCATCAACAGAGTCGTCAAGGACTCGAGAGGTCGTTCCTTTGTGAGTCTACAGACCATGATAGATCGGCACGCCTTAACATTCACTGATCAGGAGGAAGTGGAGAAGGTTTGTGGTGAGCACTTGGGGGATCAATTTTTGCTGGGCAAACGAGCTCCACTATCAGCACAGGCATTACATGCAGAGATCGGGGCCCTTGGTGACACTGACACTGCACGACGGATCCTCACTAACGATTACAACTTCTCTGGGGATTGGGATGCAGCCACGGTCGACCTTCTGAAAGCCTCCGCTCAACTGCATTTGGAATGTGAAGATATTCCTAGTTCAAGTAGTGAAGTCACAGTTGAGGAATTTATCTCATTCTGGACAAAGTGCAAAGAAAACACATCGTCCTCCAAGAGCGGCAGACATTTTGGACATTACCGGGCCATCTGCGACAATGATGATCTCTCTAGCCTACAAGTCCGTAGCATTAACCTAGCTGCAAGAAGAGGACAGCCCCTAGAACGATGGCGACAAGGAGTCACCGTCCTGCTAGAGAAAGTTGCTGGGAATATTTGCATCAAAAAGTTACGCGCCATATGTCTCTTGGAAGCAGATTTCAACTGGTGGCTAAAGGTGGTCTTTGCGAAGAGAATGATGCATAGAATGAAACTAACAGGAGTTCTACCACCAGCGCAAGGGGCCACCTCTGGGAAAATGGCAACAGACACTTCCATGACAAAACAGTTCTTTTTTGATCAAGTGAATCTACTTCATCGAAACGCAGCTATATCAAGTACAGATGCAGCCAACTGCTACGATGCTTTCAACCATGCGGCAGGAATCTTTGCGTTGCAAGCAATGAATGTGCCTATCACACTCATCAAGTGCTATCTTCTTTGCATACAGACTATGCAGTTCTTTCTAAAAATGGGATTTGGTTTAGCCAAGAATAGCTATGGGGGCTCGTCAGGTAATCTGTACATGGGTCTCATACAAGGAAGCGGTGTCGCACCAGCAGCATGGACGGCAATTAGCACCGTGATGCTCTCCGCTTACAAATCGAAAGGTTTTGGAGCTTACTTTGTCTCTGCCTGGTCGGGCGTATTACTAGGCATCACAGCACTTCTTTACGTGGACGATACTGATCTCTTGCACTTATGTCCCAAAACAGGCCTATCTGAGGCCGGCTTTTATCAGTCCATCCAACTTGCCACGTATTACTGGGCGACTCTTCTGCAAGCCACCGGCGGTAATCTAAAACCGGAGAAGTGCTACTGGTACCTGCTTTCCTATAAATTTGAGCAGGGGCGAGCGCCACTAAAACCACTCAAGGAAATCCAACACTACCAGATACACATCCCACAGCCAGGTGCTGCTGATGTAACTATCAACCTACGGGATCCCTATGCCGCCTCCGAAGTCCTGGGTGTCTGGTCTTGCCCAGCTAGCTCCGGAACCGCACAACTGGAACACATGATTAGTAAGGGACGAAGATGGGCAAATCGGATAACTCACAGCACGCTCCAACCACCAGAAGTCTGGCAGAGTTTCACCACACAAGCACTACTGTCAGTCAAGAATGGACTAATAGCACTAATGTCCAGCCCAATGGAGGTTGATAAAGCCTTTTCGTCGTGGTATTACTCCTTCCTTCCAGCCTTAGGAGTCAATCGGAATATTGCCAGAGACTGGAGGACTCTACCTGTACAATGTCAGGGTTTGGGGATGCCCCAAATGTCATTGGAGACACTGGCCACCTCCCTACAATTTATACAGAGACACTGGGGCACCGACGACTATATGGGTAAAATACTCCGGGGTATCTTCAAGGTTAGTCAGCTGGACATCGGTATGAGCGGCAACTTTCTCTTACGAAACTATCAAGTATACAGTGTACTCACCACACGTTGCTGGTTTAAACTGTTATGGGAATATTTACAATTCTACAACATCACACTGGAGCTAGAAGGAACGGATATTGACCCAGTCCAGGAACGTGACCAAGTCCTCATGGAATTAGCAACTCGCGTATTGCCGGTAGGGCAATGGGAGGGTTTTAATCGTGCGCAAAAGTACTTCAGGGTCTACTTCGTCTCACAGCTAATTATGGGTGACGACATGACAGTGAACCCAGAGAAACTAAAGATGGGCAGTAAGATGCAGTTCCAGACGACGATGGTATTCCCGTCAGAAGAACCAACATGGGCAGACATAGTCCTATGGAAGGATACGATTGCTCAGTTGACCTCAAGTAAGATGCATCTGTCTCCGCGTTTAGGGAAGTACGTACACCTGCCCTATGACAAGTCCATATGGTACACCAATGCAGATCGAACCTGTGTGGTGTGTAAGACGGAGGGACAAAGCCCACTACTATTTCTCCCTGTTGAGAAGGCATACTCTACAAGGAGTAGTCAAACATACTGCCACTCCTCAGATCAGACGGCAGAGTTTGCCCTAACACGAAGCCTCCCGCATATTGCCACCACACCTGTATATCCAACTACTGTCGTTGTGCACTCCGCATCATACCTTAGGGAGACACCGTCCAGTAATGGTGTGACTTCTCTACGAGCGGCACTCTTAGCCATGCTGACTTGCAGTTTTCTACGGGGTTTCTCCTTGACGGGTGATGGTGAATGGCTACTTTGTGCTTTCAGGAAGGGATCGCTGACGGCTTGCCACAACGGGTCTTTTATGCCCGACATCCACGAACAGTACTGCTCTGCGTCCACTCTGCTCCTTTGCAAACAGTCTGGTCATATCGCCATGATCACACACTGTGAGAGGACAGTCAAAGATGTTGCCTCTAATTATCGTGCTGAACTCATTGGGGGAGTAATAGCGACTCTAGTATTTTGAACGCTATCGACACTATTTCCACGTCATGGTAATCACACTTATGAAATTCACTGTGATAACATGGGTGTAGTTGCACACGGGAATCGGATCTATCATCCCTTGCCCAAAAGGCAGGCACAATCCGACCTCATTCTACTTCTCCGATTCAACATTGCCCTTTCCAAACTAAAGGTCAAATACACTCATGTCTACGGGCATCTTGATGATGATAAAGCCTTCTTGGACCTCACTCTACCGCAACAGCTAAATGTGATGGCAGATAAACTTGCCAAAGAGTGCCTCCTGGAACAAATTCAGAAGGAAACCAACTGGGGTTCGACCTACCCCCTCAAACACATCCGCATCTGGATAAGCGGCAGGAAAGTTACATCATCTATCAAATCAGCACTCTATCTGGACTGGAGCTCCAAGTCAGCCGCTGAACTCTTGCAACGAAGGAAGATAGTCAACAGGTACTGGTTTGACCGGATTGCATGGAATTATGTTGGACGGGCGATGGGGACCTACCCACAGATGTTTCGCTTATGGGTAACCAAACAAGTGTCAGGATTCAATGGAACAAATAGGCAATTGTCTCGCTTTCAGGAAGACGTCGTCGATGAATGCCCATGTTGCGGGCATAAGGACGAATCGGCTTCACATCTGACCAGATGCACGAATCCGGGTTGACGACAACTTTTGACAACTTTTTCAACGGTCTGTCAATATGCTTTTGGACTGGATGGAAAACACCTGAAGCGATGGAAGCCTTCCTAGCGCAACATGGAGAAGGCTCGATGGTTGAGATCGCAAAACCTTATGCACACCTATCGGAGTGGGCAATGGAAATAGACACCCTAGGTTGGGATAATCTTTTGGAAGGACGCATAGGTGTTGAACCAATAAGATTACAAACAGCGTTCATGAAGTTGCAGGGTTCTCGACAGCATATCAAATCGTGGGCGACAGAGTTTGGTCATCACCTTCTAGGAATCACACACAAGCAATGGCTATATCATAACGCGTTCACACACATATGCATTGTGGAAGGAAAATCAGAACTAGAACATGACATCATCATGGAGAAAGTGAGGGATCTTCTACTCGTAGACACCGACCTACTATTGCCACAGCGTTGATACCTACTCGAAGTCGACTTTGAAAAGCTAGGTGCAGGATCAACCTCAAATCGACAATACTGGCTAGCTAATCTCGAATCAGCATTGAAGGCCTTCCATAACACACCTATTCGTTCAAGAGATGACGTGACTCAACACCGACTTCCCTCCCACACTCTAACTCCCTAGTTTAGCCCACCACTGGGCTGATTACGCCCCTCACGGGGTATGAAGAAGACTTAATCACATTCCTTCATAACGGCTTCTTAGCTGTTGCTCTACTTTGTTGAAAAAGAAAGACTGATGTCAGTGCCTTGATAATTTGTAGACAACGGCATGATTTACTAAGTGATATTTGATATGTAATGGTATGGTATTGTACAGGTATTGTACCATACCCAGTGGTAGACTTTGGAGACACTATGGTACACTATAAGCTATTGCACCTTGACCAACAGAAGAGGAGGTTCAAACGGGCACACTCCTGGCACAACAAACGTGACTACCTAGTGCACGATCACATAAAAATAGGGTATGGTAGATTCTTGGCAAATGATACATTCTTTTACCGAACTATAGAAGATCTTGGTAGAGGCGATAGCTGGGTTCAGCTACTGTAAATCATGGTGTATGAGAACCCACGGATTATAAGATATATTTTGCCGATTCTCTTGACATTTGTGTTTTTCACCCTCTTAAACATTGTGGGCGAATCTAAACTGATTCTAGGTGTATTCTCCCTGTTGACAGCAACACGCCCATATGTTTTCTCCCCAAAACTCCGGTTGGTTGCCGAGAAACTTCCGATGTCAGAGAAAGTCACCACACATCTCGGGCACATGGTGGAGGGTTGAACAGCACGGCAAAGCAAGAGAAGTGAAATTGCAATATGGTACAAAAAGGCTACCTCGAAGAAAATAAGAAAGATACTATTATTTTTTCACTTGTTGACATCACTACCGTAAAATGCGGTGCATAAGTACCACAAGTGTATAAGCTCCAAATGTCCAATTTTTGGAACATTTGCATTTTTAAAGCGTTCTAACATATAAATTAGAACTAAAAACCTCTTGGGTAGTTTCTCCATGTCATCAGCAACACACCCATATGTAGCGCTACCTGTGACTCCCTATGGTTGCCAAGAAACCTCCGATTCTGTCAGAAGTCACTACACATCTCGTGCACATGGTGGAGGGGTTCACAGCATGGACAAAGCACGGAGGGCGAATTGTGAGGTGCTGTGACGTAAGTACAATATCCCTACCTCGAGGTAAGTTTCAAGATACCAATAATTTTTCACCGTGTTACAATCACTAGCTTGTAACACAGTATAAGCACAAGTAAAATGTATCTTTTAACATTTGTGGGTACTTATGCTCCGCATTTTACGGTAGCTTTGCAAGAGTATAAGATATATTTTAAAGTACAACTCAGAATTCACTTTGGCCCATTGACTGGACTTTGAACCATTATAGACGTGGCGTATTATTCCTATGTACCAATCTACGTGTTTTGACAAAAAATTGATGGGCACGAAGTGTCAGATAGTCTGTCTGTACTTTACTCTACTTTACTATTGTACAATATTGTTCGAACTGAGCGTGCTGGCTGATTTTTTGTGAATTCTGATAGCTCTCAATATCTGACATTTTTTTCCCGTAGAAAATGTACCATTTTCTACGGGATGGACTTTGAACCATTATGCCTGTTTTTGTATTGCAATTGCAGCTGCCTTCCGTCAAAGCTGAGGACTTGTCGAGCTGGACTTAAGCCCTCGAGATAGTCCCAAAGGGGTGTGCAATATCAGCCGGGACCCAAAGGGTTGATATTGCGGTCGCACCCGTGGCCAAAGATATCTGACATATAGTGGGCCAAAGTAAATTCTGAGTTGTATCTTTTGACATTTTGTGGGTCTTGTGCACCGTGATTTACGGTAGGGTCAACGGAGCTAACATCGTATTCAACAGCCTTCAATATCATAAAAAATCCCGAAATTTTAGCGTGGTCATCATAAAAACTTTTTATGATATTGGCGAATCGGAATTTCGTGCGCGCTGTGACAAAAGCGTGGTTATTTTGCGATGTCGAAAAAGATGACGTCAATATCATAAAAATGTTTTATGATATTTGTGCTATCGTAATACGTAATATAGTACGGTATCGTATCTTACAATACAAGTAAAAGTAACTACCATACCGCGTGATACCGTAGTACGATACAATACGTATGTCTCACAAATACCATAGAGTATAATATTATGAATCCAACAAGCAAGGCCTGTCCATATTTGTTTTCTCTTCTTGATGTAATGTTAGAGTATCTAGTGTTTTGGCAATCAGCAATGGTATGATTCCACAGTTCAATGCATATCATAGTTCACATCTAACTAATATACTATACCACCAGCCTCATCTACACAACACAAAGGTTTTTTTGGAGTTCTTATAGATGCAGAGATCGTTGTCACTTCACTATGACATACTTCTACACAATGGCGACTACAAGAAAGATATTTTTGTCGTGTATATGTGGCCACAGGCAGCAGACATAGAGGCTGAAACATAGATGAGATTAAAGGATTGGACACAAAAACCACCAACAGAACACAAAGAGGAGTTCTACAAAGTCCTTTTAGACAGAGAATCTTGTCGCTATGACAGCGACAGGACCCCTGACATAACTAGAAATAGGGAACAACTTTTTGGCTGTTGAAGTTATGAATTCATATCCCAACTATTTTCAAAAGCGTGAAGTACTTTCTCTTTATGTAGAATACAGTATGATTCTACTGCAACAAAATGGAGCAAGTTATTTCAGTCTGCCCCTACATATATCATACTGTGAATATGTGTACCTAATGTACATTATAGGTGACAGGTATCAGTGGATAAGACACAATATAGTTCCAGAAACTAGAGCTTGTTAGCACTATTTGCTGCTAGACAATAGATTTTTTGATTGCGAATGTATGTATTAGTAGCCATTTGTAGACCCCCCTGTCTATTGACCCCACCTCACAGTCCGTAGACCCCTTAAAGTCAATAGACTCCACTGTATTTAACAGAAAAACATTTGTAGACCCCCCAGTTATATGAATGGCATGGGGGAGGGGGGTTATAGACTGTCATGGGGGGCTTATAGATTTTCATGGGAGGAGGGTCTACAGACTCTTACAGAGGGTCTATAGACCCCCATGACCATCTATTGACTGTCATCGGGGGTCTATAGACTGTGGTTAAGGGTCTATAGACCAATAGAGTCTTCTCTAAATACCTCTAGACTTGCCATATCATGAGATTAGTTAGAAAAGGTGTGAATCATGTACACAATAATGATATTACCTAATCTCATTCATGACGTGTGTGACTTTTGTAGTAATGTAAATATCTATGTCATTTTTAAATCTAAATTGATGATGTTAAAGCTATCACTATCACAAGTGTCTTTTATTGTCTAATTTTCCCGCCATTTAATTTTTAGCTGGGGGGTCTATAGACTGTGAGGTGGGGTTTATAGATTGGGGGTCTACAAACCGCTAATAAAAACCTTAGCTTGGAACTTGGAGGGAATTGTAATTGTCAGATGATCAAGACCAGATAGCTTTATCTGACACCCCAACCATACAATCATGATTATGGTGCGTATTGTAGAGAATTGAAAGTGGTGAATGTCGATGTTGGCTTTTTCAGATGCTTGTTTGCACTGCTTTCACATGAAGAGTATCTATATAGTAACTAAGAAGTCACACATGAACCTGTCGTGTAATTGACAACTATTATTTTTTTCATAGTGGTTGTGTAACATTTACTTGTGTTTGAAATCAACACAAGCTAATGTCATCTTATTGGAAAAAAGAGGAAAATGATATATGATATGCAGCGCAAGAGCAATAATTTCAGAATAAGGTACCTTGGAGGATGGTGGCAAGGTGGGCTAAGGGAGGGGAAGTTGCTGCAGAATTATTTGAGGATACATTTGGTGGTGTTGAGCATTTTTTGCTTGTGTGTTCCATGTGCATGGGACTGGTAGGGGGGCTGTCTCAGAAATAATACAGAAATAGCATAAAAGTTACTTTTGGACAATTTTTTTGGAGCGACATACTAGTAGTTTTGTTAGACCTTGTCCGAGTAACGATTTGAGGAGAGGAAATCAACGAAAAAGAAAGGTATGCTATCTTTAAACAATTTTTATTACGAGCGAAGTTAGACCTTCTTTGTGATAACAATATAATACGATAAATATTCGTGTTCACGCAAACGATATTAAGGTAAATCCATCATAAAAACTTTTTATGATATTGTCCGGCGTATATCAGCAACATCCTGTAGCTGTCTTTGTTGTAACATAGAGGTTGGAACAATTGCCCCCGCAATTTACGAGACATCCTTAACGAAGTCATCAGATGTTATGTCCTATAGATCCTCATAGATGAATGAGGCCACATCCCTTGCTGCGTTTTCCTGCAATCATCAAAGGTCAAAAGTTCTTCTCATTTTAATCATTGAAAGGAGAGAGAGATGGCCGCCACAAACTGAATGGCAACAATCAGGCCCCATTCCTGCTACAATGGCAGATATGATTGTTATAATTAATTTTTACACGATAGTACTACTTGAATAACTTCGTGAAATTGATAACATATTCAGGTTAATATTTCGAATATGGCAAACACTAAGTGTACTTGCTCCTCACTCTGGAATGTGACAAATAGACAGGTCAATTAATAGAGGGTTGGTTTGGTCTCAGATTATTTCGAACATACCTGGTTTTGGTGAATGATTCAGCAACAACTATGGTGACATTTTTGAGAGTTGATTGATACTTCATCGTTTCAAACAAAAAAGGAGAGTTCCCATAGCAATCCTCCCTCTAAAATGGAACAAACAGACAGATCAAATGATGAATAGTGCGTACGGTCTAATCCTGTTTTTGGCGCATGCTTCAGTAAAACGAAGACTGGTATGTCTGCACCGACTAATCACATGATTGCTCTTTATACTTTCTCGAAAGTATCCATGCACAATTCCAAATTAAGAGTTCTTCATTTGTTTTCCGATTCCTCTTGTCGTACTAAATAGAATTTTCGCCGTACTTATGAAGTGAATGATCTACACCGAATGTAGTAGAGAACGACGAGATGAGACGATTTGTTTCGGGACTATAAAGACTGTTTTACTAGAGGGCGTTCTCACCAACCCATAACAAAATAATACCAATACATCGTGACCAATACTGGTGTCCTCAATTTCATATGAAAGCAGCACTTTGCTACCCAAAAGATCACCGTTAAATTCATTGAACATAAGAGATCGGAATACGTATGTATGGAATGGGACAGGATATGTCCAGCGAAGCCACGCTGGAAACTTCGATGGCACGAGCATAAATCCCTCCAATGCCATGAAGAACCCACATATCTTATGAACACGGTAGCAACAACGTAGCATTCAAGAAGTATCCACGTAAGATTTCAATTTGAATCATCTCACGAAGAACAATTCCATCTCACTTACCCCAGCGCAAACGACGATTCCAATTACAAAATGAGGTGCGCACAACGAAACCAAGATTGCCAAAGCATCTGCGCACCACAACGCTAACGTCAGAATCAAGAAAAGATGTGTTCCATTCTGTAGTCCAACCATATTGACCTGAATCACACTTATGACTAGTGACAAGATTAAGCAAGCTGGGATCGTACACAGAGCGACCGCGAAGTGATGTGTTATGGGGTGGTAAAAGCCATTCAACACTTCCTTGTTCCTTATTTGAAGATCTATGGACAAGAAGGGTAAGGTGGCACACACCATGAAAATGTAGAAGGAACTGCTGTAGAACAGTAATGCGGCATGAGAGTCGATTGACTGACGGTCTTCGTAATCTTTCTCCAAGTTAAAGAACAATGCTCCCAAGAAGAGTGAGAGAATTGTGTACATTACCAATCGAATTTGCAGAATACCTGGATTCATTAGCATTTGAAGAAGGTATCTACGAAGAAGCTCTGGGAACTTATGACTGCAGCAGTTGCAGGAAGTCAAACATCTTTTTGTTCCGTTATTTGTCGTATTTGTGTACACCGGCTCCATATTTGGAATCACAACATTAGGAATCGAAGTCTGGAAACAGGCTTCGATGTCGCTGGATAGGGCACCATTTTCACTTGTGTCTTTTTTCCTCTCTTGTTGCCATTTTCGGAAAGCCACCTCCCAGTCCACTGAGACAGCTGGCCGGCGAAAATTATTCACTACAGCCAAATAATGCTCTAATGGAGAGAATCTAGCAGGGGTAGGCATTTTGTGGTGGGCGAAGAAGGCTTCCATTTCACCGCGACTTCCTTCATAAACGACATGACCCCGTGATAATAGAATCACGTTGTCAATAAGGTTCCAGACGAAAAGCGATGGGCGGTTGAGAGTGATGATGACTTTGCGAGATGAATTTGAACAGTAACCCTTGAGAAACTCCATTATGTGAAGTGACGTCGCTGAATCAAGTCCTTCCACCGGGTTCTCGCAAAAAAGCTGCAATAGTGAATTCAATTATTCCATGACGAAAGGTCGATGAAAGATTATTACAAGAGAATGGGGAAAAAGTATTCTAGCACCTAACCCTCCTCACCGTATCCGGCACACTCAATACCAACAACCCCAATTCCAATCTTCGCCTTTCTCCCAGGCTCAATCCTCGGTGGAAAGCATCACCAACGATAGTGTCTCTGCGATCATGATCAATTCTTAAGCTGTCTAGTAAACGTTCGATGTCTTCGTCGTTCATTTTGTTCGAAAAACCGGACGACGACGAAGTTCCATCGGAAGAGAGCAATCGATCATAGTGTTTAATATATGTCCGGGGAGTGTAGAATCTATGCAGGTAGGTTTCTTCCGGAAGATAAGAACTGCGGCCAGGTAGATTCACTGCGGGTCAGATCAAGGGGAGCAAGATGAGGCATCGACTGACAAATGATCTAATATCAATATATGACGAATTCCACAACATTCAAGCAGTCGCCCTACGCACAAGGCACACGCCCTTGCTGGCGCGTCCAATTTGAAACCAAGCTTGAGGGGACCAGAAGGGCCACCACGTCGCTATGATCCTTGAGCTATCGCGCAATAACAAAAGAACTCACCTACACCATCGCACTCCAAATTATTGTCCACGCAACCTGCCATAAACTTCAAGAGTGTACTCTTCCCGCTTTCCGCAGTTCCTAGAATCGCCGTGATGGACCCCGCAGGAATATCGACCTGAGTGGGGTGCAACAACGTCGATTTCTTCTTGACACCTCTTAGCTTTTGTGCGATCGTCGTTCCAGAGACAGTTGCTTCACATTTTGTTAGGGTGATGCCACCTTCGCCTGCGTCCTTCGGATTTGGAATAGGTGGCTCGCTAATGTTTAGAGCAGCGGTGGTGGGAGGGCCAGCGCGACGCTGTTGGAGACTAGAGATCTTACTCGACATTTTTCCCCATCATCTTCAATTTTCACAAAATAATATCCCAACAGTTCAAAAGGGTGACAAAAAGTCACCCCTTTTTCCGCTGCTAATTGGCCATTTCAAAAGGGTGACTTCTTGACACCCTTTTTATATGTACTGATTCCTAAGTAGCATTTGTCTCACCTCTAGCATAAAACATCCATAGTGAAAGAATTGCTTCCATTGTCTGTATTGTGCATGATAGACAGTGCCGCAGGTAATAACATGGAGCGCGTCAGTGCTGATGCTAGTGCAGCGCATGGGCAAGAGCAAGAGCGAACAGATGATAGCGCTCCTAGCAGAGGAGGTCGTGGAGGCGGTGGGCGTGGGAGAGGGGGCTGTGGCCAAGGCGGTCGAGGTCGAGGCGGTGGAGGGCGTGGGCATGGCCGAATCAGTGAGCGAGATCGATTGATTGGCAAACTTCCTGCTGCTCTCCAACCCCCTATAGCCATGGTGGTTGGGAGTTGCTGTCAGAACGAAATAGTGCTGCTTTTGAGATCATTACCGAAGAGGAGTACGCTGATAAGTACAGCTCAAAGAAACTGAGAGAAACATTCATTCACATGGCTGATAGTGTTACTACCCATTGCACCAGGTATGGCAAAGACAACGACAATCCGTCTGTTTCTATCCCTCTACTCCCCCATAATGCTGCTGAGATGATCCAAACGTACACGGCAGAGCAGTTAGTGAAGGATGGGTACGAGCCCCTTACAGTGTCAGAACTATATCAATTTGTTGCAACGATGCTTATTCTCAGTCGCATCAGAACACCCACAAAGAAGTCCCATCAAGAATTTGCACCGTTTATTGAACCAAATCACAAGGTAAAGATGATGTCCTACAGCCGTTTTACTCAGATTTGTAAACGTCTTCTTGGGTATAAAATATCAGACCGGACGGGTGATGATGATGCAGATGATGTATGGCTACAACAGAAGAACCAATTGTGGCAACTGGAGCCGTTTGAGAAAGCTATGTTTGAACCTTCTATGGAAATTTTACTGAATAAGAAATCAGGCGAACTTGTTTTGGATGATGAACTTGTTGGCTCCCGTGATCACAGTGAGAGAAAGGCAGGAAAAGATGGTCCAGTCGCCGATGCCATTGCAGACTCTCACCTTGGCATAAATTATGGATTTCGTTTGCGTCTAAGTGGAGAGACTACAATTGAAAATATCCAACTATTGTTGACTCGTCTACCTACGCTAAAATCGATCCAGCATGATGTTGAGATCAGGTTTGACAGAGATATGGAAAAGTACCTATATTGTTGACGGTGGGTGCAAAAGGATACTCCATGAGAACCGTAGCTTGCAAAATTGGATCCAAACATCCCTTCATCAAGTCGGCCGATGCAGTAAACTTCAAAGAGACTTTGATTTGTCAAGATGTATGGCCGGAGCTCGAAGAAGATGGCGATCAAGAAGGTAGTCATCTTGATTCAAGTCAGGATGCAATGGTTGCTCTGTTTAAAAAGATTGAACCATTTATACTTGACGGTACAGAGCTTGGGGGTGCACAAGTTACATACGCAAAGAAGGCAATGGAGATCGGCTCAGATATTAGTCAGGACGGCAATGGCAGTAGAAGATCTAAGGTGGTTGTTCACGCCTATGGCATTCGTGATGTACACGACAAAAAGAAAGCAGTGAAAGATATGAGATTTTTTAGCACTGGTGGAAGAGATAACGAAACAGCATGTGTTTGGGTTGCTATGGAAAAGAACAAAGCTAATACCCATAAGAACGTTTTGTTCTCCAACACTAAAGCTTCATCTGTCAGGGCCTTCGTCGAGACACAATTACTATTAAATTGTCATAGCTTGACGGTGAAAGACAAAACTGCGGATTGGTTTGTTCTTAGAATGACTAGAACTATAGGATGTAATGATGGGCAATTCATCAACGGCTTGACAAGCGACGGGTAAACGTACTCCGGTGGGAGGACTATCCTGACCTTCGTCGCCGTCTCGCGTGTCATTGATCGATTTGCGGTACGTGTTTCCAACACCTGCAACGGACAAAACATTGATGGCTCGACGAGGGACTGGGGAACGTACTCCTGTAGGTGTTCTATCCTGACCTACGTTGCCGTCTTGCGCATCGTTGATCAATTATCTGTACATGTCTTCAACACTGGTGACAATTCATTGATGGCTTAATGAGCAAAGGGGGAACGTACTCCCATGGGAGTTCTATCCTGAACACGTTGCCGTCTTGCACATCGTTGAACCCAAACTGTTGCTAAGGAAGATTGCTGAACATATTGTTGACTTAATGATGTTTGTGGTCCGCGTCCCAACAAACATCATGGGTGGTGTTTGATCAATTCCATCCATTTTGTGTACAGGGAATAATGCTAAAATTAAAGGTAATATCTACTGATATCTACTGAAGTCTCATGTGACGAAGATTTGTATTCAAGAATTGTGATATAAGTTGGTTTGGGAGCTGCGCTGATAATAATAGACCTACCCCGGATACATGCATGAGAGGAAGGAGTGGATTGGAGTTCATAACTGTTTGTGAATGCATTGTCTTGTTGGAAGCAATAAAGCTGAGGCATAATCCAATACGAGTTTGGAATTACTTTTGATGGCACACACCTTACTACCTCGCACAGAGATATTGTATTTAGGGGGGTCGCACAGAGTTCGACTCTATATAGGAATCATCCCAAAGGGATGATCTTCAACTCACCCCTTTGAGAACACGTAGGCTCTGGTACAGATTCTACATAAAGGGTGACAAAAAGTCACCCTTTTGAAACTGTTGGGATATGTGTCTCCTTGCTGTAGTATTTTTGTACAATCCAGCAGGCAAGACAGACAATTTTCGACTTTGGCAATAAGTATCGCCAGATGGAGTCGTCAGGTGTCGTCAAGAGATTTTTGATGGTCGTCAACTGGTCATCACATGGGTTTTCAGAGGTCATCAGGGGTCGTCAGGGTTGTTTTTTGGTCGTCAATTGGGTCATCAGAGGTCGTCAGGTGGAGTCACATTGGTCGTCACAGAATATCTGTTGGGTCGTCAGTTAGAGTCGTTTGTAGTCACGGTCATCACAAAGTCGTACTGTTCGTTACTTGATCTCACTGTAACGTAGTTATTTTTGGATGGCCGTGTAGTCGTCAAGTGGGTTGTCAGACTCATCAGACAAGTCGTCGCGTGAAAGTCTATGAGTCGTAACACAGGTCGGCAAAAGGTTGTCACCAAAAGTCGTCAGGGTCATCAAAAAGTCTTCACCAAATGTCGTCAGGTCATCAAAATGTTGTCACATGCAGTCATCAAGGTCGTCAGATGGTCGTGAAAGTCATCAGATGAGTAAAAAATGCCAAAGCCGTCACTTATTGTCAGTTTGGTTTGCCAAAAACTTCCACGTGAAAAAGTTGCCTGTCTTGCAGCAGAGGTCCCTTTGGGGAGGCAAGGTCGACTTTGGCGAAAAAAATTGCCAGCTTGAGGTTAGATTTTTTTGCCTAAAAATAACACGAGTTTACAGAGTTCTTCTTTATCTATTTCATATCAGAAAAAAATCCAAAACTCAAGAGTGGCATCACTTTATGTCACATCTGTATTTAAGGACTTTACTGATTTGATGACTCCGGAATAGGCCATTTTGTCCTATCATTTCAATCAAGATACATACTTTGAATGCATTTATTATTGTTATTTCAAGCAGTTCATAACCTTTGCTGTTTTATATAAATTCATTTTTTTTTCACATAAATTTCTGTCATGCCAAGAGTGACTCCATGACAAGTTGCTCTTAGAGCACTTACATCAGCAACGTGACGCATCCGTCAACTGTTCATCACGGTCAACGCTCAACAATTGCTTGAAGGTGACTTCAGCAATCTTACTGTTAATGAGCATAACAACTCATTTGTCGATCTGCTGCTGTACAAGTGTCGTTTAAAACAACTGAGCAGTACCAGGTACATGACCATCAAAGATACTCTACATGGATTTACATGGGTTTACGAGCTTGACTTGAGGAATGTCGATGGAGAGGTCCCATGGTTGATTGATCATGAATTTCTTTTGAAATATCGAACCATTCACAAGGGATTGAATAAGTTAGTTGATCTATTGAATGATGTGCCTTCTTTTGCAAGACGGGCCCATGGTCTGGAGCAAATGCATATCAAATACCAAATAATGATATTGTTGCACTTCTTTGGACTTGAGGGAATGACCGTTGATCTAGAAAGGGCAGATATCCATACCTGCACTGGCCTATGCACCCAATCTCATGAGAGAGTGACTGCTGCATTCAACAATATTTGTCATGATTGGATTCATTGGCCAAATGATGAAGAAAGAAAAGCCAGTGCAAAACGAATTGAACAAGACTCTTCTTACCAAATGTTTTGGGAATCATGGATGGCACTCTGCTGAAATTGGGGTGACTTCTTGCATCCCTTATTCTTGATCATTTCCGCAATTTCCTTACAAACCGTCATCTTAGTCAGGGCACCAGGGCGGTCACACCAGCGCATGTACTTCTCTTCACTTGCCAACCATTCCACTAAGTAAAACTCAGAACACTTTAGGTCGTTTGGCCCATCTGCACCATCATTCTTCCAGGTGAGGTAGTTGGAGCTGCTTTCTTTCTTCACCTTTATATACTTGCCAAGATGACCAAGAGTGCAAAATGAGAGCTCCTCCTCTGTGGTCCGGGCTGTTTTCCACCATCCATCATCTTTTCATAACAGATGCCGTAGAGCTGATTTTGACAAGATTCTAGACCACAGTTCATGAGTGGGTGGAGATTTGTAGGAGGTAGACCAGGGCACCCTTTACACTGGCACTTCTTCTTAGTGGCCTTTGATGTAGACATCGCCTTGGCAGCCATATTTCCTTTGGTCAACGCAGCAGGTTTCTTCGTCCCATTGGAAATGGAGGAGTCATATGAGATGTCATCGTCAAGGCCGTTCTCATTGGGGTCAACACTCTTTCCCTTCGAGATGCTGTAAGAAGAGCCGGGGTTGTCATGGTAGCTTGAGTTTGTTGTCCTGTGCATGGCAAAGCTAGAAAGCGGCATGTTATCATTGCTCTCAGATGATGACAAAGACATGGTTACATGCAAAGTATGTGTTCTTCGCTGTTGCCCCCTTGCATGAAATGCAGCCTAAAGTATGTGGATTTGGGGGGATACGTGAGACAGTCTTGATGGTAGGTATCAAGATGGAAATTCATGTTGATTTGGATTCTTGACAAAAAATAAAAAGGCTGAAACCACATAAACGCCATCCAACACAGTTAGATTGTTCTCTATGCCAACGGGTTTCTTGAAACGGAAAAAATACTGGATGACTTATACATACACAGCATGTATCAAATGTCACAATGTGAGTGAAGTGCCACATTATTCTATCAATAATGATAAAGAAAAAACACTGTCAACCCCAAATGTGTTACAATCAAGATTTTTCAAAATCAAGATTTATTTGTGAAAAATCTTAATTTGTTAGTAACCGAGATTTTTCTTTTTCTCTTTCTTCTTCTTCTCCTTCCTCTCCTTCTTCTCCATGAGACACTTCTTTCATATATTGACAATTTTTGGTACAGTAGCTATGTTTCTTGGAATTACCTGCAAACAAATTGTTTTTGTGTTAGACATAAACAGGGAGTCATGATCTTTATAAGTGCGCTTACCTTTACAAATGTATCTAAATATAACTTATGATCTGCCTAGGTAATATTATTTTTTTGTGTGGTCACCTCCTAAGATTTGATTTTTGCATTCAATGGTACTTCTTAACTGTGCAACATTGTGACACCTACAAACGCACAGTTGATTCTCTTCAGTAGACTCCTAAAAAAGGTATTTGTGAACCCCAAGAGGTCTATTTCAGATTAAAGTGACCACATGGTCACGCTTGTGTGAGGACCCAACATATTTCCAGGAATTTCAAGAGTAATACAGGTTGAAGTAAATTATTTAATCAGAAAGCGCATACCATACTACAAAAGTTGTGCCCGTGCACTCGGCGTGAGCAAAGCGAGCAAGTGCAGAAGCACTCCCCTGTTATATCTTTATTTAAAGAAACAAGACTTCTTCCTTTTGTGGACTCCCACTGCAAATAAAAAATCTTGCATCGGCTGCTTGTAATCTTAGTTGTATTGGAAACTGAGCCCCTTTTCTCCTTCTTCTCCTTCTTCTCCTTCTTCTCCTCCTTCTCCTCCTTCCCCTTCTCCTTCCCCTTCTCCTTCTTTGGTGAGACAGATTTTCACTTTTAGCCAAAACAGGTACTTTGCAATAAGTTGATGAGAACTTACCTGTAAATAATTGATTTTTCGTGTTGACGTACACTGGTAGTCATCATGTTTCGATCTCTGTTTACCTTTAAAAATATCTCTTATTTCAAAATGGGCGCAATTGCGTGCGCGGCACGTGCAAAGCATGCGGAGCACGTGCCCATTTACAACTAAGAGTAGACAAACCACCTTATTTTTGAACCTCTGACTTCCTCTGTTTCTACGAATTACATTCTGTCTAACTCACTATAAAAATCTTGCAGCTTCTGCTAGTAATAATTTTCATTGTGTCAAAAACACTAACAAAGACACTTAAAGTACCTTGCAACTAGGCGGGTGTAGACAAGCCACTTTATTTCAATCTATGACTTCCGCTGTTTCTACATTTGGTATTCTGTCTATAGCTTGCTACAAAAAATCTTTCAGCAGCTGCTTGTGATAGGATATACAAAATAATATGTTTATAATCTTGTTGTTTTGGAGCTTGTCATATGGTATTGTATCTGTATTTTATTGCTTTGTTCCAGCAGAGGTCTAGCAGAGGTCCCTTTGGGGCAGCAAGGTCAACTTTGGTGAAAAATATTGCCAGCTTGAGGTTAGATTCGTGTAGTCTAAAGATAATGTGTTACAATAGGATATACAAAATAATCTGTTCTAATATTGTTGTCTTGGAGCTTGTCTTATGGTGCTGTAACTGTTTTGTTTTGTTTTGTTTTGTACCAGCAGAGGTCTAGCAGAGGTCCCTTCGGGGTGGCAAGGTGTTGGTGAAAACAATCGCCAGCTTGAGGTTAGATTCTTTTAGTGTTAAAATAATGTGTTACAAATGGATATACAAAATATTATGTTCTAATCTGCATAAAATTATGTTACACTTTGTAGACACATACATGTCATACATCACATATTTAGAAAACATCTAGGTAGACCATTACATCTCTGCGTATTCATGATTTAATTATTATTGCTGAAATGGCCATGGTATCAATAAATTGGACCATGTAGGCAAATTCATAGGAGATGTTCACCTTAACAAGCAAGTCATGGATGTAAAAACAATGCAATTAGATAATGAAGAATTAGACATATTGCATAAAATAGTGTTGTGCATATAAAACATGACTTTAATGAGCAGCAAGACAAACAACTTTCAACTTTGGTGATAAAAATCCCCTGCTGGAGTAGTCAGATATCTTCTGGAAATTTTCTGATTCATCACAAGACTAGTCACATAAATCATCACAGGTAGTAACACTTGTTGTCAGTGCTGTGTTGGTTGTATTTTGGTTGTCAATTGTGCTGTCAAAGTGTTGTTGGCCATTTGCTTTTGGCTTTTGATGTTGAAACATTTTAGAAATGACATGATAATCATCTGCCAAGTTGACAAATCTGAATGAGCCAACACATTTGAAGTACTTTGTCAGAGTAACACAAACCATTTTCAACAAAAATTGGTTGTGTTTCATCACATTTTTCTTAAATTTCATCAATTTGTTTCTGACTTAGTTTTGTCACTTTCCTCTATGCAACATTGGTGTTGCACATCTCATCCATGATCAAAATTCATATTGTTCGTTCTTAACAGGTGGGCAGGGGGATGAACGTACAGTCCATTTTGGACTTTGTTTTCTTTCAATCTTCATTGATTTGTCCACAAGGAATCTCCTTACCAAAGTCACAAAAGGTTCTTTATGGCAGAATGAGTCTTGTCATGGCATCATTCCTGCTTCAATTCTGTTGTTGAAGTACAAACATTTGAACACTGCAATTGGTATTCACTTCTTTGTCGTTTTAATCTGGTTTTGTGATCAGTGAGTTGGCTGCCAAATGATATGCTGTAAGAATTTTAAAAACTTTGGTTTGTGGTTCATTATTCCTTCTTCTGGCCACTCTTCTCAATCTTAACTAGCAAGAACAAAGCAGGGGACATGTGCTCTCCCTGTTTAACTCCAACACTTTGTTCAATTCTTGTTTAACTTTGCTGAATTTGACTTCATCTGATACATCCATTAAGCATATTTTAATCACAGCCCAAAGCTGAGGTGGTGCTCCATAATTTTCCAAATTTTGTATCAGCAAATCATCATGAGCTGCGTCATGTGCTTTCACTAAGTCTATGAAAGCTGTGCAGATCGTTGAATGTTGATTGTTGATTGTAACTTCTGTTGATGCTGTAAAATTATTTTGAGAGAAAATCATATCTCCATATCCAACTTAGGAGCATTTCAAAAATCCCCCTTTGAAGGTCACAGTATGGAAATCTGATTTGCGAAGTCCACTGCCACTGTTTGCTATGTGTGGTGGCAGATCCCATTGTGTTTGAAATATCTTTTGAAATAGATGGTATTAATATTACGCTACCTAAGGTTGTACACATCAATCACATAGCTCTTAAAGTGATCAACATTGGTGCTAACATTCATCCTTGTCTAAACTCAGTAGTGAGATATTTTATTGGGATCAGTGACCAATAGATGTTTTTGTCATTTCCTTGCATTAACATCAACAACACTAATGTAGGGAGAAATATATGGGGTTGTGAGTGAACAAAGTCAATGATCCCTATACATTTAAGAATTCATAGCAAGTGTTGGTAAATATTGCCTGTATATTCCTAATAAACATTCAAAATATAATATTAATGAAACCAATGTGACGGTCTTCCCACTTTGATCTTCAACTCATGTTAAATGATCTATGCAAAATTTGGTATTGTTTGATGAATTAATGTTCATTTATTTACCAAAAAGAGGTGTCTACATGACAAGTTTGAAAAGCTTGAGATTCTTTTTTATCACATCGTCAATAACTACAAATTGGAGGTGTCTTTGTCTGTACTGTGTTAAAACATGTAAATTATCACAATGGGCTTATGTTTATGTCATAATTTTGATTGTCGTGTCAGTTCATCAAATGAAGAATATATAAATAGATAAACTCTTTCTCCACATCTAAATATCCAAACTCCAACTAGTCAGTCATCAAGTATCAACTGTGGTGGACACTTGAGGGCTTGCCACTCCTAATTACTTAGTTTGTCAGTGATCATGTATCACTTATACATGACTTGCAGATTGGGGATTGGGGATGGGGATAGTGGTTGTGAGGGTGTTGTAATAACAATTAATGCCATATATCATAAGTGAAGGTCTACGAGAATTCACCGCTCTTGTTTTACCTGTGTTTTAACCCTTTCGGTCACATTCTAGGACACTTTAAGGTTGTCCACTACAGTTGCTGTAAGGGGTTGTGAATCCCATGGTTTCCATATTATTTTTGTTCATTTGGATCAAATCTCTTAAAAAACAAAAATACAGGTAGCCACCAAGTATTATAGGAGGCATGAAAAAATATCTCCAATCTTTTTTGCGTGCTTGTAACTTTGCTTCTATCAAGGAAAGTAAAAATTTCAATGAGGTTGAGGGAACTGGCCTATATATAGGGAACTATGCCTATATAAAGGGAACTATTTCTAATACAAGTAGAACAATTAGTAATAAGTATTTATTGATTACATTAGAAAACTACTTTTTAATTAACGCCAAAAAGAGGATCACCACTTTAATGGACAATGCACAAGAACATCAACTACCCAAAAACATAGCCGCGGTGTGTGGCATCATGGCAGAAAACTTGATCAAGGACCTGAAAACTCTTGAGACGAGCATTCACAGTCTCATGTTGCCCCTGAACTCTCTTCTACATGGCATCAGCCTCCTCCACAAGAACAAGTCAACACTGCAGAAGGCACTTTTGTTGCGTATGGACTCTCATCAACATAACCATTGCCCGCCTCCACCCTCTCACCAAGCTGAAGTTCCTTCATGAGACCATCACAAAAACTGTTGATATAATGCCAATCCTTGCAGGTATATGGCTCATTCAACCGCTTTATCTCCCATGACAAAATGTCCAATGAAACCTCATAGTGCACTGCAGACTTGCCTTTGAACTTGTATAAGGCAAAACCAAGACCTTTCTTCTTGATCCTGCAGTCGGCACAGACCACACTGAGTTGAGTATGATGTCCTTTATTAAATTTCCTGTCTTCGAAAGTAATCTGGAAAAGACAAGACATGTCTGAAGAACATTTTGATCGCAAAAATTCAATGCACAAACTCACCACAGCACTTTCAAGGTCTGAGAGTGCATCAATCACCAGCCAGATGTGCTTGCGCCATGTTTTTGGGTCCACGACACCATTTTTGGATGCAGCTGCAGAGCATCCTAGTACATCACCCACAGCAAGTGACACTTGACAGAACTCTCAGCTAGGAGGTCATTCTTTATGAGTGAGAACCAGGTGTTAATGGCCACCACAACATCTGTTCCAAAGTACTCACGGAAGCATCAATTCTCCATGCCATTGCAGCAGATCTTTGACCAGTACTGCTCTGCACATCCTTCATGTGGTGGTAGAAGTCTTTGACAGTAGTGATGTCCCACTGCCGCTTTGCTGGTGAAAGGTCATCCATATTCATAGAAAGACAAAAAACAAGTAGTAGTTGGGGACCTGTCTTGCTTGTGCTGTTGGGGTGGTTGGTCATGGTGTGGATGTCAAAAAATATTTTTGCTCAGCGAGGACCATCAAAAGTCCGAGATGGTGCTTGCATTACTTGTGGGTTCTTGAACAGAATCACATTATAGTAAATATTTCAGAACCTTATAAATGAATATTAAGATAACCAATATTGACAGAATGCTGATGTTCCAACAGAAATGGCTTAAACAAACAATTTACAAAAAATAAGATACCCAGATATAAGACAACGGTTGATTACTAAGCCTCTAAAACATTTAATCCCTATCTACCTGGGGAAGGCTTATTCCTCAGAGAAGGCTTATATCTGGGAAATAGTCTTGCTTATAGTGCTATTGCCAAGATATAAGTGGGTAAAGCACAGGTTCTTGTCCTCCCCTTCAAGTGCATTGAGGGTGATGTAGCTCCCCACTGGGGAAATTGTCACTGCTGGGATGGAAGATATCACAGTGCTATGGGGGCTCATCAGGTACACATGCAATTCCAGCGCACCATGAGCTTTTGTCTTGTGAGTGCGCATCACCATCATGAGAGGCTTAGAGGCCAACAAGCCACTGTTTTTGACTATGCTTTCGGTGAAGAGCCCTCGAGAACTTTCATGTTAGCATGTTATTGCAAATGGTTTATTGTTGTATCCAAAAATTTTATCATAGATTTATTGCACTTTAAGTTTCCATTTCATTCTGATAACATTTGTACTATTAAATAATAATTTGAATGGGCCAATTCCCTCAAGCTCAATAACAACCTACCTTTATCATCCAAAAAATCAAGGAGCGTTTATTTGTGCCAGCATCAACAATAAATATTGATGTACTTGATCACCAAAGTTGCAAGCAACATATATTTTATAGCTGTTCTTTCAATTCGCTGTGTTGGGTTTGAGATAGGTTTTATTCATTCGTATGTCATAAACAGTGTCACTGCTTTTGGTGTCTTTTGAAGCCAGTCCATTCAGCTCAAATATTCCATATTGATTTATTCCCTTGCCACTTATCGAGAATACTTCTCCTTCTCGGCCTTCTTTGACAAATTCTATAACAACATTGCTCTCTTTGATGACAGCAGTCAATCTTTCCTTAGTATTAGGATCTTTCCACTCGTAAACAAACGAGCCATAGTATTCCCCATTTGCAGCTCGTAGCGGCTCTGTTGAAACAACTTCATCTGGCGGTTCTTTTCTCAGGAGTTCAAAGGTCTGAGAGGGAATACGATGATGCTTTTCAAAATACCAATGCCCTCGAATAGAGTGGAGGCATTTTCCATCCTTCTCTACGAGTGATAGTTTGCCAATGAGAAGTGGCCGGTTTTCGTCTGTTGTTTTCTTGTTCTTCTGAAGGAGTTTCGATACTTGACTCTCTGTTAGCTCCTCCTCATCTCTGGGGCAATTAATGGAAGAAAGAGCACGGAGAATCAGAAAAGAGAAAAGTAAGATAGCGCAAGAAAATCAGCTCCTTACCCGTCTTCATAAACGATTTTATAGAAGCCTTCATCAGGGTCGTATGATTCAATCGTTCCCTGAAAGGGCCTTCTCTTGCCATTGTCATCGAGAAACTTCTTCCACAGTTTGGTACCAATTGTGTAAGTAGGTTTGCTTTTGTAAACCGGATTATCAAGGACAGTTTGGTAGCTGTGCAATTCGTTGGTGTCTGTGTCAGGTAATATGTCTTTTGTCTTCTCATGTCGAGAAATGGACATGGAGCTGCTTGAACCTACTTCTTTGCCTGAGTCTGTGACGCGGTGTTCATGATTTATCGGTTTTTCGTCTAAATGACAAGGATCTGGGATACAAATGATTTCGTCCATTTTGTTTTCACTACATTGTACATTAGTTTCTTCGGAAAGGTCAGAGTTGTGAGCAGGCTCAGTTGGAATGGGTTGTTCGCTGATTGGTTCATTGAGTAAGTCTGAAGCATTTGTCTCTGCTCTTTTTGAGTCGTTTGACAAATAACTGGCAGCAGCCTGGTCAGTATTCTCATTTTCGACTAGAGATGTTGCATTTTGATTTTTTGTTACGTTTGACTCCTTTGGCAAAACTCTGATTTTCGAAGAGTCGGATGGTTGGGATTCTAATATTCCGTTTCTCGATAGCTCATTGTTTTTGACTTTATGGAGTCGTAAGATCTCAAACCTGAAGGGCGGCTTGCTATGAATTTTTGTAGTGATCCATTGCGAGAGACCTGTAACTAAGCGACCAGCTTCAGTCGGCTTGCTAATTATGTCTCCTTTGCGAATACCATGTGTCTCGGCCAGACTTCCAGATTCAACATGTGTCACTATGGTGTAGCTGTACCCTTTTCCGGTGGGCCACTCACTGAGACTTATTCCCAAACCCCCATCATCATTGAAGACAAATCGATGAATCGACGCACAGAAGCCATCGTCTTCAAAGTGTAAAGGTCTTTTCCCTCCTGTAGAATCGAGAGCATAGATAATATGTCGTTCACTGTCGTCTCCTATACATCTTCTCAAAACTGAAATGGATATTGGTCTTTTCTTCAAACGATCCATCAACCAATCTCTAGTCAATGTGTAACTTATTTTTACATTGGGGTTTTCATCATGGTGAACAATTCGATCACCTACCAGTGATGTTTTACAATTTACAGAAGATGAGAAGAAGATTGTTGGATGAAGACAGAATGCAAAATCAGGAATCCAATTCCAATCTTTACCTGTTTTTAGGCCATAAATATCAGCAGGAGAGCCTTCTTCAACTCTCGATATAATAGTGCCCATGTCATTATTTGGATCCGCAGTAATATGAATACCAAGCTTTCCTTGGTGCTGTATAATAAACTTATGACAAACTTCATAGTTGGGCTTGTGTGAGTTAGGATCATTTGAGGTTTCGCCAATGCTTCCGGGCAATTGACTCGTTTTTGGAAAGGGGGCAGGTATCTTCGGGATATTTTGCGTTGATGCCGCATTCTTACTCGGAATTGTCTTGAGGCGTTTGTCTTTAGTAGCAGGTTCGTTGGATAGCTTTCGCTTCGGCGGAGAATTTGAAGAATGACTCCTAGAATTTTTAAAGCGCACGTCAGCACTCATAGAATTGACCGTAGACTTTCCGGGCATTCCTTCTTCTTTTGCTGCTTTTGAAGTACTTTCATCACTTGCGTTGCGTGTACTGTATTCTGGACAATCTAAGCAGTAAAGGAAAGCGCGATTATCGCAAGATTTAATGCAATCAAAGCAACAGACCCTCTTGCAGACACCGCATGTTAATTTGCAGTCTTGGCAGATGTTCGCCTCTTCACAGATCGGACAAGAAAAAGTGCTCCGTTTTGATGGAGGAACTGATGACATATTTGACGTATCTTCAAATGAGAAACAAAGAGGGCAGCAAGCTTGTCGTTGCAAGCGAATTTCATTTGGGTCGCATGGCATATCGTCATCAGAGGGCGGTTGACCTGTGGCGGCGTGCACATTGGTGCTATCAAGTTCACTAACAGCCTTTTCAAAAAGGGCGCGGTTGATTTTGTCCTCCACCTTTTCCAACATCATTTTTAGGTGATGTCTGAGCCCTTCCAAGTGTGGGAGAGAGGTTGCCTTTTCTATCGCTCGAGTCAGAGACTTTGGGGCTCTTAATTTTCTATTGTCGTGGTTTTCATGTGTGCGATTGGCCGTATGCGTTTCGTTATGGGTCGATGTTGTTGCCTCGTTCGGACTTACGCTTTGCAAGTTGTCGTCGTAGTCATTTCCGTCAATGTGTTGGTTGTTGTCCATTTCTCCCTGACGATTGGGCTGATAGTTTAACCGCGGCGAAAAACAAGCAAGGTTGCCAGGAGGGGCTTCATGTGCATTGTTCGAGCAGAAATATTTGCTTGCACTTTTGCCCTCGCCTTCATTTCCTAAAGTAAGATCGATTACGGCAATACCAAAATCATGGCGAAATTGTCTATATGCCACTTTCTTCGTTCGACGTCTCTGTTCATTGTCATTTGACAATGAATTTAGATCATTCACATTTGACGCAGAATTTTCTAAACGTGAAGTCATCTGTGGTGGGAAACTCCGCAACATAGGCTTTTGATGATATTCTACTACTGGTGCTTCAAAGTCTGAGGCAGTTGATTTTCCTCTGTTGTTGAATTGATATTCTCCTGGGGGGTGGTAGTGGTTGTTCTGCAATTGTGTTTTACTAAAGGTATTGGTGACGTTCGGTTTCTGATAGTGAGTTGGCGGTTGAAAGTCTGCAGCGGTTGATTTTGCTAGGCCGTTATATTGATGGCGAAGTGGTTGCTGCTGCTGTCCTGGATGTTGATGTTGTTCCCTCCTATGCCCCATGCCATTAGTAATTATCGGGTGATCGGAATGTGACTTGGTTTCAGAGACACAATGACAAGTTCTGATGAAAGATGAATGGACTCGATGGCATTTTGCGCACTGCCAAGTCGCATGATTTGTGATATTTTGCGGTGCGATGGCGTTATGGAGATGGTATGCTTGGTGACGGTAGTTATATTGGTAGTTTTTAGCACGCTCTGAGGAATTGTTGCGATTTGAGTTGGTCAGATGGGTGCCATGATGACGTTGATACTCTTGAGGAGGCACTCCATCGCGTGAAAAACCATTTGGGTGGAGGCGCTGTGTTAGATGCGATGAATTCAGTTGGCGTTGTTGGTTTTCCTGCTGCAACTGTGGATGATCCAATGAAGAGGCCATTTTTTGTAAGTTTTGTTGGGCTTTTTGAATCAAAATTTCATCTGGATGGGGCTGCTGCTGGTGTTCGTGCTGCGATATGTTTTGTGAGCAATGATGTTCATGGTGCGATTGACGACGATCAAATGTGGAGTCAAACTTGTGTGAATTCTGTTGGACGTCTTGTGCAGAAACTTGTTGATTTTCTCGTCCATTGCGAAATAGCTGCTGGCTTTGTGATTGCACCTTCTGTTGCAAGGTTAGGATCTGTTTTGACGAAAGTTGTGTAGTCGGTTGAGACAAATTTGAATCACATTCCTCTCGCTGCATTTGCGAAGCAGTCTGACTCTTGCGTTGCAAATTGTTCTGCTGCGCCTGATAGTAATTTCGAGTGAACTCTCCCTCTAGCTGGTTTTGCTGCCGTTGTGGCTCTAGTGGTCGTTGATAATTTTGCGTAACCTGGCCAGTTGTTGTCAATTGTCCAGAAGCGAGATGGGTTGAGGCATCCGAGTGTAGTTGCTGGCGGTTCTGATTATGCGGGCACATATGAAAATTTGCGTCACGATCTGTTCGCTCGTCGTTAACCCCCCTCTCTCCATGAAGAGTGCGCTGCAGAGGCCCTTCATACTGCGAATATGAAGGTGAAGGCAAAACCGTTTTATTTGGATTTTGCACCGAGCTTGACGCATTGGTCTGAGAGGGCAACTCTTGTAAGTGCTTTTGTGTCGCCCTTTCACACTGTAATTCCTTGTGGCTCTCCTTCGCACATGGCATTTCGTTTTCACGATCCACGTCGGACTGTTCGGGTTCGTCCTTGCTTTCAGGCTGAACGGGATCTTCCTGCCGTCTCTGTGCGACAAATACGTCACTCCCATGCGTTCGATCCGCGATATCACCATCATTGCGTCCGGACTCAGCTCCTGCAGCGGACAGATCAATTGCATGCACATTCGAATCGTCTGAGAAGGGTATCTCAATGCGCCTTGCCGTAGGCATTATTATTTGACGTAGTAATCACGCGCCTGGTATTTTCTTTTAGTCAGCCATTGGTCGGCAAAAAGTAGCCACCATTTGCTCTTCGACTTTTCTAGTGGAGGTGGCTGCAGTTGTTCCCTTACGTTGTCGTCGTGTCACGGGTGGTATTGTGTGGATTCATTGGTCCGTGGACCACTCGTTCGAATTTTAAGTTGTCGTGTCTACGATACGCACAAGAGGTTAAGAACGGTTGTGAGGAGGTTGTGAGAGGTTGTGAAGCTGAATTGGGTCACGCGGGATAAGGATAGACTTCGTCCGACTCTGCTCGGGAGAGGTCTGGTATCGCCATCACTTCCCGCTTGCCGAAACTTCCGTGCAAGATTTTTTTCGTTGAGCTAGCAAGAAGAAAAGTCGTTGAAACAGAGGAAGTGTTAAGTTCAATGTGAGCGAGCCCCACTCGCCTTAGTCACTAACTTCTGCTGTACCTTTCAGTTAGGCACTACTATTTACATTATTCCGAAGTAACAACAGATGTTGGCAAAAAAGGTGGACTTTACTAGTAGGCCACACCTTTTGTGCCTCCAATGGCCCAATAGTCCGGTAGGCAGGTAGGCCATGGGCTGCGACAGGCCATAAAGAGGGTGTGTATGGGTGGCAGGAGGTGTCATGAGATGGACAGCTCACAAAGAAGAAAGGTTTCCAATTACCAATTAAAGTCCCAAAAGCAGGAAGGTCAGTGGGTGGAGATAAGAGAGAGAATGAAGGAGAAGGAAAACCAGTGGTTGCACATAGTCTCTGAAGCAGAAACAACCAGTGGGAAATTATAGCATGGGGACAAGTTGACTTGGAATCAAGGAGTAGTTGCCAGCCATAAGTATTTTGCATGCATAGTCCTGCATCAAGGGAGCAGCTTGACGGTGTAGATATCTAAGCATCTCATCACATCACCATCTACCAATTCACCGAATAATGTCGGTGTCAATCTGAATCAGTAGGAGGACCATTGCTTCTGATGCACAGAGGCAGCAAGCAAAGATGTCAGATGGCATGAAACCAAGTTCTGGACACAACAATGTAACTGCATCCCGGAGAGTGCTAGTGATAACACTTGCGGTGATCCGGGTGCTGAAAGTCCGTCTAGCCCTAGACTAATTAGATTAGTAGATTTGATTAATTGTGATCTTTAGTTTAGTTATAATCTAGTTACCTAAAAACCGTAAAGAATATCATATTGTATTCCAACAGTAAAGTGGAAGTAAACTGTAGAAGCGCCAACGGTGCCCGTTAGCTTTCAACACCCTCCCTTGCTTCAAGGTTTCTCACCCTTGAGCGCCGTTGGGAGTCCGTCATCGCCGCACAGCTTTGCCGAGTACCTATGCAACGAGGCAGCATTGACATTCTTTGTGAAGATGTCCGCTTTGCTCTCAGGCCAAGGGATGTGCTTGAAAGCCACCATCCCATCCTCCTTCAGCTCGCACAGGAAGAACATCCGCACATCTACATGCCTAGTCCGCCCTCCCACACTCCAGCTATTAGCCAAATCACATGCCCCACTGTTGTCCATTTCCACTATCATGGGAAGTTCAACTATAAGGGCTTGTAGAGTTAATTACCCTATAAATGTACATCATATCTTGTACCATAGTCGCTACTGCAGCTAGTTCCGCCTCAGTCACAGACAGTGTCACATGCTTCTGCGTGATAATAGAAAATGCATCGAAAATGCAAATGCGTGCATCATTTAAGTACACAACAGTACCCGTGATACTCCTCCTGCTTTCCGGATCAGTAGTATAGTTAGAGTCCGATCAACCACAAATCTTGAACTTGAAGTTCCTACCCTTTCCATCCCAGCCACCCGAGGGCTTAAGCAACAGACCCCTTGTAGGTGTCCCTCTGATGTACCTGATACAGTCTCACATAGCGTCCCAATGAGCTTCAGTTGGATTGTGACAGTGAAGAGAAAGTTCCCTAACAGCATTGGCAATATCGGTCCTACTATGTTTAGTTAAATACAGTAGTTTCCCTACACCAGTTCGGTACCTGCTGTGTTTCTCAGGATTCAACTTGGCACTATTCTTGAACTTTGTGAGAATATTTCCAGGCTTTGCAGGCACCAGAACTCTCTTGCCCTGAGCAATATCCTCAAATTCCTCTGTTGTACTCTGCACCAAGACCAGTTGCATCATTTTAAGACTCCATCCATCACTTGAGGTGTTCAGCTTGCATCCGATGTAGTCTTTCACCTTCCCAACATCGTCACACTTGAAATGCTTCTTGAGAAGCTCCTTCTCAGCTTCGTTTGCAATGCACAGCTTGTCATCAATCCAGGTCAGCCAAAGCCCAAGTCCCCAGATTGAATCCCACTTGAAAAACAGACATGGATCGGCCCTAGACTGATCACACTTCATTTCCTTCCTCACGGTCACAACCTTGTCATAATAGTACTTGGCAGCCTGTTTAGTGCCATAGATGCACTTCTTTGACCTAGCCATGACAGGTTTGATGTACTTTGTGTACCACTTTTCCATTCCCTCAGGTATGTCCATGTAGATGTCAGGATCACCTTTCTTGAACTCTCCAAACAGAAATTCACCATTGACATCCATGACCCATCCCACATAGCCACACAACAGCATGATAGTGAGTGCTATACAAATGGAGAAGGTTTTTGTCACAGGTGACGAGACATTGTCTGTGTCATCGAGCTGTCCAGGTATTTGGCAACAACCTTTCACGTTCAATTGTGTGCGCTTAGTCCCATCAGCTTTTGGCTTCATGGCCGATCCAGACTTGAGAATCTTGGTCCTGGGTGGGATGCTCGCCTTAGGCACAATGTCCCAGACATCATTCTTGGCCATGCAATCATGCTCCTTGTCCTCTTCAACCTGCCATGCCACTGCGTCAGCAGAAGCCATAGCCTGTTTGTAGTTCATAACATGTAGTTCCGACGTCTGCTGGCCCATTTGCTGGTAGTGCATCCTTATCCAAGATCAAATTACCAAGGGCAGTACTGTACGTGAGTACCTCATTAGCCACAAGAATGCAATTTTTTGCGCTCATATGGGCAGCATTACACATTGCCCTAGCACGTCCGGCAATAGTCGCAAATTCAAATCCAAAAAGGTCATTTTGTTGTGGAGTACTGTGTGTTGTAAACTCCCACTTTGGATTGAGCTTCCAGTCTGCACCAGTCTCACGTTCGACGAGCTTCTTGTTCTCTCCAGAATTGTCCATTCGGATGAACTCCGCCGTCATTCCCTTATCAGACAGCTTGCAAAGGAATGCACACATAGGCTCAATGAAGCCATCCTTGTGCTTATAGAAGCTTGAAAGGGAATACATGCTAAATTCGTAATGTTGCAGATGCCACTGCTTCTTGGGACATCTGACACCTTCCCAATCATGGAGATATAATGGTACCACCGTTGACCAGGCTTAGATGCATGCACCCTTTCGGATTTCTTGGGTATGTGCCTCTGTTTTGTCTTTCCGGCAACACATGATGCACACGTTGTCATGATGCCATCAGTTAAGACCCTCCCTAAGGCCTTAGCCATCCTGCAGGTTTTCTCCACATCGGTATGACCTAACTTGCAGTGTGCCTGTGCCAGTGTTAATGTAGGTGATTCACGAGTCACACTTGCATTTGAAACTTCGTAGTGACTTTTGAGCACTGTAGCATACACAGCACCCTTAGGCTTGCGTACAACCAGATCAAATGTGATGCTCTTGGTCCCACAAGACATAATTAATTTTACATGGTCTCTTTCACCAGTCATAGTCCATCTCCTACTAGGCATCTGGACACACTGAACAGGTTGAAGTTGTAAGTGGCATTGAAACTGACATCAGTCATTTTGAAAGTAGCCACTTCCACTCCAGCCTTAGTGTAGTTGGTCACTGTAAAGTCCATTAACATAGAAACTTCAACTTGACCACCAGTCATTCCCTGAGACACAATGTCAGTCTTGCGGCAATTGTATGAGCCATCCTTGTTTTTGGCAAAGTGGTTGCTTGCTGCAGTATCGCACACCCATACGTCATGGAAGGCATTTCCATACCCATAGCCATAAGGCTTAAAGATGGTCAGACACCGCTAGGCTCTGACCCAAGAAGTCATTCAAAGCTTGAAGTCAGCATGCATGATTCAGGTTGAGAAAGTTCACTGACATTGTCATCATCACCTTCTGACACCACATCATGTGAGCCAGCTCCATTACATGCGTCCGAGAATCCTCCATACAAGAAAGCATTGGTGACATCACATTGCATGTTTCCATTGCATTTCGAAGGCTTCAATGCATTAACAAGATTACAATAAGTTGATTGTGACATCATGCTTCCCGATTCATCCCTGAGAACTCCCTTTGTGTTATCTCGATCACCACTTTATCAGAAGACCAATCAAGCACACCATCCAGCGTGCACAACACAAATTCCATGTTAGCATTAGTAACCTCCTTGTCGCTTCCGCTGATGTTGCTGTTGTTGTTTGAGCTGGTTGTGTTGCTGTTGTTGTTGTTTTTTTCTTGGGGCAGTTGGCACCCTTGTTGCCCTTCTCACCGCACTTGTTGCACTTGCATTTGAAGGCGCGTGTGCCTGTTTGGTTGGACCAACCAGCTTGCTGATTGTTGCTTCTGCCGTTTTTCTTGTCCGGGCAGTCGCTTGCTTTGTGTCCTTGCTTGTTGCAGTGGTAGCATGTCCCCTTGAATTTGACGTTGCCCAGAGACATTTCGTTGCCATTGCCATTGCCATTGTTGCCACCAATCCCGTCTTTTTTGAACTTGACGGGCTGTGACATGCAGAGCTTTTGAAACCTGACTTGCATTGCATGTTGCAATTGTTCGTATGTGCATTCAAGTGCTTCCATGTTGATGTAACTTGCTGAGGCTGCTGCACTTGCTGCAGTGCCCGCATTTTTCTACATGACCAGCGCATTGAACATGTTTGCTGTTACCAAGCTTTGTGCTGCCTGATTTGCCGTGTTGATGAAGCTCAAATAAAGAGAGGGCATGATTTTCATGAGTTGAGTCTTTTTCATCGTTGCTGTCAACATGCTGCCTGATGCCTTGTAAGTCTTGTTGGCTCGTTGAATTTGTCATCCACAGATTGGGGATCATTGGTCTACTTCATCTTGATTGCATCCAACTCTGCCTGCAAAACTGTTGCTGCGACTTTTGCTGGGATCACTCTTGCTTTGAGACACCGTGTGGGTACTTAGCGGTGCATGACATGTCAATTTCATGTTGATGTTTTGGGAGAGGGAAAGCCATCCTCAACCATGCCATTGCATTGTCCTTCACTTGTACTGCCCTGAACGTTTCTAGTTTGCCCGGATCTGACAAATCTAACCCTCTTTGTTGCTGTGTTTGCAGGTAAGTCGAACGTAATCGAGGCATCGAATGCATGCCCAAATCCCCTCAAGGTTGCCGCTGAGATCACCAACTGGATGTGCTCCTAGACCTTCGCCTGGCAGTCGTCCTTGAGACGTTGGACCTCCACCTTAACACCAGCGGTAAAGTCGTGATTGTCATTCCCCCTTTTCACATTTTTTAATGCATCTGCTAATGTTCCTCTCATTTGTTAACTTGTTGCAGTCAGCAAAGCCTGGACCTGGTCCAAGGTTACATTCCCTCCCCTTATTGCCGCTCTAGAAGATACTGTGCTCATTGCCCTCTGCAATAAATGTGGTAGTAGAATTCCTGACATTTTCGGTCCGCTTTTCAAATTGATTGATTGTTATGTAGTAGAATTCCTGACATTTTTGGTCCGCTTTTCAAATTGATTGATTGTTATGTAACTGTC